>QNTS01001210.1:1811-57373 GCA_003317085.1 Hucho hucho | reverse complement strand
TTACCTGTATAAAAGACACCTGGGAGCCAGAAATCTTTCTGATTGAGAGGGGGTCAAATACTTATTTCCCTCATTAAAATGCAAATCAATTTATAACATTTTTCACATGCGTTTTTCTGGATTTCTTTGTTGTTATTCTGTCTCTCACTGTTCAAATAAACCTACCATTAAAATTATAGACAGATCATTTCTTTGTCAGTGGGCAAACGTACAAAATCAGCAGGGGATCAAATACTTTTTTCCTTCACTGTATGTACATATAAATATATGGATGAGCGATGGCCGAACGGCATAGGCAAGATGCAGTAGATGGTATAGAGTACAGTATATACATATGAGATGAGTAATGTAGGATATGTAAACATTATATAAAGTGGCATTGTTTAAAGTGGCTAGTGATACATTTATTACATCCAAATATTAATTATTAAAGTGGCTAGAGATTTGAGTCAGTATGTTGGCAGCAGCCACTCAATGTTAGTGATGGCTGTTTAACAGTCTGATGGCCTTGAGATAGAAGCTGTTTTTCAGTCTCTCGGTCCCAGCTTTGATGCACCTGTACTGACCTCGCCTTCTGGATGATAGCGGGGTGAACAGGCAGTGGCTCGGGTGGTTGTTGTCCTTGATGATCTTATTTGCCTTCCTGTGACTATGGGTGGTGTAGGTGTCCTGGAGGGCAGGTAGTTTACCCCCGGTGATGTGTTGTGCAGACCTCACTACCCTCTGGAGAGCCTTGCGGTTGTGGGCGGAGCAGTTGCCGTTATTTTCCTGACACCACACTCCTAGGGCCCTCACCTCCTCTCTGTAGGCCATCTCGTTGTTGTTGGCAATCAAGCCTACCACTGTAGTGTCGTCTGCAAACTTGATGATTGAGTTGGAGGCGTGCTCGGCCACACAGTCATGGGTGAACAGGGAGTACAGGAGAGGGCTGAGAACGCACCCTTGTGGGGCCCCAGTGTTAAGGATCAGCGGGGTGGAGATGTTGCTTCCTACCCTCACCACCTGGGGGTGGCCCGTCAGGAAGTCCAGGACCCAGTTGCACAGGGCGGGGTTGAGACCTAGGGTCTCGAGCTTAATGACGAGTTTGGAGGGTACTATGGTGTTAAATGCTGAGCTGTAGTTGATGAACAGCATTCTTACATAGGTATTCCTCTTGTCCAGATGGGTTAGGACAGTGTGCAGTGTGATTGCGTCTGTGGACCTATTGGGACGGTAAGCAAATTGGAGTGGGACTAGGATGTCAGGTAGGTTGGAGGTGATATGAAGTGAGTGCTACGGTGCGATAGTCATTTAGCTCAGTTACCTTAGCTTTCTTGGGAACAGGAACAATGGTGGCCCTCTTGAAGCATGTAGCATGTGGGAACAGCAGACTAGGATAAGGATTGATTGAATATGTCCGTAAACACACCAGCCAGCTGGTCTGCGCATGCTCTGAGGACGCGGCCAGGGATGCCATCTGGGCCGGCAGCCTTGCGAGGGTTAACACGTTTAAATGTTTTACTCATGTTGGCTGCGGTGAAGGTGAGCCCGCAGGTTTTGGTAGAGGGCCGTGTCGGTGGCACTGTATTGTCCTCAAAGCTAGCAAAGAAGTTGTTGAGTTTGTCTGGGAGCAAGACATCGTGGTCCGCGACGGGGCTGGTTTTCTTTTTGTAGTCCGTGATTGACTGTAGACCCTGCCACATACCTCTCGTGTCTGAGCCGTTGAAATGCGACTCTACTTTGTCTCTATACTGACACTTAGCTTGTTTGATTGCCTTGCAGAGGGAATAGCTACACTGTTTGTATTCGATCATGTTTCCGGTCGCTTTACCCTGATTAAAAGCAGTGGTTCGCGCTTTCAGTTTTGCGCGAATGCTGCCATCAATTCACAGTTTCTGGTTGGGGAAGGTTTTAATAGACAACAAGATTGAAGCAATGGAGAAAAAACATAATGTGGTGTAGCGGTGGTCACTTGCAAGCTTGGAGTCCAAGATAATTGGACTCCAAGAAGAGGGCAAAAGCTGTGTTGAAGACCATCTACCACTCTGCTCTGGAACGCAAATTCATGTGTGGCTTAATGAGGAAATATGCAGAGAGTAATGGAAATCTTTATACCATTGTTGGAGTTCTATATGCACATTAGGATAACTTTATCTAAACTGTAATACTAACTAACTGTAACACATTTTTGTTTTTGTGTCATTTCGGAAGGTCAAGCAACGACAACAAGGTTGTAAAAGCAAATCTTAACTTAATTACTAATTCAGGGCATCAATAAAGCTGTACAACCTGAAGAGGCGTGCCATAACCTTCTCCAATCTCCCTCAACTGCTGACTTTTGAAGCGGCAATCGATCTGGAGGGTGGTGTCTGGAGCCAATGTGGAGAGAGTTTCTGTTTAACCGCAACAACAACAAAAAATTGATATGAGAAAGCTTGACTGTAGAATGTGGACCTTGCCACGTTGCTCTGTATTGTTTATTTAAATTATCAGACTTTTCTCTGCCTTCTGTCTTTGTACTGGACATTTTGGGGGGATTTCTAGATCTTTATACTGTATTTGTGAATAACATTTATAAAATACATGTGTACATTTGCTTATGTTTTTCACTTTGCATGTACCGGAGTTAAAATTATTATCAATGTAATGGATATAAAATGGAAAAGTAAAAAAAGAACAACAAGCATGTAACAACAAGCAAAAACAACTTTACTAGGACAGAAAATAAACATAAAGAAAATCACGTAGGTTTGGCTCTGTCCTTCGACACCGAGCAAAAGCAGAGAAGGTCTCTCCCTGTTCTCTCTCGCGGTGTGCCACAGTTCTCCTTTTATTTGGCCACAGCTGGTTGGCACTTTCCCCTAATTACCTCCACTTGGAGCTATCCATGTCGGGGTGCCCAGCTCACGTACTCCCAGCAGAGGGAGCCAATGTCGCATCACGTTACTGTCTGGACCAGGAGGTTTTTTGAGAAGTCTTGGGTGACGACTACCAGGTGGGAACATAGAACATTCCTTCAGGGCCTGGAACACCGCCTCTGTGTCCTCCGTCCATCGCACCGTCTGGGGTAGTCGTGCCTTCGTTAAGTCTGTGAGGGGAGAAGCTATTGTGGGCAAAGTTAGGTACAAATCGACTGTAGTACCCTGATAACCCCAGGAATGACTTCACCTGCCTCTTGGTTCGGGGGACCGGCCATCCCCTAATGGCAGCGTTTTTTTTTCTTGGGGCTTCACATTTCCCCTCCCGATCTGATAGCCCAGGTACTCTACCTCGGCGTAGCCCAGCTTGCACTTGTGGGGTTTCGTGGTCAGACCCACATCCCTTAGCGCGTCAACCACTGCCTGTAACCTACAAAGATGTGACTCCCAACTGTCACTGTGCGCAATTATGCCATCCAGATAAGCAGCTGCGAACTCACTGTGCGGCCGCAAGACGCGGTCCATGAGTCGCAGAAAGGTCACTGGAGCCCCGTGACTGGAAGAGAGGGCAGTCTCGACCGAGGAGAATGGACACGGGTAGGCTATGATCAGCTCCCATGTGCATCTGGCACTCCCCCTTGGGGTGGTTATCCTCACCGGCACCGTTGGGTACCTCTTCGTGTCCCCGTGTACACAGGACGCTGTCACCTCCTCGTCCCCTGGTTCCTCCTTCCCCTCTCTTGTGAGCCACTGCGGGTGGGCCAGGGTCACTACTGCTGCCGGAGTCCAGCAGAGTGCTTGTGTCGATGCCATCGATTCGTACAGGAACCATCGGAGGGGCCGTCTCAGTGTGCGCCCAACAGGAGGTGACGTAACTTCGCCATCCGGGTTACCCATGAGCTGGGGGATGAGGAGGGCATGGCCTCCTCCCGGCCGGGACAGATCCACAAGAAAGTGCCCCGGCTCACCGCACTCAAATAAAATAAAATGTAATTTGTCACATACACATGGTTAGCAGTTTTTACCGCGAGTGTAGCGAAATGCTTGAGCTTCTAGTTCTGACCATGCAGTAGTATCTAACAAGTAATCTAACAATTTCACAACAACTACCTTATACACACAAGTGTAAAGGAATGAATAAGAGTATGTACATATAAATATATGGATGAGGGGACGCATCCCCTCTCTCCGCTTGGGCCAGTCTCAGCAGGTCCTGGGTGTTCTGCTGAATTTCCACAGCGGTCAGCAATTCCTCCAGGCTCTGGGGGTTCTGCATGCTCACCATCTTCTTCATCTTGTATGGCAGGCCCCGAAGAGATTGATCCAGGACGAGCTTGTCGATCATCGGGAGGGACTGTACTTCAGTCAGTAGCCAGCCCTTGGTCAGGCGCACAAGGTCGCTCATCTGAGCACAAGGGGATAGGGTGGGGTCAAAGGCCCAGTTGTGGACCAGTTGTGCATGGTGCGCGAGGCTGAATCCATAACGACTCAGGATATCCCGTTTGAGTCCCTCATAATTCGCGGCCTGTTCAGCGTTCAAATCAAAGTAGAACTTCTGGGCCTTCCCAGAGAGGTAGGGTGCCAACAGGCTGGCCCACTTGGGCTTGGGCTTGGGCCATCCTTCCCTCTGTGCCGTCCTCTCGAAGGTGCACAAATACAACTCCACGTCATCTTCCTCCCTTAACTACTTAGGGAGCAGTGGTGCGCCCCACTCCCGACACTCCCCGGTGAAATGTAAGGCGCCAAATTCAAAATCCAAAAGTAGAATAATTAAACATTCATCAATATACAAGTGTTGCATAGTCATCAAAAGCTCTGATTCTTGGCAATATCACAGCGTTGTCAGATTTCAAAAAGGCTTTACGGCGAAAGCACAACATTTGATTGTTTGAGGATAGCCCCTCTCATATTTTATGCATTAGCATAAATCCATAACCAAAGCGGGTCTCATAAAATCGCTAATATAAAATCCCTTACCTTTCGAAGAACTTCTGCTGAGGGCTTCCCAAGTGTCCAACGAAGACATCCAATGGTTCTTTTGTTAGAAAAAGTCATTTATTATATCCATAAATCTCTGTTTGGTTGGCGCGTTATGTTCATAAAATACAGCGTCCACTCGCCCATTGAACCGTGAAGAGAACACGTTCAACCTATACCTATACACTTGTCCAAGAACAATCAAACATCATTGATAATGTATCCTTAGGAACACTTTTATGTATATTTACTATAATATTTCAACCGGATTATAAACTGGACGATAGGAAAGGAAAAAACCACAGCGCGCGCGAGCCTGTGAACGCGTCTCCTCTTCTGTTTACATCCGGTGACTAGTTCGAAATTCTTCTTCTATTACCATCCAGAGCAACCTAACATCACCAAACACTGTCTAGAGATTGTTGACATCCAGTGGAAGCAATAGGTACTGCAATCTTACTTTCAATAGGGAGGGGTTCAAAATGAGGCAATGTGTCAAAAACATTTTTTCCAGGACAGAAATTCCTTGGGTTTTCGCCTGCTATATCATTTCTGTTATACTAACATACAATATTTTAACACACTTAGAAATTTCAGAGTGTTTCCTATCCAATAGTACTAATGCATATCCTAGTTTCTGGGCCTGAGTGGCAGGCCTTTTACTTTGGGCATGCCAGACTCTCCAAAACCGACACCTCAGCTGCCGCTCCCTAAGAAGTTAACTGAACCAGGAACTGGTTCGGGCCAGACTCCTGAGCCCTCCCAACCTTCAACTGGGCTACCTCCGCTACCAGTCTGCAGTTTTGTTGGTGCTGCTCCTACAGTGCTTGCTCCTGGAGAGCCTGTTGCTTCTGCTGGCTGAGGATGAACTGAGCCACCTGCTCCTCCATGGTAATCTCCGTACGCTCAACCCCACGGCACCCAAAGCTACTGAGTCGCCCGCATTCTCCACCATATGTGGTAAACCGTGGGGTGTTGGGTTGAGCGTGCAGAGAGTAAGACAGAGACAGGGAGGTTTTAGTCCGCAAAAACAACTTTAATAGGACAGAAAATAAACATAACAAAGAAAA
Organism: Hucho hucho; assembly: GCA_003317085.1. Classification (NCBI taxonomy): domain Eukaryota; kingdom Metazoa; phylum Chordata; class Actinopteri; order Salmoniformes; family Salmonidae; genus Hucho; species Hucho hucho. Next base: position 51,429 of record QNTS01001210.1, on the reverse strand, counting down.
TCAAGTAGATTTGGCTCTGTCATTCTTCTCTGCTTTTGCTCGGTGTCGGTCTCTCCCCGTTCTCTCTCGCGGTGTACCACAGTGCTCCTTTTCGGGATGCCCAGCTCATGTACTCCCAGCAACGGGAGCCAACGTCACATCACACACCTCCCCTCTATTACCATCCCCCGGGGTAAACCTCCTAGGATACAGGTATTTAGAATTTTTTGCTCAAAACAAACAAAAAAACAGAAATACCTTTTTTACATAAGTATTCAGACCCTTTGCAATGAGACTCGAAATTGAGCTCAGGTGCATACTGTTTCCATTGCTCCTTGAGATGTTTCTACAACTTGATTGGAGTCCACCTGTAGTAAATGACATTGATTGGACATGATTTGGACAGGCACACTCCTGTCTATATAAGGTCCCACAGTTGACAGTGCATCTCAGAACAAAATAATTGTCCATAGAGCACTGACACAAGTAGAGCCCTGAGACAGGATTGTGTCGAGGCACAGATCCGGGGAAGGGTACCAAACAATTTCTGCAGCATTGAAGATCCCCAAGAACACAGTGGCATCCATCATTCTTAAATGGAAGAAGTTTGGAACCACCAAGACTCTTCCTAGTGCTGGTCGCACAGGCCAAACTGAGCTATCTGGGGAGAAGGGCCTTGGTCAGGGAGGTGAGCAAGAACCCGATGGTCACTGACAGCTCAAGAGTTCCTCTGTGGAGATGGGAGGACCTTCCAGAAGGGCAACCATATCTGCACCACTCCACCAATCAGGCCTTTATGGTAGAGTGGCCAGATGGAAACCAGCCCGCTTGGAGTTTGCCAAAAGGCTCCTAAAGACTCTCAGACCATGAGAAAACAGATTCTCTGGTCTGATGAAACCAAGATTGAACTCTTTGGCCTGAATGCCAAGCGTCACGTCTGGAGGAAACCTGGCACCATCCCTACGGTGAAGCGTGGTGGTGGCAGCATCATGCTGTGATGTTTTTTCTTTGTCATTATGGAGTATTGTGTGTAGATTGATGATGAAAAAAAAACAATTTTAGAATAAGGCTGTAACTTAACAAAATGTGGAAAAAGTCAAGGGGTCTGAATACTTTCCAAAGGCACTGTATATTTTAGAGACACCTGTATGCATAACTAAAAATGTATTCAATCTGGACATGAGACTTGCGTTTACTTTAGACCTTTAAAATTATTAAGTCTAAGTGTATTTGTCTTGATGTTTAAGTCATCACAGAAGTTAGTACAAAAAGTTGTTTTGTTATCTAACAATAAAAAATGAAAATATACAAATCTTTACTGCATTTGGTCATCTCCAGAATGTGGCCATTGAAAGTCTGTGGATAGCTGACCAACAGGGTGGCAGGTTTTTTCGATGTGCTGCTCTAGAGTTCAATAGCCCAGCAGACTCACCTAGAAGGAAGGTGGATGGACACATGTAAGTTCTGATAAAAGTCTGGTAGACTTTTACAGGGAGGAGAGAGCATGTGTTTGAGTGAGTACAGTAAATCCAATGCAACCATTGGCCCTGGATAATATGCTAGCATAACACAAGCAGACTGCCATTGTGAAGGATGTTTACACAGTGCATTAAGTATGCTATTATGAGTGTATCAGGTATGAAGGTAAGACCCAGATGCAGACACCGTTTAATAAACAATAGTTGAATATTTCAACAGGGGCCAGCAATAGACAGATCCAGGCAGACAGGGGTCAGTAAACCAGAGGTGGGGCAACGGTACAGGCAGGCAGGATCAGGGTAAAGCAGAGTGGTCAGGCAGGCAGGATCAGGGTAAAGCAGAGTGGTCAGGCAGGCAGGCTCAGAGTCAGGACAGGCAAGGGTAAAAACCAGGAGGGTGAGAAAAGAGAGACCGGAAAAAGCAGGCGCTGAGCAACAAAACGCTGGTTGACTCGAACAAACAAGACGAACTAGCAACAGACAAACAGAGAACACAGGTATAAATACACAGGGGATAATGGGGAAGATGGGCGACACCTGGAGAGGGGTGGAGACAATCACAAAGACAGGTGAAACAGATCATGGTGTGACAGAGTGGAGTTTACTTCTCTGTGGTCTGGAGAGATCGAAGGTAGTTGGTCAGAAGGCTCTGGAGGTCCTTGGACCAGTCTGTCTCGGTAGCACCTGGAGAGAGACGGATAGAGGTAGTGAGTGTGCTTGACAGAGAGAGACCTCACCCCTGACATACCACTGGCCCAGGGCCTCCTGCCAAACCCTCTTATCACAAGCTCTCTGACAGGGAGTTACTCCAGGAGTAGACTCTTGTACGGCGCATAGAGCTTCACCACTTATATGATTGTGGTATTAGCTCTTAGAATCGTATAATGCAATGTAAAGTAAAAAAATATATTGTGATTTACTGATTGATTTGATTTGGAGTGCTCCATGTTTCTGCTGACAGTCATACATCCCACCAATTTCTACAATTGATCTTCTTAAAATCAGATTTTAAACCTAAGCACGCTAATAACCTTATACCTAAACTTAAATTAAGACCAAAAGCCTAAAAGTTAGTTTTTAGGAATTTTTTACAATTTAGCCAATTTTGACGTTGTGGCTGTGGTAAATAGTGGAAACACAACCGAGCTGATAATGGTTATGACAAATGACATGGCATCCATGTGAATTTATAGCTAAGCTATTATTTATATTGTGGCACCACATATCATTTCACTAACACTTGCTACCTCGACTTATTCCATCATGACAACATGCTAACTTTACTTATTTGACTGTAGTTAGCTGCTAGCTTAGCCAGATGCAGCCTGTGATTGAGGGCTGGACTCTATTGCTGAATTCAGAAAGTAGGCTTCACCTCCGAGATATATCTGTAGGCATTAGCTCACTAGCTAGCTAGTGTGATTTAGCTAATGTGAGCTAGGTAGCCAACATGCATTGTTTCTTAAATGCCACGATCCAGCTTACTGACAGATAATTAGCTAATGTAGCTTAGTTAGATAATAATGGTTTATGATAACTGCAGTTAGTTCATTATCTAGCTAGCTAACTTCCTAGCTAAGTGCAAAATGCAGCTAGCTGCAACTATGCAGTTATCAGACACTCAGTAATTTAAAATACTTTTCTTACCAACTAGACATTACAACTCCTTCTTGCCTACTCCAGTCTATAGGTCTTCTTCTAGATTAAAAACTATATGTCAAAACACTCGCACACTGCCATCTGGTGCAGCCAGGCAGTCAATGGCTCAGTGTTCCAAAAGTATTCACCTGAATCTACGTCAAGCTTGGACAACGTTATATTTCCTATTTTTATGGTGCGTGTGCAGCCCAGAAGTATATAATCAATTATATGTCCAATTTACAATGTCGGATTGAATTATTATAATATATATATATTTTTTTAAGTGAAACATGGGCTTTAAGAAAACTTTTCATAAAAAACACAAAACTTTACTAACATTCAGAGAATGTTCTAAGAATGTTTATTCAAGCAATAAGGCACAATGGTGTGTAGTATATGGCCAATATACCAAGGCTAAGGGCTGTTCCTGTGCATGATGCAACGCAGATCAGCATTCAGGGCTCGAACCACCCAGTTTAGAATAAAAAATATACATTCCATTCTCAGAACGTAAAAAAAACGTTCCATAAAAACCTGTTTGAATAGACTAAAATAAACATCTTTGTAAGAAAAACACGGCATGCTAGCCCCCCATCCTGGTGGTGCAGTGGACTAATTCCATGGATGAAGAACAGAAGATTATAGGTTTGAATCTCACTGATGTCTTGTCACAATAAGAAATAAATGCATTTGCATGATTAATGCCTAAGGAAATACATTTTCATGTGTCCCATCTGTGCTTGGAGTTCAAAAAGTTAACCCAATATAAGCTAGCAGTGTTATTAAGTCTTATTGAAATGTTCAATTAAAGTTTTAAGGAAGTTATTCAAAAACCTCCAAATAACATAATTTTCATTCTCAGAGCATTAATTAAATCTCCCATGAAAAAATGTCAAGGAACCAGAGTAAAACATTTTCAGAACCTCCCTACAATCTAAAAATAAACATTCCCAGAACAAGCTAAATTTTCACTTCTGTTCTCAGAAGGTTAATAATTTTTTTAAGGTTTACCGGAAAAGTATGGCTTTGTTCCCACAACCAAAAACGTACCTACCCTCAACTTCCAAGCCACCAAATGTGCTAGCTGGGGAGTATCTCAATTACAAACAAATTTGCCCCATCATGTGTTTGTTCTCTCATTATTTTGAGTGGCTTGTCTCCCTTCCTCAAAACGAACCAGGAGATTGTGACCATGTTATTTGTGGTTCTAACATGTACCATAATGAAACAAAATGAAACTGGTGAAATTAAATAATGGGGAATATAAGGCGACAATAGTAATATAAATTGAAAAAGCCATTATGTATCTACCGGTGGATACTGCTGAGGGGAGGATGGCTCATAATAATGTCTGGAACGGAGCAATTGGAATGGCATCAAACACATGGAAGCCATATGTTTCATGTATTTGATATCATTCCATTTATTCCAGTCCAGCCATTAACATGAGCCTGTCCTCCCCAATTAAGGTGCCACCAACCTCCTTTGGTATCTACTCTGTCAATGTTGTGAAAGACAAACAGTACACACCCAGTGAGCACAAAACATTGAAAATACATATTTGTGCTCACAGGGGCACACAGTACACTAACGGCTTATGGGGAAATGTGTACACACTGACTATAGAGAGACATGTGATTGTATTATAGCAGTAAAAACAACTTTCGCAATCAATTGAACACAAGACCCAAGAGATTAAATGCTCAAAATTGACCATTTACTTTTTTCCTTTCTGCTGGTGTAAACACATGTTGAGCCAAGCTTTCCTTATCAACATTTGAAGGAGACAATAATAAATGAAAGAATGTGTCTGTCCAACAGTTTTACCCAATCATCTGATAGTTAGTGGCTTGTTAATTTCGCACTCTAAAACAATGGGGTCTAACTGCCATGGCAGTATCTCAACAGAGTTGTAAAATACTTAATCTCTTGCTGTCCTCTCTGAAGGCGCTTACGATGGTGACACTCAGCAGAAGTAAACTAACTGCCTTTGCGTTCATTGTTTCACACCAAGGAAATGTATTTGTTTTATTGAGCTGACTTAATAGACAGCCTCTTGGCTGTCGCAGAACAATGACTTGGCCTGGAGATAATGGAGTGAATGACTGTGGATAGACTGGAAAGTAGAGGAATTTGAAAGGTATTTCTCCTCCCTCTGCTCCGGAGAGGTTAGAGTGGTGTGCTGCAGGTTTTTAGACATCAAGTCTTTCCAGAGTGGCCATCATTCAAGACAGATGTTGATGTTAGCCGTCATTCTTTTCCTGAAGCATGCGGAAGGCTTAAGTCATTCTGGATAAGAGTGTCTGCTAAATGATCGAAATGTAAATGTACATTGCCTTCAGGAAGTATTCATACCCCTTGACCCATCTACCAGTAGGTGCCCTTCTTTGCGTGGCATTGGGAAACCTCCCTGGTCTTTGTGGTTGAATCTGTACGGCTCGACTGAGGGACTTTACAAATAATTTTATGTGTGGGGTAAAGAGATGAGGTAGTCATAAAAAAATAATGTTAAACACTATTATTGCACACAGTCCATGCAAAAATAATGTTAAACACTATTATTGCACACAGTCCATGCAAAAATAATGTTAAACACTATTATTGCACACAGTCCATGCAACTTTTTTGTGACTTACTAAGCACATTTTTACTCATGAACTTATTTCAAGCTTGCCATTACAAAGGGGTTGAAAACTTATTGACTCAAGACATTTCAGCTTTTAATTTTATATTAATTTGTAAAAATGTGTAAAAACATAGTTCCAGCTTGATATTACGTGGTATTGTGTGTAAGCCAGTGACACAAAATCTTAAAAATTCAGTATGCAACACAATAAAATGTGAAAATAGTAAAGGTGTGTGAATACTTGTTGAAGGCACCAAGGGAACAGAACCAAAAACTAGAAAATAACAATTATTTGAATAAAAAAAAAACGGAAGCAAAAGTGATCTATACTGTCGCGGAACCGGTTAATTACGTAATTTTTTCCAGTCTCACAAAAATCACAACAAAGCGCCTATGCAAAGCCCTCCCTCTGTCACTCAGAAACTTATTCCAGCATCTGCCTGCCAGCTGGAAATCTTTGGTAGTGGGTGTGCGTGTGTGTGTAAGCTACCTGACCCTCCCCTCTGAAGCATAGGTTACTGTAGCCTACAGACAATGTTACAAGCATGATTCATGAATTAGGGAGAGATGTTTAAAAGAATGGATTACGTTTTTCAATGCTAGTTAAGGATACTATAGTTATCACGTTTCACATTGGATTTACTAACTACAAACAGGTGAGACGCGTTTTTAATTCTAGTGCTGTTCTGCACAGACAAGCTTGTTAGCTACCTAGCTAGCGTTTGCTCCAGTCCAACTTTAAACCAACAGGTTCAAAAACATTAAAAGTTCAGCAATAGAAGCTTGCTCTCTCGTCACCCGCAAAATTTCTGTTGCATCTTTTGCCCTACACTGTGACTAGTAGCACAGTGTGTGTTTGTTTTTCATTATGATTAAACCATGCTGTGAAGGCAAAATACCATTTGCTCTTAACGACTTTCCTGCACAGATTAAATCACTTATATAGCACGTTCCTCTATCCACAGATTGGTGAAGTAATTTAATATCGAGCTAAATGTTTAAAAAAAAATCTAGGTAAAAAGGAAGAGAAAGGAACTATATAAACCGGTACTTTTTTTAGTTTCGAAACGGTTCAGAACTTTTTATTGCTGGTCGGAACAGTGGAACGGAAAGAAAAAAATTATGGTTTGGTTCAGAACTAAACGATTGGAAAATAATTTTGGTTCCAACCCCTAGAAGTTACTTTAAATTAGAAAATGAACATAACAAAATGATCTGCAAAGCACAGTGGGTATTATTAATGCAATTGTTTATTTTTACATATACAGTTGAAGTCGGAAGTTTACATACACTAAGTTGACTGTGCCTTTAAACAGCTTGGAAATTTCCAGAAAATGATGTCATGGCTTTAGAAGCTTCTGATAGGCTAATTGACATCATTTGAGTCAATTGGAGGTGGATGTATTTCAAGGCCTACCTTCAAACTTAGTGCCTCTTTGCTTGACATCATGGGAAAACCAAAAGAAATCAGCCAAGACCTCAGAAAAATAATTGTGGTTCTGGTTAATCCTTGGGAGCAATTTCCAAATGCCTGAAGGTACCACGTTCATCTGTACAAATAATAGTATGCAAGTATATACAGTCAGGGAAAAAAGTATTTGATCCCCTGCTGATTTTGTACGTTTGCCCACTGACAAAGAAATGATCTGTCTATAATTTTAATGGTAGGTTTATTTGAACAGTGAGAGACAGAATAACAAGAAAAAAATCCAGAAAAACGCATGTGAAAAATGTTATAAATTGATTTGCATTTTAATGAGGGAAATAAGTATTTGACCCCTCTGCAAAACATGACTTGGTACTTGGTGGCAAAACCATTGTTGGCAATCACAGAGGTCAGACGTTTCTTGTAGTTGGCCACCAGGTTTGCACACACCTCTCCTCCTCCAAACACAGCGAGTTGAGTTGATACCAAAGAGCACCATTTTGGTCTCATCTGACCACAACACTTTCACCCAGTTGTCCTCTGAATCATTCAGATGTTCATTGGCAAACTTCAGACGGGCATGTATAAATTTGTGGGCAGAACTGAAAAAGCGTGTGCGAGCAAGGCCTACAAACCTGACTCAGTTACACCAGCTCTGTCAGGAGGAATGGGCCAAAATTCACCCACCTTTGACCCAAGTTAAACATTTTAAAGGAAATGCTGCCAAATACTAATTGAGTGTACGTAAACGTCTGACCCATTGGGAATGTGATGAAAGAAATAAAAGCTGAAATAAATCATTCTCTCTCTCTCTCTGACATTTCACATTCTTAAAATAAAGTGGTGATCCTAACTTGACCTAAGATAGGGAATGTTTTTTTTGGATTAAATGTCAGGAATTGTGAAAAACGGAGTTTAAATGTATTTGGCTAAGGTGTATGTAAACCTCCGACATCAACTGTACATTTATATTTAGTTCATTTAGCAGATGCTCTTATCACATCATAGCGCCATCAGACTTCTGATACCAATGCAGGGTAAAAGGGGGCCACAAAATGGTGAACCGCTCTAAAAAATGTTTTATAGAAAAGTATTTTGTATTTTGAAAATAGAAATTACAGCTCTCGAAAGTATTTTGTTACAAAATACATTGGGTTGTAGTTGGATTGTAGCTTTGCCCAGTGTAATACAAATGACAAAAAACTCAGAAATAATTATATGTGCTTGCTGAAGGCAAAGCACAACTCGAGATTTCTGTCATGGTCTTATTAGGTGTGCCTGCAAGGCAAAGCACAACTTGAGATTTCTTACATAGTCTTATTATTGTTATTATATTTATTCTGCCCGCTCTGGAGCTTAAATTATTCAAGATATTATAATCAAACCAACTTCCAAATGTCCTGACTACCCCAATTTAGGAATATTGTTGTTGCTATTCAAAATGGTCCTGCTCCTTGGTCAGTTAAGCTACAAGACCAATGTTAAAATGTTCACGGTATCCTAACTTCAAATTGTACAAAACTTTTATCAAGTATAACTATAATTTGCATAAATGATCATAAGACAACTCACCAACAGTAATTCTTCAACCGCTCAATCTAGACACCTAACCAACTTTCACATGTTCAGTCTATTCTAACTTCAAATTCTTTCAAATCTTAATGAACTACAGCTATGTAATTTATGCAAATGTATTCACATTTAACTCACCAACAGTAACTCTGGAACCATTCAAGCTAGAGACACAAACAAACTTTCACATGTTCAGGCTATCCTATCTTATCATATCAAATCAATCAACCAATCAACCTATCAATCAATCATTCAGTCAATACTTCTTTAATATGAAACAAAGATCAATGATATAAAGATTGATAGTAAAAAGCTTTGGAGCACTTTAAATGACACTTTGGGCAAAAAGGCCAACCCACTGATATTGCCAACTACTTTAAGGATTTGGGCCCTATGGGGCCTCGAGTTGAGGAAAAAGGTACGAGCCGGCCGAAGAAGAGAACAGGGACGACCAATAGCCTGTGCGGCCCGGAAGCAAACGGTTAACCAGCAGGTGTCTACGGCTCCGGAGTCGGAGTTAGAGGGTGTGCCGGAACCAGAACCCCCTGGGGAATCACTGGAGGAGGAGCCCAGCCTCCCCCTCCTTGATGTCGAGGGGCCAGTCGAGACCCCCGCTGGGGGCCAACTGAGGGGACAAATCGGGACGGCCCAGTGGGAGGATCCGAACTTGAAAGCCGCCGCAGCCCAGGTGATAGCGGTGGATGGACAGCTACTTCCAGGCGATATCCCCATTTCCAAATCAAGAATAACCTTTTGTATCAGGTGTCGCGCCAAGAGGGGGAACTTCGAGAGGTATTGTTGCTGCCTCGACGGTACGTGGGAACTGTTCTTCAGCTGGCCCACACCCACCTGTTGGGGGCACACCTGGGAATGGAGAAGACCCGGGAACGGATTGCTGCCCGGTTCCACTGGCCCGGGATGAGGAGGGCCGTGGAAGACTACTGTCGCAGCTGCCTGGAGTGTCAACTCACTGCCCCGAAAGCCCACTTCCGAAGCCCATTGGTCCCCCTACCGATCATCGGAGTACCCTTTGAACGGATCGACATGGACATAGTGGGACCACTGGTAAAAAGAGCATGAGGACACCGGTACATCCTGGTGATGGTAGATTATGCCACCCGGTATCCCGAGGCCATTCCCCTACGGGCGGCGGTATCCAAGGGAATCGCCCGGGAGCTGTTCCACCTCTTTAGCCGGGTGGGCATCCCGAACGAGATCTTGACAGACCAAGGTACGGAGTTTATGTCCCGCCTCATGAAAGAGTTGTGTGCCCTCCTGCAGATCAAGCAGATCCGGACCTCCGTTTTTCACCCTCAGACGGATGGGCTCATCGAGCGCTTTAATAAAATGCTCAAACAGATGCTGCGGGAAGGTCATCGAGCAGGACGGGAAGAACTGGGACCAGCTACTACCCCACCTAATGTTCTCAATCCAAGAAGTACCCCAATCCTCCACTGGGTTTTCCCCGTTCTAACTCCTCTACGGGGGGAGGCCACGCGGCCTATTGGACCTCGCAAAGGAGGTGTGGGAAGCCCAACCGACCCCATTACGTAGTGTGGGAGAGCACATGGAGACGATGAGGAAACGGATGACAGCCATATGGCCCGCCGTGAGGGAACATATGGAGAAGGCCCAACGCGCCCAAGCCCAGGTCTACAATCGGGGAGCCCAGCCCCGAGAATTCCAGGTGGGAGACAGGGTGTTGGTCTTAATCCCCACGGCCGAAAGTAAGCTCCTGGCAACATGGCACGGACCATACGAGGTGATCGAGAAGCTGGGACCTGTCAATTACCGCTTACGGCAACCGGGGAGACGGAAACCTCAACAGATTTCCCACGTGAACTCGTTGAAGAAGTGGCACGAGAGGACAGCCTTGGCCGTGTTATGGTCGGGACACAGGACGCCAAGGGTACCAGTGGTGGTGCCGAGCAATGAGGACCTCGACCCGGCCCAGAAGCAAGAGCTCAGGGATCTTGTCGATCGGAACACGGTGGTGTTCTCCGAGAAGCCGGGCCGCACATCCCTCATTGAACACCACATCCATACCCGACCCAGCGAAATGGTAAGAAAGAGGCAATATCGGATTCCGGAGGCCCGAAGGAAGGCCGTGAAACAGGAAGTGGAGGCTATGCTGAGGATGGGGGTCGTGGAAGAGTCCCACAGTGCATGGTGCAGCCCCATCGTGTTGGTGCCCAAACCGGACGGTAGCCTTCGTTTCTGTAACAATTTCAGGGGGGTGAACGACTTCAGCTTGTTCGACTCCTATCCTATGCCGAGGGTGGCTGAGCTCATCGACTGATTGGGAAAGGTCCGGTACATCAGCACCCTTGACCTGACCAAAGGATATTGGTAGGTACCGTTGGCAGCCTCCTCATGGGAGAAGACGGCGTTTTCGACACCAGACGGGTTGTATCAGTACCGGGTGCTCCCGTTCGGTCTCCACGGAGCCCCGCCCACATTCCAGCAGCTGATGAACAAAGTACTTCGACCCCACCAGCAGTACGCAGCGGCCTATTTGGATGATATCATCATCCACAGCCAAGGTTGGGAAGAGCACCTGACGTGCCTCCAGGTGGTGCCGGACGCGCTCAGGCAAGCCGGGTTGACAGCGAACCCCAAAAAGTGTAAACTAGGGTTCGAGGAGGGGAAGTACCTGGGTTATTTGATCATGCGGTACGTGATTGGCCCGTTCCACGCACCAAGACACAGGTCAAGTCCTTCCTGGGACTGGCAGGATACTATAGCTGGTTTATTCCCAATTTTGCGGCTTTAGCTTCCCCCCTCACTGATCTAACCAGGGCCCGTCTCCTGAAAAAAGTGAAATGGATGGATGAGACAGAAGCAGCGTTCAGGCGCCTGAAGGAAGCATTGTGCTCCCATCCGATTCTTGTCACGCCCGATTTCCAGGTGCCGATGGTAGTCCAGACGGACGCATGTAATATGCGACTAGGGGCCGTTCTGTCCCAGGTACACGATGGGGAAGAGCACTCCATCATGTACATCAGCCGAAATCTGATACCTAGAGAAAGAAAATACTCTATTGTGGAGAAAGAGTGTCTAGAGGTGAAGTGGGTGCTAGACACTCTCAAGTATTACCTGTTAGGTACCCACTTCACACTGGTCACAGACCATGCTCCCCTGGTCTGGATGGCCAGGGGAAAGGACACAAACGATCGGGTCACCAGGTGGTTCTTGTCCCTTCAACTCTTCTCCTTTTCTGTTGTGCACAGGTGAGGGGCGAAGCATGGAAACGCGGATGCCCTATCGAGAAGGGAGACCTACGTCGCACTGACGACAGTCCCCTCCTCGACAGAGCTAAGGGGGGGGTGGCGTACAGCAGGTCAGCCACCAGGGGGAGACTCGTCGGGCCTGGTGACAGATGGAGTATACATCACGAGGCGATGGCTTCATCTGCTGGACGTGCCAGGTCTCGACGGGCTCTCTGGCCACGACTAATTGGGACTGACTGGGAGCTGGTGAGTAATCAAGGGCTGATTGCTCACCAGCTGTGCAAGTCCCATCCGTCTGCCAGAAGGGCAGCACACAGGGAGACTGGGGGGCAGAAAGGACTCCCGTATAGCTGGAGGGACGGTGACCGAAGTAACAGGAGTGAGTTCAGTTTTTGCAAAAACCGGAGCCCAGAAGACGGTAACCCGGAGAGGATCTCATGGGGGAGACCTATTATTTTATTTTTGAATTATTATTTTTAATAAACACCTTTGAAACTGAGCTAATCCTACTCTGTCCGTTTCTGATCTGTGTAAACGTCTTGACCCAACCCCCTGGTCTGCCACAAGACATACACACAGGCACAGACACACGCATACACATACACACACACATGCTAACACACGCACTCTACATACACGTACACATGGATTTTGTATTGTAGATATGTGGTAGTTGAGTAGCGGCCTTAGGACGCACTTAATGTGAAAAGTGCTATGAATGTCATGTCATGTAATATTATTAATTGTATATAACTACCTTAATGTTGCTGGACCCAGGAAGAGTAGCTGCTGCCTTTCCATCTACCTACTTTTTAAAATATAACCAGTCACTACTGCAGTCACTACCACTACTAGAACAAAAGCGACGTTGTTTTGGGCTGGCCTCTGGGATTAGATCCAATGACCTGATTGGTGGTCCGAACAAAGGATCCGCTTCGGGAAAGTCGTATTCCTGGTCATAATGTTGGTAAGTTGACGTCGCTCTTATATCCAATAGTTCTTCCCAGGTGTATGTAATAACGCAAGATTTTCTAGGGTAACAATGTAAGAAATAATACTTAAAATACAAAATACTGCATAGTTTCCTAAGGACTCAAAGCGAGGCGTCCATCTCTGTCAGCACCATCTTGCTATTAGTACGGGGAGCTCATGACTGCAACATTTGGGTATCACACAGAGGCACACACGCATGCACGAAAGACATGGCTGCTCCAAGGCCTTGGGACTCACTTGTAGCATGACGGGCTCAAAACATGTGTCCCTGCCAGAACAAAGCCAACCCTTCTCACCCCCACATTAGGCCAGGGCAAACCGAGGGGGGGCTATGTGCTCTACCACTTCTGCCCATCTGCAGCCATAAACTAGCCCAGAGGATAGCTGCAGCCGACTGTGCCCCTAAGAGTCAGCCCCACTTCCCTGGACCGTACTCACAGAATCCCCCTTTTCACACCCTCTCCAGGGGGACCCTCCTCCAGCCGCCATGCAACTGATGTTCACTGTCCCTTAACCAGCGGCAAGCCACCAACAGACCATTAACTCATGCAGAACAACCATTCAGTTATAGATATCAGTCACCACATAACTTAGATGGAGATAGATAGATACACTCATTGGCTTTGTAGAAGGATGGTATTAATTTATTACACACCGTGCTGATATACATAGTCTTTCTACATGGAAGGATGGTCTTATAATGTACAGTCTGGTGTAATCGTCTACTGTTCTGTTGACTGAATGGAAGTGATTCATTTGAAGGAGAACTGGAGTCCTGTCCTTGGAAAGACACATTTGCATTAGGAGTAATACATTCAGAAGAGCCTTGGGCCTGGTGGAGATTGCGAAATGAGGCTCTTGTAGATTCTTATTAGTGGGGACCTATAAAGATCTTTTTAGAGATGTAGAGGCTAGGGGAAACCCACTTATGGATCTTCAGTTAATCTTTTAAAGGATACATAGCTTTCCATCCTAACTAGAAATGGGGGGGGTTCCACAAGGAGTTTGTCATTGGTTTCATTAGTGAATGATAGTCTTCTTAGTGGATCTCCAGCACCAGGATTGAGAGGGCAACCCTGTTCTATATTTGTTTGTGTGAGTACAAGGTTGAAAGCTATGTTTTCGATTCACTCCAATGAAGCATCACTGAGTACATGACTGAGTATGAACATCCAACCACAGACTTGACTCCCAAGTAGTTTCACACATGAATGCAATATGAAACCTTGTTTGATCAGTGTGCTTTACAAAGACTGTCAACCATTCAATCGCGTTCAGTTGATCAACTGCCACACCTACACACAGCTCACCGATCTGTTTAGTCCGAGTTGTGTCACTACCTGATACAACAACTACAACAGAGCATATGTTGTCCTCGCTTCCAAAAAAGCCACCAGTTGTTTGCAAGTCAAATGAACAATAAATAGTACCTTGTGCGCACAACTGTTCTACTCCACTCTGCTCCAGTCCACTGCAGCAAATAACCACAGACAGCATATCAGCATAATAGAGGCCTTGTCTGGTGCATAGAGCAACAGAGAGGGGCATTCTGAGGTCAGAACCCAGCTAACACATTTGGTTCCTTGGAAGTTGTGGGAACGTACATTTTTGGTTTCACATTGGTTCTAGCAAAGAAGCCATACGTTTCCTGACAGGTAAAATTGAACGTTTTCTGAATATTCTAAGAACGGAAGTGAACATTTCCCCTGTTCTGGATACGTTAATTGTTTGGTCGCAAGGAGGTTCTGAGAATGTTTTACTATGGTTCCCTGAAAGTTTTCCTGGGATGTTTTTTTAAGGTTCTGAGAAGGGAAATTATAGTTTATTTTGAGGTTTTTGAATAACGTCCTTAAAACTTTTACTGAATGTTTCAAAAATACTTTTAAATAACACTGCTAGATTAGGTTAACTGTTTTGAACTCCAAGCACAGATAAGACACATGGAAATTAATTTGCTTAGGCACAAATCCTGCAAACAAATACAATTTTTTATTGTGACACGTCAGTGAGATTTAAACCTATAATCTTCTGTTCTCTATCCATGGAATTTGTCCACTGCTCCACCAGAATGAAGCTAGTATGCCATGTTTTTTTTTAAACTCATACAAAGCTGTTCATTTTAGTCTATTCAAACAGACCTTGTTTCAAAGGAAACAAGCACTCATTAAGATCAGGTGTGGCCAATTAGTGGGCCAAAACACCTGAACACACTTAACAAAGGACATCTGGCTCGACCTATTTAATAAAATTGCACATTGCATTCTGTCTCTGTTGTTCATTCAGTTAAGCCTTTACTCAATTGAACTAAAGTTTTCTGAAATTCCCACAGAAGAAATCAAATCACATTTTATTGGTCACATACACATATTTAGCAGATATTATTGCGGGTGTAGCAAAATGCTTGTGTTCCTCCAACAGTGCAGTAATATCTAACAATTCACAACAATACACACAAATCAGGACAAGTACATTAGTGTCTAGTTTGAGAAACAGACGCCTCACAAGTCCTCAACTGGCAGCTTCATTAAATAGTACCTGCAAAACACCAGTCTCAACTACAACAGTGAAGAGGGGACTCCGGGATGCTGGCCTTCTAGGCAGAGTTCCTCTGTCCAGTGTCTTGTGTTCTTTTGCCCATCTTAATCTTTTCTTTTTATTGGCCAATCTGAGATATGGCTTTTTCTTTGCAACTCTGCCTAGAAGGCCAGCAAACCGGAGTTGCCTCTTCACTGTGAACGTTGAGACTGGTGTTTTGCGGGTACTATTTCATGAAGCTGCCAGTTGAGGACTTGTGAGGCGTCTGTTTCTAAAACTAGACACTAATGTACTTGTCCTCTTGCTCAGTTGTGCATTGGGGCCTCCCCCTCCTCTTTCTATTCTGGTTAGAGCCACTTTGCGCTGTTCTGTGAAGGGAGTAGTACACAGCGTTGTACAAGATCTTCAGTTTCATGGCAAGTTATCGCATGGAATAGCCTTCATTTCTCAGAACAAGAATAGACTGACACGTTTCAGAAGAAAGGTCTTTGTTT
Organism: Hucho hucho; assembly: GCA_003317085.1. Lineage (NCBI taxonomy): Eukaryota > Metazoa > Chordata > Actinopteri > Salmoniformes > Salmonidae > Hucho > Hucho hucho. The sequence goes on along the minus strand of QNTS01001210.1, from coordinate 35,455 downwards.
CTGGCCATTTTGAGCCTGCAATCAACCCACAAATGCTGATCCTCCAGATACTCAACAAGTCTAAAGAAGGACAGTTTTATTGCTTCTTTAATCAGGGCAACAGTTTTCAGCTGTGCTAACATAATTGCAAAAGGGTTTTTTAATGGTCAATTAGCCTTTTAAAATGATCAACTTGGATTAGCTAACACAACGTGCCATTGGAACAAAGGAGTGATGGTTGCTGATAATATGCCGTTTTTAGCTAGAATAGTCATTTACAACATAAACAATGTCTACACTGTATTTCTGATCAATTTGATGTTATTTTAATGGACAGAAAATGTGCTTTTCTTTCAAAAACAAGGACATTTATAAGTGACCCCAAACTTTTGAACGGTAGTGTAAACATTAGGACAAGCAATGTCGGAGTGGGATTAACTAAAATACAGTAGAATAGAACAGTATATACATATAAAATGAGTAAAGCAGTATGTAAACATTATTAAAGTGACTAGTGTTCCATTATTAAAGTGACCAGTGATTCCATGTCTATGTATATAGGGCTGCAGCCTCTAAGGTGCAGGGTTTAGTAACTGAGTGGTAGCCGGTTAGTGATGGCTATTTAACAGTCTGAAGGTCTTGAGTTAGAAGCTTTTCACAAGAAGTTTTTCAATTGTTTCTAACGTTCTCTGAATATTTTGAAAACATGACTTTATAGAATCATGAGGAAACCTGTGGAAAACGTTATGCTGAAGTACTGAAATTCCCACAGAAGAACATTGTTTATTAATTTGAGAACATGACTTTAAATAGAACCATGAGGAAACCTGTAGCAACCGTAATGCTGAAGTACTGAAATTCCCACCTAAGAAACATATGGTTCTCAGAACGTTATGTGCGAGCTGTGTATCCTGCACCATTCCTAGAACATTATGGGAAGGTTGTATGCAAAATAACCATAGGACATCCACACTCTCACCAAGCTCTAAGAAGCATATGATTTTCAGAACATTATATGCTAGCTGGAATGGAACTTGATGTGAACTGACAAGGTCATAGAGACCACCATGTGAATCGCATGACTATGAGCCAAGTGGCCATATTTAGACAATATCCATTACACACAACTTGTATTTAGAGGGAAAGTTCAGATTCACCACTACAGCAGGGAAGGAGTGCAGGTACTTTCCAATCCAAACGATTACAGGTAGAGAAGACAAAAAGCATACTGGGTTTTATTAATTGACCTTAAGGTGAAGCTATGGAATCTGATTGACTGATAAAGATGAATGAATGTGATCTATAAGTGCCAATGCCCACAAATCTAGGACTAAACCAAACATTAGGCGCGTTCGACATTGTAGCCGATTGTGACTGACTGCTCTACTTGCATCATAAATAACTACTTATAGACAAATATAAATGGTCTATAAGTCAGTCAGTCCCAACTTACCCATGCTACATAACGGTTTTGATGCTCTCGAACACGGTCATTGTGAGCAGGTATCTTCTCTCTGTTGAACGTGTCTCTGCTCAATGAAGACACACAGTGTCCAGAGCCTGTTACTGCAGTTCATTTTCTTTTCAGGAAAAGTTATTTGGTGTTATGAGCAGGATGCAACATAGATGGAGCACAAGGACTGCTTGAGAATGAATTGGTCACTTCACATATTCCAGGGAGGAACTCTAGAAAGCGGTCAATTATATGCGCCCCAAACCAAATAGTGACTGACTTGAATCAAATGACCCCTGTGAGCTAATTACAATGTAACAATGTGTGTAACTAAACACAGATTGGGTCCAGTTCAGTCAGCAGAGTTTTATTGTCTGCCACTAAATGTTATGATTCATGCACAAGCAGGGCAATAAAAATATGAAAATATAATTGGCCTACTTTTGTTTTAGTATTCATTTTTCTTTGCATACAAGTTATTTTATTATGCATAAAATAACTTGTAGGATATAATTGCATAGGCTATGTGGTAATAGTCTGAAAATAATAGGTCAATCCTTTCGGCTTCAATTTTGAAGAGAAACATTACACAAATTGATTTGTTGTGTTTTCTTCCCATGGCAATGAAGACATTTCCAACTTCTTTGTAGCTTACTTTCTATCATGGCGGTTTGACCTAATAAGAGCTACAGAGCTATGATATGAACTGCCAAATGCCATAGTCCTTCCACAGCAAAGGACACAGGTCTCAGAGCGAGTGACATCACTGATTGAAATGCTACTAGCTGCACCACTAACTAACTAGCTAGCCAATTCACACCGGTTACATGTACAGTAGGTTCTCAAGTCTACTACAGTGGTTTTTGGGGGGATATCCCACTGGGCACAAACTGGTTGAATCGAAGTTGTTTACACATAATTTCAACAAATTCAGTGTGATGATGTTGAATCAATGTGGGAAACTGATTGGATTTGCAAAATGTCATCAACGTACAGGAATTTGGAAATGTTTTTTTTTTTCACCCAACTTCTAACCTAAATCCAATCGAACTGAAGTCTGTGCCCAGGGGATAGAATCTTCGTCCACCGCCATATTTCAGCAATGAGATATCATACTATTGTATTGTTGACACTCCAACGCTTTCACACCTCCACTACTGTTCTAACAAACACTGCATATGGCCATAGGCTCACTCCATTAGCAGTAATCAATCAATAACATTTATTTATAAAGCCCTTAATGACACCAAGTACCAGGGCTAGTTATGAATTTGACTTCAAAAATAGTTTTCCCCAATTTGTCCTTCTGTGGCGTTTATGCCTGTGAAAGTGGCTCTCTTGAGTTGTTGGTTCCCTCGGGTAGAGAGTGTATTTGTGTGCGCTTAGATGCCAAATGTTAAGCTATGATGAGGCTAAAACATGCCAGGGGTTTAGGTAAAACAAACCCTAGACTCCTTCAGAGATCTTCAGCATCAGGGATGTTCCCATGGTAAAATAGCCCTGAAATCTTCCTTGAGTGTCTAGTAGTCACGTGAAAGTCTACGCTAACCCAGGAATATGCAACCTGTTCTAGGGTAGCACTCAACCCACTCACCATTTGATCAAGCATAGGGCTGTTATGTTGACCATATTACCACCGCACAGGTCATAAGTCATAAACACAGTTACATTTCACTGACTGTTTTGTCATGGTAAGTAGGCTTCTCCAAGCTCTGATGCTGCTAATGGTCATTAGTAGCCTACCAATCTTGCTAACTGCCTGATAATAAGTATTCTATTGTCCCTCTAATCACTCTGGCATCAATGGAAATGTAATCGAAAATCGAATCAAACACTTAACGAGAGCCCATGAGCTCATGTTGTGCAACATTTCTATAGGCTATGCAATTGAGTTAGAAAACAGAGTTGATGGCCTCTATTAAAAAGAGGAGGATCCCATCAGTTTTCTAGGCCTACTATATTTATTTGTCAACTTTCCTAATATTAAGCACATTGCTTCTATTTACAACAGGAGTATAGCCTACCTGGCTGGCATGAAAATGAACCACGGGAAAAGCGTCCTCCATTACCTATTTAAGTGCATAGATGACACATATTTTATTCCCCTGCACCTGTTTCGAGACAGGTGCATGATAATGGTCCATTCTAAATCAAAACAAATTTCACACATATTATTTAGTATATGAAAAGACAAGATTAAATCAAGAATAGTCTGATGGAGGACAATATTAGCCTATCAGTCGTGAACGATGTATTATCACTTGTGAATTATGCCCAGCTTATGTGCAGTAAGGCAAGAAACAATGCATACTTTTTTTTGCGACTTTTTCAAATCATAGTCGCGCACCACATGTAGCCTAGCCCATACAACTATACATTTTGATAAGGTTTGTATTACAATGTCACGACTTCCGCCGAAGTCGGTCCCTCTCCTTGCTCGGGCGGCGTTCGGTGGTTGACGTCACCGGTTTTCTAGCCATAGCCAATCCATTTTTCATTTTCCATTGTTTTTGTCTTGTTTTGCACACCTGGTTTCAATCCCACAATTACTTGTTCATTATTTAACCCTCTGTTCCCCCATGTTTGTTTGTGAGTGATTGTTCATGTAATGTCAGTCCAATTGTTGGTGGGCATGGTATTATTGTTACTTTGGAAATTTTGAGTAAACTACGTTGTGTTGCTCATCTCTGCTGTCCTGCGCCTGACTCCTTTTTCACCAGCTACACCCGGCACCTGACATACAACTAAAGTGGCCAAATAACTTCTTAAAATTAAGCACATTCATCCGCTTTACAACGACCGGTGTGAAGCCTAACTAGCATGCATAGGCGGCATGTGAGTTCCAAGTTTGGGGAAGATTATTTTCACCATAAAAATGCAGCTTTATGATAAAGCATTAGGCCTACATGCATAATTGCATTTGCGGTTACTGTTGAGAATGATTGCATTTTGGAACATTCGCGCTTATAGTCTACTGATGTGTGCGCATTAATGCACTTATATTGGGAAGAAATAGCCTAATAGTTTATCAACATTTTAAGCTAAACTTTCTGATCTATCCCATCCCACAGTTGTCACAGACTATGTTTGAAATATTTTTTTCTCGCACAGAAGGACAAGTTAACTCAACATTTGTACTATGGGGGATAGTAGATTGGCATAGGCTAGTGCTTTTGCTGTTTGTTAGGCCTACTCATCTTGTTGGCTGACGAAAAGTACATGTGGAAAGTTCTTCCAACATCTTCAATATGCTCCTCAGAATTCGATAAGAAGGACTCATGCAGTTGAGATGTGAGAAGGGCCCAATCAAGTGACAGGCATTGGCTAATAACTGAGATATCTGAGAGAGCCATGTGAGTGAGAGGTGCTTCGGAGCACGCAGCCGGGAGAAGGGAATTACAGTTTAATTATTATATTCAGCCCAATGGCACAACGGCCACTGGCCGCAAAAGACATGGATTTTTTTAGTGGGCATTATGGCCACACAAGGGGGATGCCACCCGGAAATGTTATGCATTGTCAAGTGCTTGTCAAATTGTGAATGAGAGACTGATGAAGTGTGTGCAGCCTGCGCAAAACAAAAACAAAGCAGAGCTCATGCCTTTCATGCAACTTTTTTCAAATCATCATTAGAGTTGCATCATGCAGCCTTAGAATGCATTAAAAACAAAAACATAGAGCCCAACGTTTGTATGACAACTAAAGTTGCATAATGTATTTATTTTTATTCAACTAGGCAAGTCAGTTAAGAACAAATTCTTAATTACAATGACGGCCTAGGAACAGTGAGTTAACTGCCTTGTTAAGGGGCAGAACAACGATTATTTTTACCTTTTCAGGTCAGGGATTAGATCTAGCAACCTTTCGGTTACTGGCCCAACGATCTAACCACTAGGCTACCTGCCGCCCCATATAAAGCGTATGAACCCCCAAAGGTGCGTGAGACCAGTCCGGTGAGACCTACGCCGGCTCCACGTACCAGGCGTCCAGTGCGCATCCCCAGCCCGGTGCATCCAGTGCCAGCTCCCCGCACTCGCCCAGAGGTGCGTGAGACCAGTCCAGTAAGACCTACGCCGGCTCCACGTACCAGGCGTCCAGTGCGCCTCTCCAGCCCGGTACGTCCAGTACCAGCTCCTCGCACTCGCCCAGAGGTGCGTGAGACCAGTCCGGTGAGACCTACGCCAGCTCCACGCACCAGACCTGCAGTGCGCCTCTCCAGCCCAGTACGTCCAGTGCCAGCTCCCGGCACTCGCCCAGAGGTGTATGAGACCAGTCCGGTGAGACCTACGCTGGCTCCACGCACCAGACCTGCAGTGCGACTCTCCAGCCCAGTACGTCCAGTGCCAGCTCCCCGCACGCACCCTGAGGTGCGAGTCATCGCTCCTGTGGGGCCTGTGTCGGTTCCACGCACCAGGAGTCCAGTGCGACGTCACAGTCCGGTGAATCCTGTTCCGGCTCCACGCACCAGGAGTCCAGTGCGCCTTCGCAGTCCGGTGAATCCTGTTCCGGCTCCACGCACCAGGAGTCCAGTGCGCCTTCGCAGTCCGGTGAATCCTGTTCCGGCTCCACGCACCAGGAGTCCAGTGCGCTGTCGCAGTCAGGTGAATCCTGTTCCGGCTCCACGCACCAGGAGTCCAGTGCGCCTTTGCGGTCCGGTGAATCCTGTTCCGGCTCCACGCACCGGGCCTCCAGTGCGCCTTCTCAGCCCGGTACGGCCCGCACCGGAGCCGCCACCGACACCAAAGTGCCCACCCGAACCCTACCCATTGACTTCTGGTTTGTGGTTGGAGTCCGCACCTTTGGGGGGGGGGGGTACTGTCACGTCCTGGCCATAGAGATTCCTCTGGGTTTTGGGCCAGGACGTGACCAGGGATGTTTAGGTGTTTCTATGTTGTTTTTTTGAGTTGGTTCCCAATTAGAGGCAGCTGTTGTTCGTTGCCTCTAATTGGGAATCCTATTTAGTTTGTTATTTCCCCCACCTGTGTTGTGGGATATTGTTTATTCGTGAGCATATGCTGTGTGCGCTACACAGTGTCAGATCTTTGCTCCTTGTTTGTTTAGTTTGATAGTTCCATTATAATTAAAGTATGTGGAACGCCATGTCCGCTGCACCTTGGTCCACTCCTTCCTCAGATCTTGACAGTAGCAGTAGCGTAAAGAGGGGTTGGCGGGTGGGGGGTGGCGGGACACAATGCAGATAGCCCGGTTAGCCAATGTGGGGGGGATGGTCAGGCCAAATGAAGTAGTATGTACATGAATGTATAGTTAAAGTGACTATGGATATATGATAAACAGAGAGTAGCAGCAGAGTAAAAGAGGGGTTGGTGGGGGGGGGGCACACAATGCAAATAGTCCGGGTAGCCATTTGATTACCTGTTCAGGAGTTTTATGGCTTGGAGGTAAAAACTGTTGAGAAGCCTTTTTGTCCTAGACTTGGCACTCCGGTACCACTTGCCATGCAGTAGTAGAGAGAACAGTCTATGACTGGGGTGGCTGGGGTCTTTGACAATTTTTAGGACCTTCCTCTGACACCGCCTGGTGTAGAGGTCCTGGATGGCAGGCAGCTTAGCCCCACGCACTACCCTCTGTAGCGCGTGGGCCGTACACACTACCCTCAGTAGCGCGTGGGCCGTACTCACTACCCTCTGTAGTGCCTTGCGATCGGAGGCAGAGCAATTGCCGTACCAGGCAGTGATGCAACCAGTCAGGATGCTCTCGATGTTGCAGCTGTAGAACCTTTTGAGGATCTGAGGACCCATGCCAAATATTTTTAGTTTCCTGAAGGGGAATAGGCTTTGTTGTGCCCTCTTCACGACTGTCTTGGTGTGTTTGGACCATTCTAGTTTGTTGGTGATGTGGACACCAAGGAACTTGAAGCTCTCAACCTGCTCCACTACAGCCCTGTCGATGAGAATGGGGGCGTGCTCAGTCCTCCTTTTAATGTAGTCCACAATCATCTCCTTAGTCTTGGTTACGTTGAGGGAGAGGTTGTTATTCTGGCACCACCCGGCCAGGTCTCTGACCTCCTCCCTATAGGCTGTCTCGTCGTTGTCGGTGATCAGGCCTACCACTGTTGTGTCGTCTGCAAACTTAATGATGGTGTTGGAGTCGTGCCTGGCCATGCAGTTGTGAGTGAACAGGGAGTACAGGAGGGGACTTAGCACGCACCCCTGGGGGGCTCCAGTGTTGAGGATCAGCGTGGCAGATGTGTTGCTACCTACCCTCACCACCTGGGGGCGGCCCTTCAGGAAGTCCAGGATCCAGTTGCAGAGGGAGGTGTTTAGTCCCAGGATCCTTAGCTTAGTGATGAGCTTTGAGGGTACTATGGTTTTGAACGCTGAGCTGTAGTCAATGAATAGCATTCTCACATAGGTGTTCCTTTTGTCCAGGTGGGAAAGGGCAGTGTGGAGTGCTGTGGATCTGTTTGGGCGGTATGCAAATTGGAGTGGGTCTAGGGTTTCTGGGATAATGGGGTTGATGTGAGCCATTACCAGCCTTTCAAAACACTTCATGGCTACGGACGTGAGTGCTATGGGTCTGTAGTCATTTAGACAGGTTGCCTTTGTGTTCTTGGGCACAGGGACTATGGTGGTCTGCTTGAAGCATGTTGGTATTACAGACTCAATCAGGGACATGTTGAAAATGTCAGTGAAGACACCTGCCAGTTGGTCTGCACATCCCTGGAGCACACGTCCTGGTAATCCGTCTGGCCCCGCAGCCTTGTGAATGTTGACCTGTTCTTACTCACGTCGGCTACGGAGAGTGTGATCACACAGTCGTCCGGAACAGCTGATGCTCTCATGCATGCCTCAGTGTTGCTTGCCTCGAAGAGAGCATAGAAGTGATTTAGCTCATCTGGTAGGCTTGTGTCACTGGGCAGCTCGCGGCTGTGCTTCCCTTTGTAGTCTGTAATAGTTTGCAAGCCCTGCCACATAAGACGAGCGTCGGAGCCGGTGTAGTACGATTCAATCTTAACCCTGTATTGACGCTTTGCCTGTTTGATGGTTAGTCGCAGGGCATAACAGGATTTCTTATAAGCTTCCGGGTTAGAGTCCCGCACCTTGAAGGCGGCAGCTCTACCCTTTAGCTCAGTGCGAATGCTGCCTGTAATCCATGGCTACTGGTTGGGGTATGTACGTACAGTCACTGTGGGGACGACGTCCTCAATGCACATATTGATAAAGCCAGTGACTGATGTGGTGTACTCCTCAATGCAATCTGAAGAATCCCAGAACATGTTCCATTCTGTGATAGCAAAACAGTCCTGCAGTTTAGCATCTGCTTCATCTGACCACTTTTTTATAGACTGAGTCACTGGTGCTTCCTGCTTTAATTTTTGCTTGTAAGCAGGAATCAGGAGGATAGAGTTGTGGTCGGATTTACCAAACGGAGGGCGAGGGAGAGCTTTGTATGCGTCTTTGTGTGTGGAGTACATCTAGAATGTTTTTCCCTCTGGTTGCACATTTAACATGTTGATAGAAATTTGGTAGAACTGATTTAAGTTTCCCTTCATTAAAGTCTCTGGCCACTAAGAGCGCCGCCTCTGGGTGAGGGGTTTCCTGTTTGCTTATTTCCTTGTACAGCTGACTGAGTGCGGTCTTAGTGCCAGCATCCATCTGTGGTGGTAAATAAACAGCCACACACCAGCTGTTGTTTACAAATATGCACAGACCCCCCCCCCATCTAACCAGAGTGTGCTGTTCTATCTTGCCGGTGAAGCGTATATCCCGCTAACTGAATATCCATGTCATCATTCCGCCACAATTCCGTGAAACATAGGATATTACAGTTCTTGATGTGGCATCTATGGTTTTTGAAATGTATGGAAGCCAGCACAATGGCCAGTGTTAACTAGTGTTGATTATTCAGTGTAACATTTCTAGTGTTGATACAGGAGTTAAATTAACACTGTACAATCACTCCAGTGTTGGTGTTAATAACTAGAGTTAAACCAACCCCCCCCCATCTAACCGGAGTGTGCTGTTCTATCCTGACGGTGAAGCGTATATCCCGCTAACTGAATATCCATGTTCCGCCACGATTCCGTGAAACATAGGATATTACAGTTTTTGATGTCCCGTTGATAGGATATTCTTGATCGCACCTAATTTATTGTCCAGTGATTGCACGTTGGCGAGTAATATTGTCGGTAACGGCAGCTTTCCCACTCGTCTTCTGCGAATCCTCACGAGGCATCCCGCCCTGTGTCCTCTGTACCTGCGTATTTTCCTCTTGCAAATAACTGGGATGTTGGGAAAAAATCTAATCCGAGGTGAGTAATCGCTGTCTTGATATCCAGAAGCAATTTTTTGCCATAAGATACGGTTGCAGAAACATTATGTACAAAATAAGTTACAAATAACGCGAAAAAAAACACATAATAGCACAATTGGTTGGGCGCCCGTAAAACTGCTGCCATTTCTTCCGGCGCCATTTTATCTTCTGGCAATCTCGACTGCTACATTCAAAATCATAGTGTTGCAACAATAACAGCCGGGTTTCATCTTAGCGACTGTCTTACAAATATAGGCCTGTTAGAAGAACATAACATTTATTATGGAATCCTAGTCTCTCAGCCTGTATCTTTAATGCTAACATTAGCAATGCTAGCTAGCAAAGTAGCTAAACCTGCTGCATCCGAATAAAGTGTTTTCAGCGATAACAGACAAATCGCCACAGCGACTGTCCAAGCAACCATCCAACAACACTGGATGCCTATTGAAACAAATAAAAAGTATGACGTTTACAAGTAATTCAATACGAAAACAGGCTATTTGGAAAGGGCACCATGGCTGCTGGAGTTGCAACTTCGGTCTGTCATGGTGGGAGTGGTTTTGCCGAATAGAATCATGGGAGTTTGAGCCAAATAGAAAAATATTGGAGTAAGCTGACTATAAATATCATTCTATAGGTTTTTGAGCATGTATTTTAAATATTTACAGATGATATTAGACAAAGACAACCATAATGTCTTGTGTAAGTCATCTCAGGGATCGTACTTGAAAACCTCACAGAGAAGCAAAAGTGGCAGAGTTGTCCTTTAAAGGGGCAATCAGGGATTGGAAAATACATTTTTTTACTTTTAAATAGCCATTGATTCTTTAAATATGGAATCTGTATTAGGGTAAACAGTGCCATTGTTCATCTGTAAACAATTGTTGGAAAAATTACTTGTGTCATGAACAAAGTAGATGTCCTAACCGACTTGCCAAAACTATAGTTTGTTAACAAGAAATTAGAATTTTAATGACTCCAACCTAAGTGAATGTAAACTTCCGACTTCAACTGTAAGCCATTAATGCTTTGGAGCATGCTATCTGCATTCTTCTCTTCAAAAATAAAAAGAAGGTTCTTAAATGGTTCTTTCTCAGCTTTTAAGGTTCCTTGGAAAATTCTTGAGAAGTGGGGGGTTCTTGATGTGGCATCTATGGTTTTTGAAATGTATGGAAGCCAGCACAATGGCCAGTGTTAACTAGTGTTGATTATTCAGTGTAACATTTCTAGTGTTGATACAGGAGTTAAATTAACACTGTTCAATCACTCCAGTGTTGGTGTTAATAACTAGAGTTAAACCAAAACCTCTGTCTGGGCCACTCAAGGACATTCAGAGACTTGTCTCGAAGCCACTTCTGCATTGTCTTGGTTGTGTGCTTCGGGTCGCTGTCTTGTTGAAAGGTGAACCGTCGCCTCAGTCTTAGGTCCTCAGCACTCTGGAGCCGGTTTTCATCAAGGATCTCTCTGTACTTTGCTTCGTTCATCTTTCCCTCGATCCTGACTGGTCTCCCAGTCCCTGCAGCTGAAAAACATCCCCACAGCATGATGCTGCCACCACCGTGCTTCACCGTAGGGAGGGTGCCAGGTTTACTCCAGACGTGACGCTTGCCATTCAGGCAAAATAGTTCAATCTTGGTTTCATCAGACTAGAGAATCTTGTTTTTCATGGTCTGAAAGTCCTTTAGGTGCCTTTTGGCAAACTCTAAGCGGGCTGTCATGTGCCTTTTACTGAGGAGTGGCTTCCGTCTGGCCACTCTACCATAAAGGCCTGATTGGTGGAGTGCTGTAGAGATGGTTGTCCTGGAAGATTCTCCCATCTCCACAAAGGAACTCTGGAGCTTCGTCAGAGTGACCATCTGGTTCTTGGTCACCTCCCTGACTGAGGCCCTTCTCCCCGATTGCTCAGTTTGGCCGGGAGGCCAGCTCTAGGAAGAGTCTTGGTGGTTCTAAACTTTTTCCATTTAAGAATGAATGAGGTCACTGTGTTATTTGGGATCTTCAATGCTGCAGAAATGTTTTTGTGCCCTTCCCCAGATCTGTGCCTCGACACAATCCTGTCTTGGAGCTCTACGGACAATTCCTTCGACCTCATGGCATGGTTTTACCTCTGACATGCACTGTCAACCGTGAGACCTTTTTTTGAAAGCTGTGTGCCTTTCCAAATCATGTCTAATCAATTGAATTTATCACAGGTGGACTCCAATCAAGTTGTAGAAACATCTAAAGGATGATCAATGGAAACAGGATGCACCTGAGCTCAATTTCAAGTCACATGGCAAAGGGTCTGAATACTTATGTAAATAAGGTATTTCTGTTTTTGTTTTATACATTTGCTAAAATTCTTAAAAAACTGTTTTTTTCTTTGTCATTATGGGGTATTGTGTGTAGATTGATGATAAACATTTCTTATTTAATCCATTTTAGAATAAGTCTGTAACGTAACAAAATGTGGAAAAATGGAAAGGGTCTTTCCAAAGGCACTGTATGGTTCCCCTATGGCATCGCCCTCAATAACCTTATTTGGAACCTGTATGGTTCCAACGACTCTTAAGCCTGGTCCCAGATCTGCTTTTGTGCTGTCTGCCATTTCTTATGGTCAATGTCAATTGCACAAACAGATCTGAGACCAGGCTAAGCAGAAGTGTCCATATATAAATCAATACTTTGGTGTAATTTGAACAAAATGCATTATTGTAAACAAAGGCATCAAGGTAGGGAACCCAGCTATTATTGGCAAAAAAATACCCTTTGTTTCAAATTCAAACTTCAGTCTGGGGATATAAGTAAATATATTTATAATAACACCTCATGTAAAACGTCTAGCCTCATGTCAAATGATTCATTCTAAAATGATTATATCTAAAACCTTTTCATTCTTATCATTATTTGAATACTGGCTTTGCGTGTGTATTAGTCACAGCGTCTGTTCTCAAAGATAAGATAAGTGTATTCATATTCAAAACTGACAAACATATAAATCAGTCTGGTAATTTCTGTCACGATCTCCTTTAGTGACGGACCAAGACGCAGCTTTGCTTCCAGTATACATATTTTATTTGACGTAACTGGGAAAAATAACAAACAAATGCGGATCGCAACTACTGTGAACATAATACTCTCAAATCAACAGTACAAACAATAACCCACAAAACTGAGGAGTATTTCTGTTTGTAATAAAGCCCTTTTATGGGGGGGAAACTTATTCTGATTGGTTGGGTCTGGCTCCCAAGTGGGTGGGCCTATGCCCTCCCAAACCCACCCATGGCTGCGCCCCTGCCCAGTCATGTGAAATCCATATATTAGGGCCCAATTAATTTATGTCAAATTACTGATTTCCTTATATGAACTGTAACTCAGTAAAATCATTGAAATTGTTGCATGTTGCATTTATATTTTTGTTCAGTATAGATAGAAAGCAAGATACTGTACGTGCAAAGGTGAGAAAGAACAACTTTTTTTGTTAAAGAGCATAATACTTCTATTATTTTAAGTAGCACAAAAGTATCCTTTGGTATTTGTTTCATTAGTCCATTGTTGATATAGTCCCAAAATCTTTTTCATGTCAGCAATCAATTTTCCACGATATTTAACTTTCAAAATACAAAATATTTGCATATTGTATGATGCATTTAGGATATGATACTGTGTTTTGCATCATACCGGAATTTTCATTTAATTTATACATTTTCAAAACTGTCAATAATATAAACAATGAGTCTAAAAATGTAATATCAGTAGCAATATTGGACAGTTGGACATATAATATGATAATAATGAGATAATAAAGTGAATATAAGGTGATGGAACTGGGTTGACATAAAGCTTTAGCAGACCAAACACACCAAGACAGTCGTGAAGAGGGCACGACAAAACCTATTCCCCCCCAGGAGACTGAAAAGATTTGCCATGTGTCCTCAGATCCTCAAAAGGTTCTACAGCTGCACCATCGAGAGCATCCTGACTGGTTGCATCACTGCCTGGTATGGCAACTGCTCGGGCTCCGACCGCAAGGCACTACAGAGGGTAGTGCGAACGACCCAGTACATCACAGGGGCCAAGATTCCTGCCATCCAGGACCTCTATACCAGGCGGTGTCAGAGGAAGGCCCTAAAAATTGTCAAAGACAAATATGCATATCATAGACTGTTCTCTCTGCAGTACCGGAGCGCCAAGTCTAGGTCCAAACAACTTTTACCCCCAAGCCATAAGACTCCTGAACACCTAATAAAATGACTACCCAGACTATTTGCATTTCCCCCCTCCCCCTCTTTTACACCGCTGCTACTCTCTGTTGTTATCATCTATGCATAGTCACTTTAATAACTCCACCTACATGTACATATCACCTCATCTAGCCGGCACATTGACTCTGTACCGGTACCCCCTAAATATGGTCTATATATAGTCTCGCTATTGTTATTTTACTGCTGCTCTTTAATTACTTGTTACTTTTATTTCTTATTCTTATCCATATTTTTTTAAACTGCATTGTTGGTTAGAGGCTCGTAAGTAAGCATTTCACTGTAAGGTCTACACCTGTTGTATTCGGCACATGTGACTAATACAATTTTATTTTATTTTATTTGACTACATTTAATTATAAATAAAAGCGACAGCATGATAAGTACAAAAGTGACAAAGACATGCCTCAAACATGTAAGGGTAACTTCATAATAACATTGATGAATATGCGTTAATACATTATTTATTAACTATTAATAAAACATTTATTTCATTATTTACTATTTTAAAAGTACAACATATGCTTGATGTTGGGCATTTATCAACCCCAAAGGTTATTCTCAAGCTAGAGGTAATTTGTGCAGGCTGCTTTTCTTTCTCACAATAGCTACCAAAACACCCCACAATGCTGCTCAGCTCATCTTTACAGGTTAATCTGAATTCAATACCAGATTTTAAAAAGCTAATATTTTTCTGTTTTCTGGCCAGCAAATAATTTCTAATAAAAGCTTCAGCCATGCGCAAAGACCACATATTATTTATTATTTACCTTTTTCAGATATGACCTGGGTTGACTCTTCGTACCCTTTTGGAGCCGACCATTTTAGAATGTGTGGGCCGAACATTTTAGAATGTGCCGAGTGATCTTTGGTCAATTATGTTTGTTTGCCGTGCTCTCCTAGCCCACAGTGCGTGGCTAGAGGTCAGAGGTGAACCAGGTTGGACCACAGAGAGTGACCATGGCTAGGGCCGCTCTCCTGAAAAAGCTGGCCACACAATACCTGACTTGTTACCACTGGCGCACTCTGAAAGTGGGCCCAAACCAAACCGTAACACAGTTCTCAGTCACTGGCAAGAGTCAATCCTCAGACCAGCACAAATAAACACAACCAGCTATACAAACAGTTGGGCCTATTTGGAAGAGCCTGCACACAAGTTTTTAGGGTCCGTTTCTAAGTAAGGATGATGCAACTTTATTTGTCAGGCAGTTAAGGTGAGATGTGCCATTGTAACCAAACCTCATGACAGAATTAGATATATTTCCACAAACTGTTAGAATGAATATGCTGAATCAAATAATGCACAGGGAGTTCATAAATGAACACTCAATGCTGCAACACATGTCGCTGTTCTCAAAGTTTACATCAGATAGTTTAATTCAGGCTATAAATAACACTAAAAATCATTTGAATCAAGTCCTATGAGAAAGTATATGTAAAAGTGTAATATGATGGTCAGTCAAGCCGAAACTGATGTAAACAAACTTGGTTCTTTGCTCTTTAGCAGTCTCTTAAAGGACACTCTAAATATAGGTGAAAACAACACCGAATTGATTGCCATCCCATCAAAAATATTTCTGTACATCACAAAATAAATGCTTAATTCTTTAGAGTCTAAGACGTTGGGGGACGTGGGGGTGCTAAGCTGTCATATGGAATTGTATTAAGATGGTCATACTATGGATCATGTAGGACCCCTTGAGGTATCAAAAAATATATATATATAAAAACAGAGACTCAGGCTTGATTTTCGTCATTTCCGGTCCCCACTAACAGACTTGTTTACGTGCTGCTGTGCATTTTGTTGCTAACCTAACTTTGTTACCTGCCAACTTTACGGTTTTAACTTTTTAATTACCGTCTATATTTTTAGTTTTTCCATCGCTAAACATTTTTTCATTCAACTTTGTCACTCCGGACGCTTTATCCGGACGTGTTTCGTCAGAACCTTCAACAGCCGAAGATAAGTAGTAACATTAACATTATGCCTTCTAATTGCAGTCGCTGTACTCATAATATACAGGAGAATGATCGCCTTACGGCGAGGATAGCTGTGCTGCAAGCCCAGCTTCAGACGCAATCGTTAGGCAAGGGAAAATTAAGTGTAGAAAAGGATAAAACAGCGTCTGTGCCACCAGTAAGTACAGATAGTAGTATTAATCTCCTCGCACAGTCCCCGCAGCCGGACAATTTTTTCATGGCTTCTGGAAGGAAATGCTGTAGCAATGCTCAACCGGTGTCGCTCAATCAGCCGACAGAAACTTTCAACCAATTAAGCAGCAGGTCGGAGTCAGAGACCGAGCCTTCTCTGGTCTCCACCTCTTCCCGTTACGGGGTCTGAGACGCCGAGGCCTCCCAACATTAGCTCTGACAAATTGAAAACTCTAGTCATTGGCAACTCCATTACCCGCAGTATTAGACTTAAAACGAATCATCCAGCGATCATACATTGTTTACCAGGGGGCAGGGCTACCGACGTTAAGGCTAATCTGAAGATGGTGCTGGCTAAAGCTAAAACTGGCGAGTGTAGAGAGTATAGAGATATTGTTATCCACGTCGGCACCAACGATGTTAGGATGAAACAGTCAGAGGTCACCAAGCGCAACATAGCTTCAGCGTGTAAATCAGCTAGAAAGATGTGTCGGCATCGAGTAATTGTCTCTGGCCCCCTCCCAGTTAGGGGGAGTGATGAGCTCTACAGCAGAGTCTCACAACTCAATCGCTGGTTGAAAACTGTTTTCTGCCCCACACAAAAGATTGTAGATTTGTAGATAACTGGCCCTCTTTCTGGAACTCACCCACAAACAGGACCAAGCCTGGTCTGTTGAGGAGTGACGGACTCCATCCTAGCTGGAGGGGTGCTCTCATCTTATCTACGAACATAGACAGGGCTCTAACTCCCCNTCCCCCGCGCATCCCGCAAAGGCGGAGGTGTTGCTAACATTTACGATAGCAAATTTCTATTTACAAAAAACAAAAAAACGACGTTTTCGTCTTTTGAGCTTCTAGTCATGAAATCTATGCAGCCTACTCAATCACTTTTTATAGCTACTGTTTACAGGCCTCCTGGGCCATATACAACGTTCCTCACTGAGTTCCCTGAATTCCTATCGGACCTTGTAGTCATGGCAGACAATATTCAAATTTTTGGTGACTTTAATATTCACATGGAAAAGTCCACAGACCCACTCCAAAAGGCTTTTGGACCCATCATCGACTCTGTCGGTTTTGTCCAACATGTCTCCGGACCTACTCACTGCCACAGTCATACTCTGGACCTAGTTTTGTCCCGTGGAATAAATGTTGTGGATCTTAATGTTTTTCCTCATAATCCTGGACTATCGGACCACCATTTTATGACGTTTGCAATCACAACAAATAATCTGCTCAGACCCCAACCAAGGATCATCAAAAGTCGTGATATAAATTCTTGGACAACCCAAAGATTCCTAGATGCCCTTCCAGAATCCCTCCGCCTACCCAAGGACGTCAGAGTACAAAAATCAGTTAACCACCTAACTGAAGAACTCAATGTAACCTTGCGCAATACCCTAGATGCAGTCGCACCCCTAAAAACAAAAAACATTTCTCATAAAAAACGAGCTCCCTGGTATACAGAAAATACCCGAGCTCTGAAGCAAGCTTCCAGAAAATTGGAACGGAAATGGCGCTACACCAAACTGGAAGTCTTCTGACTAGCTTGGAAAGACAGTACCGTGCAGTATCGAAGAGCCCTCACTGCTGCTCGATCATCCTATTTTTCCAAGTTAGTTGAGGGAAATAAGAACAATCCAAAATGTATTTTTGATACTGTCGCAAAGCTAACTAAAAAGCAGCATTCCCCAAGAGAGGATGGCTTTCACTTTAGCAGTGATAAATTCATGAACATCTTTGAGGAAAAGATCATGATCATTAGAAAGAAAATTACAGACTCTTTAAATCTGCGTATTCCTCCAAAGCTCAGTTGTCCTGAGTCTGCACAACTTTGCCAGGACATAGAATCAAGGGAGACACTCAAGTTTTTTAGTACCATATCTCTTGACACATTGATGAAAATAATCATGGCCTCTAAACCTTCAAGCTGCATACTGGACCCTATTCCAACTAAACTACTGAAAGAGCTGCTTCCTGTGCTTTGCCCTCCTATGTTGAACATAATAAACAGCTCTCTATCCACCGGATGTGTACCAAACTCACTAAAAGTGGCAGTAATAAAGCCTCTCTTGAAAAAGCCAAACCTTGACCCAGAAAATATCAAAAACTATTGGCCTATATCGAATCTTCCATTTCTCTCAATTTAAAAAAAAAAAGCTGTTGCGCAGCAACTCACTGCCTTCCTGAAGACAAACAATGTATACGAAACGCTTTAGTCTGGTTTTAGACCCCATCATAGCACTGAGACTGCACTTGTGAAGGTGGTAAATTACCTTTTAATAGCGTCAGACTGAGGCTCTGCAACTGTCCTTGTGCTCCTAGACCTTAGTGCTGCTTTTGATACCATCGATCACCACATTCTTTTGGAGAGATTGGAAACCCAAATTGGTCTACATGGACAAGTTCTGGCCTGGTTTAGATCTTATCTGTCGGAAAGATATCAGTTTGTCTCTGTGGATGATTTGTCCTCTGACAAATCAACTGTAAATGTTGGTGTTCCTCAAGGCTCTGTTTTAGGACCACTATTGTTTTCACTATATATTTTACCACTTGGTGATGTTCGGAAACATAATGTTAACTTTCACTGCTATGTGGATGACACACAGCTGTACATTTCAATGAAACATAGTGAAGCCCCAAAATTGCCCTCCCTGGAAGCCTGTGTTTCAGACATAAGGAAGTGGATGGCGGCAAATGTTCTACTTATAAACTTTGACAAAACAGAGATGCTTGTTCTAGGTCCCAAGAAACAAAGAGATCTTCTGTTTAATCTGACAATTAATCTTGATGGTTGTACAGTCGTCTCAAATAAAACTGTGAAGGACCTCGGCGTTACTCTGGACCCTGATCTCTCTTTTGACTAACATATCAAGACTGTTTCAAGGACAGCTTTTTTTCATCTATGTAACATTGTAAAAATCAGAAACTTTCTGTCCGAAAATGATGCAGAAAAATGTATCAATGCTTTTGTCACTTCTAGGTTAGACTACAGCAATGCTCTACTTTCCGGCTACCCGGATAAAGCACTAAATAAACTTCAGTTAGTGCTAAACACTGCTGCTAGAATCTTGACTAGAACCAAAAAATGTGATTATATTACTCAGTGCTAGCCTCTCTACACTGGCTTCCTGATAAGGCAAGGGCTGATTTCAAGGTTTTACTGCTAACCTACAAAGCATTACATGAGCTTGCTCCTACCTATCTTTCCGATTTGGTCCTGCCGTACATATCTACACGTACGCTACGGTCACAAGACGCAGGCCTCCTTACTGTCCCTAGAATTTCTAAGCAAACAGCTGGAGGCAGGGCTTTCTCCAATAGAGCTCCATTTTTATGGAATGGTCTGCCTATGCATGTGAGAGACGCAGACTCGGTCTCAACCTTTAAGTCTTTATTGAAGACTCATCTCTTCAGTAGGTCCTATGATTGAGTGTAGTCTGGCCCAGGAGTGTGAAGGTGAACGGAAAGGCACTAGAGCAACGAACCACCCTTGCTGTCTCTGCCTGGCCGGTTCCCCTCTCCACTGGGATTCTCTGCCTCTAACCCTATTACAGGGGCTGAGTCACTGGCTTACTGGTGCTCTTCCATGCCGTCCCTGCCGTCCCTGCGTCGCTTGAGTGGGTTGAGTCACTGACGTGATCTTCCTATACTCGGCCTTGTCTCAGGATGGTAAGCTGGTGGTTGGAGATATCCCTCTAGTGGTGTGGGGGCTGTGCTTCAGCAGAGTGGGTGGGGTTATATCCTGCCTGTTTGGCCCTGTCCGGGGGTATTGTCGGACGGGGCCACAGTGTCTCCCGACCCCTACTGTCTCAGCCTCCAGTATTTACGCTGCAGTAGTTTATGTGTTGGGGGGCTAGGGTCCGTCTGTTATATCTGGAGTATTTCTCCTCTCTTATCTGGTGTCCTGTGTGAATTTAAGCTCTCTCTCTCTCTCTCTCTCTCTCTCTCTCTCTCTCTCTCTCTCTCTCTCTCTCTCTCTCTTTCTCTCTCTCTCTCTCAAGACCTGAGCATTAGGACCATTCCTCAAGGCCTACCTGGCCTAATGACTCCTTGATGTCCCCAGTCCACCTGGCCATGCTGCTTCTCCAGTTTCAACTGTTCTGCCTGTCCTATGAACATTTGTTCTGTTATAATCTGCACCCGGCACAGCCAGAAGAGGACTGGCCACACCTCACAGCCTTGTTCCTCTCTAGGTTTCTATCTAGGTTCTGGCCTTTCTAGGGAGTTTTTCCTAACCACTGTGCTTTTACACCTGCATTGCTTGCTGTTTGGGGTTTTAGGCTGGGTTTCTGTACAGCACTCTGTGACATCAGCTGATGTAAGAAGGGCTTTATAAATACATTTGATTTGATTTGATTTTGAACGTACTTTGGTGCGAAAAGGGAAAATCAATCCCAGAACAACAGCAAAGGAGCTTGTGAAGATCGTACTTTTTGGAGAAATGTCCTCTGGTCTGATGAAACAAAAATAGAACTGTTTGGCCATAATTAGGGAAAAGGGGGAAGCTTGCAAGCCGAAGAACACCATCCCAACCGTGAAGCACGGGGGTGGCAGCATCATGTTGTGGAGGGACTGGTGCGCTTCACAAAATAGATGGCATCATGAGGAAAGAAAATTATGTGGATATATTGTAGCAACATCTCAAGCCATCAGTCAGGAAGTTAAAGCTTGGTCGCAAATGGGTCTTCCAAATGGACAATGACCCCAAGCATACTTGGACAACAAAGTCAAGGTATTGGAGTGGCCATCACAAAGCCTTGACCTCAATCCTATAGAAAATTTGTGGGCAGAACTGAAAAAGCGTGTGCAAGCAAGGAGGCCTACAAACCTGACTCAGTTACACCATCTCTGTCAGGGGGAATGGGCCAAAATTCACCCAACTTATTGTGGGAAGCTTGTGGAAGGCTACCCAAAATGTTTGACAAAAAGTTAAACAATTTAAAGGCAATGCTACCAAATCATTCTCTCTACTACTATTCTGACATTTCACATTCTTAAAATAAAGTGGTCATCCTAACTGACCTAAGACAGGGGATTTTTACTAGGATTAAATGTCAGGAATTGTGAAAAACTGAGTTTAAATGTATTTGGCTAAGATGTATGTAAACTTCCGACATCAACTGTAGGTATTCCTCTTGACCAGATGGGATAGGACAGTGTGCAGTGCGATTACAATTGCATCGTCTGTGGATCTATTGGGGCGGTAAGCAATTTGAAGTGGGTCTGGGGTGTCAGGTAAGGTAGAAGTGATATGATCCTTGACTAGTCTCTGATAGCACCTAATGATGACAGAAGTGACTGCTACGGGCCAATAGTCATTTAGTTCAGTTACCTTTGCTTTCTTGGGTACAGGAACAATGGTGGACATCTTGAAGCATGTGGGGACAGCAGACTGGGATACGGAGAGATTGAATAGGTCCGTAAACACTCCAGCCAGCTCGTCTGCGCATGCTCTGAGGACACGGCTAGGGATGACATCTGGGCAGGCAGCCATGCGAGAGTTAACGTGCTTAAATGTCTTACTCACGTCGGCCACGGAGAAGGAGAGCCCACAGTCCTTGGTAGCTGGCACTGTGGCACTGTGTTATCCTCAAAGAAGGTGAATACGTTGTTTAGCTTACCCAAAAGCAAGACGTCGCTGTCTGCGACGTGGCTGGTTTTCCCTTTGCAGTCCGTGATTGTCTGTAGACCCTGGCACATACGTCTCGTGTCTGAGCCGTTGAACATTTCCTGAAAACTCAGTCACCATACCCAGAACATATCCCAGTCCACGTGATCAAAACAATCTTGAAGCATGGATTCCGATTGGTCAGACCAGCATTGAATAGTCCGTAGCACGGGTACTTCCTGTTTGAGTTTCTGCCTATAGGAAAGGAGGAGCAAAATGGAGTCGTGATCAAATTTGCAGAAGGGAGGGCGGGGGAGGGCCTTGCAGGCATTTCGAAAAGCTGAGTAGCAGAGGTTTTTTCAGAGCGAGTACTACAGTCAATGTGTTGGTAGAACTTCAGTATTGTTTTCCTCAGATTACCTTTATTTATAAGGGCACAAGGCGAGACCCAAATGCAGACACAGGAGGCAGATGGTTGAGCTCCAATATTTATTATAACAAAGGGAGTAGGCAAAAGCAGGTCGGGGACAGGTGAGAGTTCATAAACCAGGTCAGAGACCAAACAGTACCAGGCGATAGGCAGTCTCGATGGTCAGGCCAGGCAGGGGTCAGAAACCAGGAGGACTAGAAACAAACAGAGACTGGGAAAAATAGGAGCAAGGAAAAACGCTGGTTGACTTGGCAAACAAGACAAACTGGCACAGAGAGACAGGAAACACAGGGATAAATACACCGGGGATAATAAGTGACACTTGGAGTGGGTGGAGACAATCACAAGGACAGGTGAAACAGATCAGGGTGTGACATTGCTAAAATCCCTGGCTAGAATAAATGCAGCCTCAGGATACATGGTTTCCAGTTTACATAGTCCAGTGTAGTTCTTTGAGGGCCGTCGTGGTATCGGCTTGAGGAGGAAAATACATGGCTTGTGACTATAACCGAAGAGAAATTGGTAGGTAATACAGTCGGCATTTGATTGTGAGGTATTCTAGGTTGCGTGAACTAAAGGACTTGTGTTCATGTATGTTATCACAATCACACCATGAGTAGTTAATCATGAAACATACACCCATCCCTTCTTCTTCCCGGGAGAGATCTTTATTACTGTCTGTGCGATGTACTGAAAACCCAACTGGCTGTACGGACTCAGAAAGTATTTCCTGAGAGAGCCACGTTTCCGTGAAACAGAGTATGTTACAATACCTGATGTCTCTCTGGAAGGAGATCTTCACGCTGAGCTCGTGAACTTTATTATCCAGAGAACATTAGCGAGTAATATACACGAAAGCGGTGGGTGGTGGACGTACCTCCTGAGTCAGACTAGAAGTCCACTCCAAATACCTCTTCTCCGCTGCCGGATCAGCCTCTGGAATCAGTTCAATTGCCCTGGGGGATAAGAACAAAAGATCCAATTCGGGAAAGTCGTATTCCTGGTCGTAATGCTGGTAATGCTCGTGAGTTACCGCCGCTCTGATATCCAAAAGTTCTTTCCGGTTGTATGTAATAACACAAAAAATATTATGGGCATATAATGTAAGAAATATCACATAAAAAAACGAAATACTGCAAAGTTGCTTAGGAGCTAGTAGCACGGCTGCCCTATCTGTCGGCGCCAACTTGTTAGTCAATTTGAAATCCAGCTAAGTGGGACAAGCCAACAATTGGAACATTATTCACCCATAATGAATTTGACAGTAATTTAAAGAGTGTTTAATATTACAGTACACCTACTGTAATATAAATTCAGTATCAAAGCAAGTACTGTGTAGTGACACACAGTACAATACCGTCAAATTGACCGTATTACGTGTGCAACAAATATAGCCTCTTACAAGGCACACCTCAAAATGCTGTATGTTAATGAGCCAGAAACAACAGTACCATGCACCCACTAGTGGTCAAAAGGTTTTTGACGCTCCAAAGATATGGTACGGCACTTTATTCGGTGTGGTGGAATTACAGTACCATTTGAAATACAGCAATTTTCCCACAATGCACCATCATTTACAGTATGCTGCAGTAAAACGTTTCAGAGCTTTTTTTTACTGTTGATAATACCAAAATTACCGTATACCGTATACAGTTTTCCGTTACAGTGGGCTTGTGAAGAGCCATCCTGTTCTTTACCCCTCCACCATGCTATCCTTAAGCAATGAAATAAACTCAGCAAAAAAAGAAACGTCCTCTCACTGTCAACTGCGTTTATTTTCAGCAAACTTAACATGTGCAAATATTTGTATGAACATAAGATTCAACAACTGAGACATAAACTGAACAAGTTCCACAGACATGTGACTAACAGAAATGGAATAATGTGTCCCTGAACAAAGGGGGGATCAAAATCTAAAGTAACAGTCAGTATCTGGTGTGGCCACCAGCTGCATTAAGTACTGCAGTGCATCTCCTCCTCATGGACTGCACCAGATTTGCCAGTTCTTGCTGTGAGATGTTACCCCAATCTTCCACCAAAGCACCTGCAAGTTCCCAGACATTTCTGGGGGGAATGGCCCTAGCCCTCACCCTCCGATCCAACAGGTCCCAGACAAGCTCAATGGGATTGAGATCCGGGCTCTTCGCTGGCCATGGCAGAACACTGACATTCCTGTCTTGCAGGAAATCACACACAGAACGAGCAGTATGGCTGGTGGCATTGTCATGCAGGAGGGTCATGTCAGGATAAGCCTGTAGGAAGGGTAGCACGTGAGGGAGGAGGATGTCTTCCCTGTAACGCACAGTGTTGAGATTGCCTGCAATGACGACAAGCTCAGTCCGATGATGCTGTGACACACCGCCCCAGGCCATGACGGACCCTCCTCCTCCAAATCAACCCTGCTCCAGAGTAATGACCTTGGTGTAACGCTCATTCCTTCGATGATAAATGCGAATCTGACCATCACCCCTGGTGAGACAAAACCGCAACTCGTCAGTGAAGAGCACTTTTTGCCAGTCCTGTCTGGTCCAGCAACGGTGGGTTTGTGCCCATAGGCGACATTGTTGCCGCTGATGTCTGGTGAGGAACTGCCTTGCAACAGGCCTACAAGCCCTCAGTCCAGCCTCTCTCAGCCTATTGCGGACAGTCTGAGCACTGATGGAGGGATTGTGCGTTCCTGGTGTAACTCGAGCAGTTGTTGTTGCCATCCTGTACCTGTCCCGCAGGTGTGATGTTCGGATGTACCGATCCTGTGCAGGTGTTGTTACACGTGGTCTGCCACTGCGAGGACGATCAGCTGTCCGCCCTGTCTCCCTGTAGCGCTGTCTTAGGCGTCTCACAGTACGGACATTGCAATTTATTTCCCTGGCCACATCTGCAGTCCTCATGCCTCCTTGCAGCATGCCTAAGGCACGTTCACGCAGATGAGCAGGGACCCTGGGCATCTTTCTTTTGGTGTTTTTCAGAGTCAGTAGAAAGGCCTCTTTAGTGTCCTAAGTTTTCATAACTGTGACCTTAATTGTCTACCGTCTGTAAGCTGTTAGTGTCTTAACGACCGTTCCACAGGTGCATGTTCATTAATTGTTTATGGTTCATTGAACAAGCATGGGAAACAGTGTTAAAAACCTTTACAATGAAGATCTGTGAAGTTATTTGGATTTTTACAAATTATCTTTGAAAGACAGGGTCCTGAAAAAGGGATGTTTCTTTTTTTGCTGAGTTTACTACACTGTTAAAAAGTTCCTGTAATTTTACAGTACACTACAGGCTACTGGTTGTAGCGAAAGGAAGGTCAACAACAACTATTAGTGATATTAAAGGCTGTTAAAGGACATCATGTTGCTGAATGCTGCTTGAGACAAAGATGGCGTCGTACTGTATGGCCGCCGTTTTGCAAACTCTGACCCAACTTTGCGATTGTTTTGGTGTTTATCTTAACTTTATTTTCACAAAATATATTCAATATCATTTCTAATAACGACAATAACTTTTTAACATCAGATAGGCAGTTACTTATCTCAATTCCAGCTACAACTTCGACTCATCTGCCCTAGGCTCTTTCTATAATTCCAACCCAATTTCCGGGTATCCAAGAGAGGGGGAGTCCTGGCAAGATTTAGGTGAAGGGAAAACCGGCCACCTCTTCCCTCCATTCTATTGGCCAATGTACAGACACTTGAGGCCTCCTGAGTGGCGCAGCGGTCTAAGGCACTGCATCGCAGTGCTAGCTGTGCCACTAGAGGTTCTGGGTTCGGATTCAGGCTCTAGGGGTGATAAAATCCTGACCACTGTTATTCTGCCCACAAGCAAGCATAAAAGGCCTTCCCTCATCCCCCATTTGGCAAATCAGATCATGACTCTGTACTCCTGCTTCCTGTTTACAAGCAGAAGCTAAAACAGCAAATACCTGTGACTCGCGTCGTTGAGAAATGGTAATCAGAGTTTATGATACAGGACTGCTTTGCTAATGCTGAATGGAATATGTTCTGAGACTTCGCCGATAACTTTGACGAGCTGCATTGGCAACATTGTCCCAATAGTGAAGGTTTGCTGCTTCCCCAATCAAAAGCCCTGGATTAATACCGAAGATTGTGATAAGATAAAGGATAGGGCTATTGCAAACAGGGCTATCACAGAAACCCTGAGGCTATGACTGAGGACAGGAACAAGTACAAGTCCCACTATGATCTCTGCATAGTCATCCAATGAGCAAAAGAACAATATAGGAATAAGGTGTAATCATATTACACAGCCTCCGATCCCTGATGCATGTGGCATACAGTCCATTATGGATTACAAAGGAAGACCAAGCCATGATCTGCCCAAAGATGCCTTTCTACCAGACGAACTCAATGCATTTATGCACAATAACAACACCATGTCGTGCATGAGGGCACCCAACGACCCAGAGGACCGGGTGATCATGCCCTCCGAGGCTGACGTGAGTAAGGTTTTTAATCAGGTCAACACTTGCAAGGCTGGTGGTATTCCAAGCATGTGCAGAACAGCTGGCAGGCATATTCACAGTCATTTTCAACCTCATGCCACAATGACTACCACGTTATAGCACTCACATCTGTAATCATGAAGTGCTTTGAAAATCTGGTTAGGGCACACAAAAACTCCATCATCCCAGACACCCTAGACCCACTCCAATTTGCATACTGCCTCAACAGATCCATAGATGACACAATCTCAATTGCACGCCGCACTGCCCTCACCGATCTAGTGTTAAAACACCATTGTCCCCTCCAAGCTCATCACCAAGCTTGGGACCCTGGGACTGAACACCTTCCTCTGCAACTGGATCCTGGACATTATGACAGGCCGACCCCAGGTGTTGAGGATAGGCATCATCACCTTTGCCACCATGGCCCTGAACACAGTGGCCTCACAGGGTGCTGTGTGTGCTTAGTCCCCTCCTGCACTCCCTGGTCTCCCACAACTGCGTGGCCACGCACGACTCCAGTGTGGTTGGCAGTGTGGTTGCTGGGACAAAATCAAATCAAGTTTCAAATCAAATGTATTTATAAAGCCCTTCTTACATCAGCTGATGTCACAGAGTGCTGTACAGAAACCCAGCCTAAAACCCCAAACAGCAAACAATGCAGGTGTAAAAGCACGGTGGTTAGGAAAAACTCCCTAGAAAGGCCAAAACCTAGGAAGAAACCTAGAGAGGTACCAGGCTGTGAGGGGTGGCCAGTCCTCTTCTGGCTGTGCCGGGTGCAGATTATAACAGAACATGGACAAGATTTTAAAATGTTCATAAAACAGGCCACAGTGTCTCCCGACCCCTCCTGTCTTTTATATTTTTTTTATATTTTCTGGTTCAAGGTTTGGCTTTTTCAAGAGAGGCTTTATTGCTGCCACTTTTCGTGAGTTTGGTACACATCTGCTGGATAGAGAGACGTTTATTATGTTCAACATAGAAGGGCAAAACACAGGAAGCAGCTCTTTCAATAGTTTAGTTGGCATCTAGGAATCTTTGGGTTGTCTGAGAATTTATAGCATGACTTTTGATGATCCTTGGTTGGGGTCTGAGCAGATTATTTGTTGTGATTGCAAACGTAATAAAATGGTGGTCCGATAGTCCAGGATTACGAGGAAAAACATTAAGATCCACAACATTTATTCCACGGGACAAAACTAGGTCCAGAGTATGACTGTGGTAGTGAGTAGGTCCGGAGACCTATGTTGGACAAAACCGACTGAGTCGATGATGGGTCCAAAAGCCTTTTGGAGTGGGTCTGTGGACTTTTCAATGTGAATATTAAAGTCACCAAAAATTAGAATATTATCTGCCATGACTACAAGGTCCGATAGGAATTCAGGGAACTCAGTGAGGAACGTTGTATATGGCCCAGGAGGCCTGTAAACAGTAGCTATAAAAAGTGATTGAGTAGGCTGCATAGATTTCATGACTAGAAGCTCAAAAGACGAAAACGTTGTTTTTTGTTTTTTGTAAATAGAAATTTGCTATCGTAAATGTTAGCAACACCTCCGCCTTTGCGGGATGCGCGGGGGATATGGTCACTAGTGTAACCAGGAGGTGAGGCCTCATTTAACACAATAAATTCATCAGGCTTAAGCCATGTTTCAGTCAGGCCAATCACATCAAGATTATGATCAGTGATTAGTTCATTGACTAGAACTGCCTTGGAAGTGAGGGATCTAACATTAAGTAGCCCCATTTTGAGATGTGAGGTATCACAATCTCTTTCAATAATGGCAGCAATGGAGGAGGTCTTTATTCTAGTGAGATTGCTAAGGCGAACACCGCCATGTTTAGTTTTGCCNATCTTTTGTGTGGGGCAGAAAACAGTTTTCAACCAGCGATTGAGTTGTGAGACTCTGCTGTAGAGCTCATCACTCCCCCTAACTGGGAGGGGGCCAGAGACAATTACTCGATGCCGACACATCTTTCTAGCTGATTTACACGCTGAAGCTATGTTGCGCTTGGTGACCTCTGACTGTTTCATCCTAACATCGTTGGTGCCGATGTGGATAACAATATCTCTATACTCTCTACACTCGCCAGCTTTAGCCAGCACCATCTTCAGATTAGCCTTAACGTCGGTAGCCCTGTGCCCTGGTAAACAGTGTATGATCGCTGGATGATTCGTTTTAAGTCTAATACTGCGGGTAATGGAGTTGCCAATGACTAGAGTTTTCAGTTTGTCAGAGCTAATGTTGGGAGGCCTCGGCATCTCAGACCCCGTAACGGGAGGAGTAGAGACCAGAGAAGGCTCTGCCTCTGACTCCGACCCGCTGCTTAATGGGGAGAACCGGTTGAAAGATTCTGTCGGCTGAGTGAGCGACACCGGTTGAGCATTTCCTTCCAGAAGCCATTAAAAAATTGTCCGGCTGCTGGGGACTGTGCGAGGGGATTAATACTACTATCTGTACTTACTGGTGGTACAGACGCTGTTTTATCCTTTTCTACACTTAAATTTCCCTTGCCTAACGATTGCGTCTGAAGCTGGGCTTGCAGCACAGCTATCCTCGACATAAGGCGATAGTTCTCCTGTATATTACAGTACAGCGACTGCAATCAGAAGGCATAATGTTAATGTTACTACTTAGCTTCGGTTGATGGAGGTCCTAACGAAACACGTCCAGATAAAGCGTCAGGAGTGACAAAGTTGAATGAAAAAAAGTTGAGCGATAACAAAAAATATAGACGTTAATTAAAAAGTAAAAACCATAAAGTTGGCAGGTAACAAAGTTAGGTTAGCAACAAAACGCACAGCAGCACGTAAACAAGTCTGTTAGTTGTGACCGGAAATAAGACAAAAGCTGCAAAATGGAGACAACAACCTCTCCCTCAACATCAGTAAGACCAAGGAGCTGATTGTGGACTACATGAAACGGGGAGGGGGGGGGCGATGCCCCCATCCACATTGACAGAACTGCGGTTGAGCAGGTTGAGAGCTTCAAGTTCTTCGGTGTCCAAATCACTATGGAGTTAAAATTGTCCATACCCACATGGACAATCGTGAAGAAGACGCGACAGTGCCTCTTCCCCCTAAGGAGGTTGAAATGGTTTGGATTGGGCCCTCAAATCCTCTAAAGGTTCTACAGCTGCACCATTGAGAGCATTTTGACTGGCTGCATCACTCCTTGGTATGGCAACAGCACCACCCTCGATCGCACGGCTCTACAGTACATCACTGGGACCGAGCTCCCTTCCATTCAGGACCTCTATATCAGGCGGTGTGAAAGGAAGGAGCGGTGTGCATCTGAGCTCCTAGAGTGTGCGGCTCTCCTTTATTTTCAAGTTTTTTCCACACCGCCAGCCAGCACCTTGCCTAAATAGGTGTGCGTTTCTTTTTCCTCTAGATTGGTGTGAAAGGAAGGCCCAGAAAATCTCCAGCCACCCAAGGCATAGACTGTTCTCTCTACCGGTGCATCAAGTCTGACACCAACAGGCTCCTGAACAGCTTCTATCCCCAAGCCATAAGACTGCTAAATAGCTAACAAAATGGCTACACAGACTGAGTTTATTTCTCTATGCACACTCACAGGACTTTACATACTCACGTACACTGACACTCCAACACACACACGTAGGCTGCTGGCAGGCACTTGTGGTATC
Source organism: Hucho hucho (assembly GCA_003317085.1). NCBI lineage: Eukaryota > Metazoa > Chordata > Actinopteri > Salmoniformes > Salmonidae > Hucho > Hucho hucho. Next base: position 5,221 of record QNTS01001210.1, on the reverse strand, counting down.
TAGCTAAAGCTACACCAATCAAAGCATGTAGCGAAGCAAATCTTGAGTGGTCAAAACCATTCATCTTGGGGCGAAGGGGGGAGCGGGTTTGCAAAATGCTATCATATCACGCAATTACACCATTTATAAAATGTTCATATACAGTACCAGTCAAAAGTTTGGACACACCTACTCATTCAAGGTTTTTTCTTTATTTTTACTATTTTCTACATTGTAGAATAATAGTGAAGACATCAAAACTATGAAATAACACATATGGAATCATGCAGTGACCAAAAAAGTGTTAAACAAATATAAATATATTTTATATTCTTCAATGTAGCCACCCTTTGCTTTGATGACAGTTTTGCACACTCTTGGCATTCTCTCAGCCAGCTTCACCTGGAATGCTTTTCCAACAGTCTTGAAGGAGTTCACACATGCTGAGCACTTGTTGGCTGCTTTTCCTTCACTCTGCGGTCCAACTCATCCCAAACCATCTTAATTGGGTTGAGGTCAGGGGATTGTAGAGGCCAGGTCATCTGATGCAGCACTCCATCACTCTACTTCATGGTCAAATAGCGTGCAATTGGCATGGTAACTATCATGACACAAAGCGAGACCCAGATGCAGACACAGGAGGCAGATGGTTGGAGTCTTACAATGTTTAATAATCCAAAAGGGTAGGCTGTTTTAATTAGTTCCCCGCATCCAGTGCAAGCGGGAGGGATAGTTAATTGCACTACCGAACTGCCCCTAATCAAAACGAAACAAAACGGCCTAAACCCAGCCATCAGAAAATACCGAAATTTTAACTTTTTCCAATGTGTCAATCACTCTTGAGTCATCTGGGACCCACGAGCTAAGCCCAAGGGACTACTAGGGGGGCACTTGAACATTCGTAGTGTCATTCCAAAAAGTGATCAAATTCAACATCTTCTCACAGACTCCAACCTTGACTTCCTCTACCTTTCAGAGACATGGCTCCATAAAAACTCTCCATATGCTGCTTTGATTGTGCCTGGCTACAATGTTTTAAGGAGAGACAGGATTGAAGGAAGAGGAGGGGGTCTGATGATTTACATTAAAGAACATATCCGATGTAAACAAATTGAGTGGTCATGTGATAATGAACTAGAATGTATTGGCCTGAATGTTACACTGTCTCCCTAAATGTCTTTTACCCTTATTGGAATGTATAGACCACCTTCCACCAAAAGTGTGTTTTTTGATCAGTTTAATAACATGCTTAGGGAATTTTTGGGAAAGAGGTCATCTTAATGGGAGATTTTAACATTAATTATGAAGACAAGTCTTGTAGGAAAACCCTCAAATGGATCACTGATACCTTTGACCTTACACAGCTAAATCAAATCAAATAAAATGTATTTGTCACATACACATGGTTAGCAGATGTTAATGCGAGTGTAGCGAAATGCTTGTGCATCTAGTTCCGACCATGCAGTAGTATCTAACAAGTAATCTAACAAATTCACAACAACTACCTTATACACACAAGAGTAAAGGAATGAATACGAGTATGTACATATAAATATATGGATGAGCGTTGGCTGATCGGCGTAGGCAAGATGCAGTAGTTAAAGGGCCAACCAGGGTGACTTGTTGCTCTTAAACACAGATTGATTTGGTGTTCAGTAATAAACCAGAGAAATCATTCAATATGGTTACTGGGCTGTCTGATCATAATCTGACACTTATAGCCAGAAAGCTTTCTAAGAGCAGGTTTAATCTCTCTACTGTTAGAAAGCCGGATCAACTAAGAGTGAATTAAATTATTTTGAAAACGCAATTAAGGGAATAAGATGTGGAAGCTGATAGTCAGGTTTTTCTATCCACAATCCAGACTACAATAACTGGCTTCCTAAAGAAAATCAAATCCAAACCTGTCCAAAAGAGCACTCTTCCTTGGCTAAATGGAGAAATCTGGAAACTGATGAAAGAACGAGATTATGCTCTAAAAACATCTCTAAAGTCCAAATTAGAGCACGACAGACGTAGGTTTACCATGTTGAGAAATAAGGTGAGGAAAGAAATCAGACAGGCCAAGGCAAACTTTTTTATTAACATAATTGGTGAAGCAAAGGGAAATTCTAAATTGATCTGGGAGAATCTAAAAAGGTTAACAGGGAAAGACCATAGTAACACTGCAATAAGACTAGAAATCATGGTGAATAACAATCTAACACAGGATGCAGTCGAAATAGCAATAGCCTTCAATTCCTACTTTATTGATTCTGTCAGGGTACTGACACAGAACCCCTCCACTGGTTTCTTGGGCTCAGTGCTAGTGAATGACGCTCAACCGGTCTTCATCATAAGGGAGATTTCTGAGTCAAAGGTGAACAAGGTGATAAGCTCACTAAAGAACTCTAAAGCCAAAGATGTTTGGGCTGGACTCTACCTTTCTTAAAAACTACAAAGAGTCACTCATTGGCCCCATTACTAAGGTCACCAACACATCTATTAGTCAGGGGGTGTTTCCAAGGGTATGGAAGTCGGCCATAATAACGGCCATCTTTAAATCCGGTGACCCTGCTGACGTGAGTAACTACAGGCCCATTAGTATACTACCTGTGGTGTCGAAGGTTGCTGAAAAGTGTGTAGCAGAACAACTGATTTCCCACCTCAACAACAGCCCCTTCACATTACACTCCATGCAGTTTGTCTTCAGAGCGAAACACTCCACAGAAACGGCCAACTGCTTTCTTCTGGAAAATGTGAAGTCCAAGATGGACAAAGGGGGCGTTGTTGGGGCTGTGTTTCTGGACCTAAGGAAGGCTTTTGATACTGTGAACCATGAGGTTCTCATCACAAAATTGTCGAAGTTCAACTTTTCCCCCGATGCCTTGAGATGGATGAAATCATACCTTGAAGGCAGAACTCAGTGTGTCAGAGTGAGCAATGAGCTGTCGCCCACTCTTAGCTATGATGTGGGCGTGCCCCAAGGGTTCAGCCTGTACATTAATGATCTGCCTTCTGTCTGTACTGGGTCTGAAGTTCAAATGTATGCAGATGATACAGTGATATATGTGCATGCAAAGAGCAAACAACAAGCTGCATAAGAACTCACTACTGTAATGGTCCAGGTTACAAAGTGGCTCAGTGACTCACTACTGTAATGGTCCAGGTTACAAAGTGGCTCAGTGACTCACTACTGTAATGGTCCAGGTTACAAAGTGGCTCAGTGACTCACTACTGTAATGGTCCAGGTTACAAAGTGGCTCAGTGACTCACTACTGTAATGGTCCAGGTTACAAAGTGGCTCAGTGACTCACTACTGTAATGGTCCAGGTTACAAAGTGGCTCAGTGACTCACTACTGTAATGGTCCAGGTTACAAAGTGGCTCAGTGACTCACTCCTGTAATGGTCCAGGTTACAAAGTGGCTCTGTGACTCACTACTGTAATGGT
>QNTS01001209.1:341643-391886 GCA_003317085.1 Hucho hucho | reverse complement strand
CTCCAGGTGGTATCTGATTTTAACTACTTAGGGAGTGGTGGGGCGCTACCCGGTGAAATGCAAGGCGCCAAATTCAAAATCCAAAAGTTGAATTATTAAACATTCATCAATATACAAGTGTTGCATAGACATCAAAAGCTCTGCTTCTTGGCAATATCACAGCGTTGTCAGATTTCAAAAAGGCTTTACGGCGAAAGCACAACATTTGATTGTTTGAGGGTAGCACCTCCAATATTTTTTCATTAGCATAAATTCATAAACCATCGCGGTTCACACAAAACACATTTCACAGCGAAAACAAATCCCTTACCCTTTGAAGAACTTCTGCTGAGGGCTTCCCAAGTGTCCAACGAAGACAATCCAAGGTTCTTTTGTTAGAAAAAGTCATTTATTATATCCATAAATCTCAGTTTGGTTGGTGCGTTATGTTCAGAAAATCCAACGTCGAATCGCCCATTGAAACGTGAAAAGAACGCGTTCAAATATACCTATAAACTTTTCCTAAACAAATCAAATACCAGTTAAAATGCATCTTTAGCTATCCTTTTATGAATATGAGCGATAATATTTCACTCGGATGGTCACCTAAACATTATATAAGTAAAATAAAGTGGGGCGCGCAGCCAGACTCGCACAGGAGAAAACTTGTTGACATCTGAGCTACCTTGGCCATTTCCTGTACCTATTCTTCCTGCTTACTCCAATCTCTCTGAGGCTTTATATATAAACTGTTGACATCTAGTGGAAGCTATAGGTACTGAAATCTCGGAGCTGCTTGCCATAGAACTCAATAGGGAGACTGTCAAACAGAGCCAATGTGACAAAAAACAGTAATTCCGGATAGATTTTTCTCGGGTTTTCGCCTGCTATTTCTGTTCTGTTATACTCACAGAAATTATGTTAACACTTTTAGAAACTTCAGAGTGTTTCCTATCCAATAGTACTAATTATGCATATCCTATTTTCTGGGCCTGAGTGGGAGGCATTTTACTTTGGGCACGCCAGACTCTCCAAAACCGTCACCTCAGGAGCCGCTCCCTAAGAAGTTAAGGGAGACGTAGGAGAACCTGTCTCAAACAACTTTTTATTAAATGCCTGGGATTAAATATTACAGATTCCTTACACTGAGAAATGTACTACATTTGCGACAGAAAAAAGTATTACATTTAGAGGGGTAACAGGAACAATCTAAGGTGAAACAGCTATCACATATTAGCTGGACATTGGTCTAGTAACGATACCAGGATAATTTTACATAATTATGGAAAAGAGAGACCAGTCATATAATATAATATGGGAGTGAATTATTAGACTCGGTGGCGAGATACATTTTGCTGTGTCCTGCTCTTTTGGCACATTTCTTACGTGTTCCCATGGTCACCTGGAAGGGTCCCGTCCATCTTGGCTGGTTCCATTTTCTTTTATGGACTCGTAGTTTCACCCAGTCTCCTACGGAGATGGTCAGAGCATCCATCTGGATCCTCACCTGGGATCAGTTCTGCTGCTTTCCTAGTGTGAGTGTGGAGAAAACTTACGACAGAAGTTAGTTCCTTCATGTACTCAAGATGGTCACACTATGTCTCAGTTATGTCTATCTGTCGGTCAGTCATAGGTCTCACCCCTGGGGTGTTCATTGGTCGTCCTGTTAACATTTCATAAGGTGTACACCCAATACCTTTGTTAAGGCTGCTGCGCATTTTCATGAGGACAAGGGGCAATCCCTCTACCCATGTCATTCCTGTGGAATGGCATAGTTTGGCAAGGGAGCCTTTCAGGGTCCGATTAGCCCTCTCAGTAACTCCCGTTACTCCGCGGGTGATAGATGGACACAAACTTCTGGTCAACACCCATCATTTTGGCCACTTTGGCAACCACATCTCCTGTGAGATGGGTCCCATTGTCTGCAGACAAAACCTCAGGCACTCCGAACCTGAGTATAATTTCCCTAACTAGCAATTTTGCAACTGTTCGCACAACGCAGTTGGTAGTGGGATGGTACTACCCACCTGGTAAACCAGTCAATTATCAGCAGGCAGAATCTCTTTCTTTCTTTTCACTCTACCATGTATATGAAATCCATAGCTAGGTGGACAAAATATCCCTTTAGAGTGGGGAACTTCCCTGGTTGCAGTTGAGTTCCCTTGTCTATGTTATATAACAAACATGTCACGCAACAATGAATGAACTGCTTTACGTGCTGATTCAAATTTTGGCTATACAATTGGTCCAAAACCTTCTCCACCATATCCCCCTTTGAAGATTGGCTCACACCATGAGCCAATCGGCAAACAGTAGAGATCATGGTTGATGGTAAACAGGGCATGCCAGACAAAAGATGTAGCCATAAGCCAGACCTAGGACAGAGAGCACACCCTCTCTCCCTCCACACTTGCTGCTGTTTCTCAAGATCAGTAGTTTCAGATGACACAAACAACTAAAAATAGAATGCATGTGTGTGACAACGGGAAGCAGCTAATTTGGCCGCCTCATCAGCTATGCTGTTACCAATACTAGCATAATCACTCCTACCCATGTGTGCCTCAACCTTAACAATCGCCAATTTGTTAGGTTTTCACATTGCTTCAATCTACTGTTCAACATATGGCCTATTCTTAATAGGTGTTCCTGTGGTGTCAGTAAACCCTCTTGCTCTCCAAACCCCACACCATGACAAACAAACCCCAATAGCATATGCTGAGTCTGAATAAACAGTAAGTGCCTTTCTTGCCCCTAATTCACAAGCTGTTTTCAGAGCTAATAATTCTGCTTGTTGCAGAATTGCTGGTCGCTGCATTACTTCTCCAAAATAAATTATTATTAGGTAATTATCGCTGAATTTCCTCTCCAAAAAAACTATAGTTAACTTCTTAGGGAGCGGCTCCCGAGGTGACGGTTTTGGAGAGTCTGGCGTGCCCAAAGTAAAATGCCTCCCACTCAGGCCCAGAAAATAAGATATGCACATAATTAGTACTATTGGATAGAAAACACTCTGAAGTTTCTAAGAGTGTTAAAATATTGTCTGTGAGTATAACGGAACGGATATAGCAGGCGAAAACCCGAGGAATTTCTGTCCTGGAAAAAGTGTATTTGACACATTGCCTCATTTTGAACCCCTCCCTATTGAAAATGACCATATATGGGAGTAAGATTGCAGTACCTATTGCTTCCACTGGATGTCAACAGTCTCTAGACAGTGTTGGGTGATGTTAGGTTGCTCTGGATGGTAATAGAATAAGAATTTCGAAGTGGTCATCGGATCGCCCAGTTTATATTCCGGTTGAAATATTATACTAAATATACATTAAAAGTGTTCCTAAGGATACATTATCAATGATTGATTGTTCTTGGACAAGTGTATAGGTATAGGTTGAACGAGTTCTCTTCACGGTTCAATGGGCGAGTGGACGCTGTATTTTATGAACATAATGCGCCAACCAAACGGAGATTTATGGATATAATAAATGACTTTTTCTAACAAAAGAACCATTGGATGTCTTCGTTGGACACTTGGGAAGCCCTCAGCAGAAGTTCTTCAAAAGGTAAGGGATTTGTTTTCGCTGTGAAATGTGTTTTGTGTGAACCGCGATGGTTTATAAATTTATGCTAATAGAAAAATATTGGAGGTGCTACCCTCAAACAATCAAATGTTGTGCTTTCGCCGTAAANAAATGTACATTCTGCCAATGTTGATATGTGTTAAATTACATTTTTTGACTGAGTGATAGGACCAATTTGAATCACTGAGCAATGTCATTCAAAATTTTGGTTGGATATTTAATTGGGTTTTTGATTATGATTTGGAAACTGAAGGATTGATTTGAGTTTAGTATGTTAACTTCTTAGGGAGCGGCAGCAGAGGTGACGGTTTTGGAGAGTCTGGCGTGCCCAAAGTAAAATGCCTGCCACTCAGGCCCAGAAAATAGGATATGCACATAATTAGTACTATTGGATAGGAAACACTCTGAAGTTTCTAAAAGTTTTAAAATAATGTATGTGACTATAACAGAACTGATATAGCAGGCGAAAACCCGAGGAAAATCCATCCGGATTTGCAGTTTTTTTTGTACATTACCTTTTTGTCCAGGCTGCCTATTGATTTCTATGTTAACTAAGACTGAGACTGCAGTACCTATGGCTTCCACTAGATGTCAACAGTCTTTATACAGTGTCTGGAGGCTCTAGCACTAAGCAGAACAGATAGGAAGAGGAAGTAGTGAAGGGACCACATTTGTCAACAACATTACACGGGCGCAAGATTGTGAGCGCGCCCCACTTTATTTTCCTTTCCTATCGTTCACGTTATCGTCCGGTTGAAATAATACAGTAAATATACATAAAAGGATACCTAAGGATACATTAAAAATTATGTTTGATTTGTTTGGAAAAAGTGTATAGGTATAATTTGAACGTGTTCTCTTCACGGTTCAATGGGCGACCCGACGGTGGATTTTCTGATCATAACACGCCAACCAAACAGAGATTTATGGATATAATAAATGACTTTTTCTAACAAAAGAACCATTGGATGTCTTCGTTGGACACTTGAGAAGCCCTCAGCAGAAGTTCTTCGAAAGGTAAGTGATTTATTTTAGCTCTTATATGGGTTTTGTGTGACCCGCGCTGGATATGAATTTACGCTAATGTGGAAAATAGGAGAGGTGCTATCCTCAAACAATCAAATGTTGTGCTTTCGCCGTAAAGCCTTATTGAAATCTGATGATATTGCCAAGAATCAGAGCTTTTGATGACTATGCAACACTTGTATATTGATGAATGTTTAATAATTCAACTTTTGGATTTTGAATTTGGCTTCTTACATTTCACCGGGTAGTGTCGCTAGCGCGCCGCTACTCCCTAAGTAGTTAATAACTATATGAGTGAAGCAATTCATGTGTTAGGGATTGTTTGTTTTGATTGTTGTTATGAACTAAAGATGTTGACACTATTCTCAGCATGCCATGGTGAATGGAGAGGATGAACTCTGATCCAGAAAATGAAACTGATCCTAATCTATTTGATCTATAGGTATTGCCTTATAAATAGTGGAATCATGATGCTTGTCTTGGGTCATGCACCAACAGAATGCATTTTACTTTAACTTCTTTGGGAGCAGCGCACGAGGTGACCGTTTTGGAGACCCTGGCATGCCCAAAGTAAAATGCCTCCCATTCAGGCCCAGAAAATAGGATACACACATATTTAGTACCATTGGATAGGAAACACTCTGAATTTCCTAAAAGTGTTAACATTTTGTCTGTGAGTAAAACAGAACGGATATGGCAGGAGAAACCCTGTCCTGGAAAAAGTGGTTTTGACACATTGCCTCATTTGGAACCCCTCCCTTATGAAAATGCCCTTATAAGGGCATATGAATGCAGTACCTATCGCTTCCTCTGGATGTCAACAGTCTCGAGAAAGTGTTCTGATTCTTTTTAGATGCTTTTAGAGCAGAGAAGAAGAGGAATAAGGAAGTGCCCCCAGAGATGTCCTTACAAGAAAATGTGCGCTACCGGCAGGCACGTTCTTTGTTTTTTTCCTTTCTTATCGCCCAGTTTATATTCCGTTTGAAATATTATGCTATTTATACATAAAAGTGTTCCTAAGGATACATTTACAATGATGTTTGATTGTTCTTGGACAAGTTTATAGGTATAAGTTGAACGAGTTCTCTTCACGTTTCAATGGAGGAGTCGACGCTGTTTTTTCTGATTATAACGCGCCAACCAAACAGAGATTTATGGATATAATACAAAAGAACCATGGATTGTCTTCGTTGGACACTTTGGAAGCCCTCAGCAGAAGTTCTTCAAAAGGTAATTGATTTGTTTTCGCTGTGAAATGTGTTTTCTGTGAACCGTGGAGGCTTATGAAATTATGGTAATGGAAAAAATATGTTAGGTGCTACCCTTAAACAATCAAATGTGGTGCTATCGCCGTAAAGCCTTTTTGAAATCTGACAATGCTGTGATATTGCCAAGAAGCAGAGCTTTTGATGACTATGAAGCACTTGTATATTGATGCATGTTTAATAATTCAACTTTTGGATTTTGAATTTGGCGCCTTGCATTTCACATGGTAGTGTCGGGTGCGCCCCACCGCTCCCTAAGTTAACCAGGAGTCACTACTTGGATTTGTCCAACAAGATATGCTAATTTTAGTTTCTGGGAAATAGTTATTTCCACCATGCTGATCCATTGGAGTGTGAGCTCGGGGAACGAAGGATTGACACCGACAGGAAGTTTCAGACTTTACCTCTCTCGGGTGTCCCTCAGCCCAGAGGAACATGGTGACTCCTCGCCAACAAAGTCAAAGCTTGACTTTTCCTCTTGGCCGAAAATTCGCCACAGGAGGGAGCAGACGCTCCGCGCGGAATGCCTTGTCAAAATTGTCAAAAACTTCTGCACCTTTGACCCCATTCCAGGTAAGCCAAATGACACAGACGTTCTTAGCAGACATAGAGGACGCCTTGGATGGCTACGAATACTGACAGGCTTAACCTGTTGAAGCGAACATTTTGGTAAGATTGGGTGTTAAACTCGATACCATACACCAAGTTCTTTGACCTCAAACTCCCACTGGTACTGATGCCAGAGCCACACGCAACAAGTCTATGGGAATAACACCATTCGAGATATGACGGGCCTGCAAATCTCCTGTACCAACCGGGAGATGTCACCGCAGCCACCGCCGACATGGCTCATCAATACGTGACGGGCTTGCGAACCCACCTCCAGACTACCTTTGCGTACGCTCAAGGAAAGTTGGAAAGAAGTGCAGAAGGTGACAAGACCCATTACGACAAAAAAGCTTCACACCTGGTGTTCGAGTTCGGGGATAAGTTGTGGTACTACATATACACCAAATCTGTGGGCGTCGCGACAAAGTTCCTGCCCCACTGGACGGGGCCACACGAGATTGTGGTAAAGCTGTCACCTGTGGCGTATCAAAGCAGAATCAGCAAAGGTCGACAAAACACCACGTTCATGTCACGACTTCCAACGAAGTCGGTCCCTCTCCTTGTTCTGGCGGCTTTCCGCGGTCGACGTCACCGGCTTTCTAGCCATCGCCGATCCATTTTTCATGTTCCATTTGTTTTGTCTTTGTTTTACTCACCTGGTTTCAATTCCCCAATTACATGTTCATTATTTAACCCTCTGTTTTCCCCATGTTTTTGTGCGTGATTGTTTTATGTTACACAGTCCGTATTTGTGGGCTTGGTTTTCTCGTGTGTTATTGAGACCTTTATTGAGTATAATTACTTTTGGTACTCATCTCTGCTGTCCTGCACCTGACTCCTCTGCACCAGCTACACCCAGATTGTTAACAGTTCAAGTGGGTCCACAGGAACCAAATCAAGTTGTACACTCCCCCCATGGGAATCGAAGGGGTGCAAGCCAGCCCCGACTAGCTAGAAACCTCGCAAGTCAGAGGTACTAAGAAAATTCTTAAGTATCCTCAGCTGATCCCTTCCAGGAGATGGCACCTAACATATTTTCTTCTCTTCCCAGCTACAAGATATACGTTCGTTGTCAATGTTGATATTGTTCTGCGTTGTGCTGTTCGAAATAGGAAAATCATCTATATTTGATGTGTCAAACAACAACAAAAAACGGAAATAATCAAACAATATCTCTAATTATGCGTTTTTGTAGGATGGAGTTCCTTTGGCTGATCCTGACACTGCACCCTGGTCAAAACCAACCCAGCAGATGTACTGAGAACGTGTACTGCCGTGTCTTTGTACTGTGTGAAGCGGAAGCATGCTTTGGTGGGAAACAGCTGCTCATCCACAGAGATGTCTGTGCCGGGCTTGTAGCAGGCAATGCTGTTCTGGACAAATTTTTCCAACACCTCAGACACTAGGGCAAACTTATCTTCCTGGAGACGTCTGTTTTGGATGTCTTTTTTATCAAAACGCTTGAATTTCATTCTCTCTAAATCTATTGTGGGACACGTCCTTCTTGAACAATGCATTGCCCTGTCAGCCGACCAGAAGCTCTCCAAATCCATGCTCTTCGCCTCTTGTGCACCTCAGATGTACAAAAGGTAAATTAAGGATTTTAGTTCTTCAACTGACATGTCCCATGAACTGTCTTCCTTGATTCTGTGGGCCTCAGCCACGGTGCAGTCCCTGAAGTGGGTTAGCAATCCATCAAAGACACACAGGAAGGCAGTGAGTGCACCCTCAATATTGCACTTGGCATGCGCTGGGGTCCTGCAGCTTCAGTGATTATATTCTGTCCTTGCCGTCTCTCCACATTTTCGCCCGGCTGTACAAGCTTCCAGACTGTCATTTATTCCCGATTCCTGCCTCTCAGCTGGCGGTAGAGCTGGTACAACAGGGGCAATAAAAAATATATATAATTTAAGCTTAGTTAGTTTACTTGTAAAAAAATTATAAAACATTTAATCAGACGACAAAGTATGCCCTAACATAGAATAATAGTAAACATTCTTACTGTTATATGAAAACAACAACCCATAATATTGCTCTAAAAAGCATTTCCTTTTTGGAGCTAATTCCCAACCAGGTACAGGCGGTGACGGTCTGGGTGTTCTTGTGGGGGCACAGAATATGATGGCAATCGTTGTGGATTCAGTTCTGTTGACAATGATAATACTAGCCAAATTACTTTATTTGACTTCATGAAATACATACCAGTCAAATGTTTGGACACACATACTCATTCAAGGGTTTTCTATATTTGTACTATTTTCTACATTATAGAATAATAGTGAAGACATCAACACTATGAAATAACATGGAATCATGTAGTAACCCAAAAAGTGTTAAACAAAATATATTCTATATTTTTTATTCTTCAAAGTAGCCACCCTTTACCTTGAGAACTTTTCACACTCTTGGCATTCTCTCAACCAGCTTCATGAGGAAGGCTTTTCCAACAGTCTTGAAGGAGTTCCCACATATGCTGAGCACTTGTTGGATGCTTTTCCTTCATTCTGCTGTCTAACTCATCACACACCATCTCAATTGGTTGAGGTCGGTTGATTGTTGAGGACAGGTCATCTGATGCAGCCCTCCTTCTTGGTCAAATAGCCCTTACACAGCCTGGAGGTGTGTTGGGTCATTGTCCTGTTGAAAAACAAATGACCAGATGGGATGGTGTATCGCTGCAGAATGCTGTGGTAGCCATGCTGGCTAAGTGTGTCTTGAATTCTAAATAAATCACAGACAGTGGCAAAGGACCCCCACACCATCACACCTCCTCCTCCATGCTTCACGATGGGAACCACACATGCGGAGATCATCCATTCACCTACTCTGCGTCTCACAAAGACACGGCAGTTGGAACCAAAAATCTCAAATTTGGACTCATCAGACCAAAGGACATATTTCCACCGGTCTAATGTCCATTGCTCGTGTTTCTTGGACCAAGCAAGTCTCTTCTTCTTGTTGGTGTCCTTCAGTAGTGGTTTCTGTGCAGCATTTCGACCATGAAAGCCTGATTCACGCAGTCTCCTCTGAACAGTTGATGTTGAGATGTGTCTGTTACTTGAACTCTGTGAAGCATTTATTTGGGCTGCAATTTCTAAGGCTGGTAACTCTACTGAACTTATCCTCAGAGGTGAATGGGTTATAGCCATTTATGGGTTATAGCCGCTATTGGTAAACACTTGCACGCAGTGCTCGACTTCGGCCGGAGCTCATCGGAGCTGAGTAGCCGATAGGCACCTCAAATGTTCAGATGTTGCATTATTTTTTGTATCCTGCTTTGAATCATTTCCCTGAATCATTGTTTTGCATATGGGTGAGAGAACGACTCATCATGCAGAGATCGACTAGCCAGGGATCCATCGAGTCTTCAACAATCTACAACCGCCATAACTATACGCCATAACTATACGGTCGCCAGCAGTCTTGTCTGTCAACTTTGACCTTTGAAGAATGGAAGCCCCTAAATGTACACCTGGTAGAATGAGTGTGTGCACGTAAACTTTCCTCCCAGCTGTCTCTCCTCTGGCCTGCTTGCACTTCCTCACCTTTGGCTTCCTGTCTCCGAAACTATCAACAATCTTCTGCTGATCCTCTTTTCTCCTTGCCTTCTTTTCTCTCTTCCCCCTCCTCTTCCTCTTCCTCCTCCTCCACCTCCACCCTTTTTGTCCCTGTACTCTTCCTCTTGTACCTCATCTTCCTCCTGCTCTTCATCCTCCTACACTTCCTCGGTGCTGCTGGCAGGCATGCTGAAGCTCTCTTCCTCTTTGAGCTCTTACCCCAATGATACCCGCCCCCACTTCCCCTTTCCGCCACCACTTCCTCCCTCACACCAAAGGTAAGGCTCCCCACCCCTAACCTCCTCACTCCCTTCGAGTCAAACCCCTATCCTCCTCAATGTCAGCTCCCTATCCAGAACAAGTTGATCAGTGTCTTCGTATTCTAAAGAGGAATGTGGTTGAGTAAGTTTAAGTAATAATAAATATAGCTGCAAGCACCGATGACCCAAGGTCCAAGCCTTTTCACCTTCTAAATAATCACTCACTGTCTAGGGATGTCTGAAATTGGTAGTGGTGGGATTTGAACCCAGCCCGCCATGGGTTGGCATTATTACAAGACGAAGGCACTAAGCCTCTAAGTCAGGGGTGTAAAATTCATTCCACGGAGGGCCGAGTGTCTGCAGGTTTTAGTTTTTTCCTTTCAATGAAGAACTAGACAAGCAGGTGAGGGGAGTTCCTTAATTAATCAATCAAGTACAAGGGTGGAGCGAAAACGCGTAGACACTCGGCCCTCCGTGGAAGGAGTTTGACACATGTGCTCTAAGTCATGCTCCCATCATGGCAATAGTCAGGGTTTAACACTATTGAAGAGCATGCATGTACAGTATGTATGAATTGCAGGTTCCAGTCTTGACTCCATCTCTTGCACTTAAACAAATATTAAAACATTCAACAGGTTACGTTTATTCAAAGTAACTTACAGTCATGCATGCATACTGAAATTTGGTTGGTCGCGAGAATTGAACCCACTATCCTGGTTGCAAGTGCCATGCTCTACCAACTGAGCTGCAGATGACCTCCACGTTGGTAGTGGACAAGTGCACAAGTCAGGAAAAGGTGTAGGGTATTGACATGTGTTATGTTCTGTTAATTACTGATGTCCCCTTTAGAATTGAGCACCCTTGGACATGCGCAGTGTTGTTCTATGTTATTCTGGTTCCAATGCTTTTTGAGTAAATGTGAAGCTCCAGGTCAATTCCTGGTATTGCGAGTATTTCTTATTTTACAAGTAATAAGAACTAAGACACTACAACATGCATAGCCTGCAAGTAGCTCCAACCCTCAAGAGCTCAAACATAGATATATATTTTGCCTAGCCATTGATGTCGATAATGTACTGTATTGGAGTGCACTTCACTCTACTATACTGTGCTCGACTGTGCTGTACTATAATATACTGTACTTGACTGTACTGTACTGATACTCTACCATACTGAACTATACTGTACTGAACTATACTGCACTGAACTATGCTGTACTTTGCTGTACTCAAGTTTACTCTACTGGATCTTGTTTTTCCCCATGTAAACTGGTCTTGGTCTGGTCATGGTCTCAAAACACTGGTCCTTGGTCTGGGGTCTCAGAACATCTTTGTCTGGATCTAAAGGGTTCCGGTCTTGACTTAATCTCTGGTACTCACACCAATGTTATTCTTTTGTATCCATGTGGGTAGAGGACCAGTGCACACTTCAGGAAACACTGTATTGTTTTTTAGTATTATTAGTATAATTTTACCTTTATTTAACCAGGTAGGCCAGTTGAGAACAAGTTCTCATTTACAATGGCGACCTGGCCAAGATAAAGCAAAGCAGTGCGACAAAAACAACACAGAGTTACACATAAACAAATGTACAGTCAATAACACAATAGAAAAATCTATGTACACTGTGTGCAAATGTAGAAGAGTAGGGAGGTAAGGCAATAAATAGTCCATAGAGGCGAAATAAATACAATTTAGCATTACCACTGGAGGGATGGATGTGCAGATGATGATATGCAAGTAGAGATACTGGGGTGCAAAGGAGCAAGAGGATAACTAACAATATGGGGATGAGGTAGTCGGGTGTGCTATTTACAGATTGGCTGTGTACAGGTACAGTGATCGTAAGCTGCTCTGACAGCTGATGCTTAAAGTTAGAGAGGGAGATATAAGACTCAAGCTTCAGTTATTTTTGCAATTCCTTCCAGTCATTGGCAGCAGAGAACTGGAAGGAAAGGTCGACCAAAGGAAGTATTGGCTTTGGGGATGACCAGTGAAATATACCTGCTGGAGCTCGTGCTACGGGTGGGTGTTGCTATGGTGACCAGTGAGCTGTGATAAGGCGGGGCTTTACCTAGCAAAGACTTATATGACCTGGAGCCAATGGGTTTGGCGACGAATATGTAGTGAGGGCCAGCCAACGAGAGCATACAGGTCTCAGTGTTGGGTAGTATATGGGGCTTTGGTGACAAAACGGATGGCATTGTGATAGACTACATCCAGTTTGCTGAGTAGAGTGTTGGAGGCTATTTTGTAAATGACATCGCCGAAGTCAATGATCGGTAGGATAGTCCGTTTTACAAGGGTATGTTTGGTAGCATGAGTGAAGGAGGCTTTGTTGCGAAATAGGAAGCCGATTCTAGATTTAATTTTGGATTGGAGATGCTTAATGTGAGTCTGGAAGGAGAGTTTACAGTCTAACGAGACACCTAGGTATTTGTAGTTGTCCACATATTGTAAGTCAGAACCGTCCTGAGTAGTGATGCTAGTCGGGCGGGCGGGTGCGGGCAGCAATCGGTTGAAGAGCATGGATTTAGTTTTACTAGCATTTAAAAGCAGTTGGAGGCCACGGAAGGAGTGTTGTATGGCATTGAAGCTCGTTTGGAGGTTTGTTAACACAGTGTCCAAAGAAGGGCCAGATGTATACAGAATGGTGTCTTCTGCGGAGAGGTGGATCAGAGAATCACCAGCAGCAAGAGCGACATCATTGATATATACAGAGAAAAGAGTAGGCCCAAGAATTGAACCCTGTGGCACCCCCATAGAGAATGGCAGAGGTCCTGACAACAGGCCCTCCAATTTGACACACTGAACTCTATCTGAGAAGTAGTTGGTGAACCAGGCGAGGCAGTCATTTGAGAAACCACGGCTATTGAGTCTGCCGATAAGAATAGTATTGAAAGTCATGGCCAGCAGGGGTCTCCATTCCCTCCAAGAACGACGAATTGTCATGCCCGAACTCACTCAACTTCATTGGCGCACATCAGTCATGACATTTAAGATATCAACTTCAGTTATAATACATGTAATGATCTTGGTCTATAGATGCTGTACACAAAGAAATTGGTTTAGTCTCGGAGGAGATGTTTGTTGGAAAATGTTGGAAAATGGACACCATTTTCAAAATGGCGGGTGATCCATCATGGCAACTTCATCAGTCCTAGAGGTACATTTGTTCCTTGGCTAGAGAGGAACCTGTGTTCCAAATTTCTACTCGGTCAAACGAGGAGGCGGGGCTGACCTTTTGAAGTCAAATGTTGTTTATAGTACCACCATTTGGCCAAGTTGCACCATGTATTATCAGATGCATTCGCCCACCAACTTACACCATCCCACCAAGTGTGGTCTCTGTAGGTCTTACCATTTAAGAGCTTTAGCCCTCCAAATATTGGAAAAATAATAATAATACTCCCTACAATAACAATAGGGTTCCAGCACCTTCGGGGGATTAGACCCCTAATAATAATAATCCCAAAATTATAATAAGGTTCCATCCCCTTCGTGTCTTGGCCTCCTAATAATGAACTCCACCAAATAAAAAGGGTTTCACCAGCTCTGCTGCTTGAACCCCTGATAACAATAATTTGGTAGGTGCTTATATTTGTCCTATTTCACACATGTACGAGTGTGTATTATACAAGTGTAAATTGGAAATTCGTTTTTTGCATATCCCAACTCCCCCTGAGACACCCTCATTGATTTTGAGAGTTAATGAGTGTATTTTGCAAGTGAGTAGTTTGCATGCTCCATGACGTTAGTGTTACAAGCTTACAACCACTGACTAGCTGTGGCCTAGCTGTGGCCTAGCCTAGCTATCTGTGTCCGCATTGTGTCCACCTCTGTCATGTTTCCGAGGGGATAATTTTGGGGCCCCGCCTACCCAAGCTCGTGATTTGTTGGGAGAATTGTCTTTGGAACACAGGAGTGATGGTTGCTGATAATGGGCCTCTGTACGCTTATGTAGATATTCCATAAAAAATCAGCCGTTTCCAGCTACAATGGTGTTTTACAACATTAGCAATGTCTACACTGTATTTCTGATCAATTTGTATTTCTGATCAACAAAACATGTGCTTTTCTTTCAAAAACAAGGACATTTCTAAGTGACCCCTAACTTTTGAACAGTAGTGTAAGTAACATCATAAAAAAATCCCCATCAAAATCCGTCAGTTTAAGCTAGAGATATGTTGGCCTTCCACATCTGCGGCGTGGAAGGAGGGCGAGCCACAGCGGTGTTTGTCAGACCATGAGACATCACGAAAATCAGTCTTTTCATGAAAATGACCGAACGGTTTGGCCTACAAACTATTACTCTCTCAATGATTTCCTTTTTGCTCAATGACCCCCCCCCCCACAAGTGTCACGGGACTCGTCTGAAGGTAACCCTTACAAACAAATGGAAGTGTAGAGGTAGTTTGGTGCCAACAAAAATAAGGGGTTAAATATGTGTCCAATAAAAATACAAAATATTTCCTGAGCTTTCTTATATCTCCTAGATATAGAACAGACACCTCAAAACCTTATTTCTTATGATTTCTTTTATTGCTGTATTTTTATTGCCATTTATGAATGTGTTAGTCAATGCGTTTCAATGGGCTATAGTAGTAAAGGCCAAATTCTATATTTGGGGTACAAGAGATCTGAGGTGGAAGAACAGAGTGCTCGGGTTTGGATGTAGGGTTTGCGCATAGTCTGAAGGTAGGGAGGGGAAATTTCTCTTGTTGTTCCGTGGGTAAGCTCCATGGTCTTGTAGGGGATGCAAGCCTTGACTGGAAGCCATTGGAGTGTGCGTAGGAGCGGAATGACATGAGAGAACTTGGGAAGGTTGAAAACCAGGCAGGCTGCAGCATTCTGGATAAGTTGCAGGGGTTTGATGGCACAAGCGGGGAGCCCATCCAACAGCGAGTTGTAGTAGTCCAGACAGGAGAGGACAAGTGCCTGGATTAGGACCTGCTCCACTTCCTGTGTGAGGTAGGGTCGTACTCTACGGATGTTGTAGAGCATGAACCTGCAGGTGCGAGTCACTGCTTTGATGTTTGCAGATAACAACAGGGTGTTGTCCATGGTCACGCCAAGGTTCTTTGCACTCTGGGAGGGCGACACAGTGGAGTTGTCAACCGTGATGGAGAGGTCTTTGAGCGGGCAGGCCTTCCTCGGGATAAAGAGCAGCTCTGTCTTGTTAAGATTGATTCTTGAGGTGATGGCTGAGATCCAAGTTGAGATATCTGCCAGGCACGCAGAGATGTGTGTCGCCACCTGGGTGTCAGTAGGGGGGGAAGGAGAAAAGTGGTTGTATGTCATCCGCTTAGCAATGATAGCAGAGATCATGTGAGGATATGACGGAGCCGAGTGACTTGGTGTATCGAGAGAAGGCCGAACCCTGGGGGAACCGAGCCCTGGGGGACACCTGTAGTGAGAGTATGTGGTGCAGACACAGATCCTCTCCACGTCACTTGGCAGGAGCGGCCTGTCAGGTAGGATAAAATCCAAGAGTGTGCAGAGCCTGAGAAACCCAGCCCTGAGAGGGTGGAGAGGAGGATCTGATGGTTCACAGTGTCGAAGGCAGCGGATAGCTCTAGGAGGATGAGAACAGAGGAGAGAGAGTCAGCTTTGGCAGTGCGTAGAGCCTCCGTGACACAGAGAAGAGCAGTCTCGGTTGAGTGACCCGTCTTGAAGCCTGACTGGTTAGGGTCAAGAAGATTGTTGTGAGAGATAATGAGAGATAATCAGCGACAGCACGCTCAAGTGTTTTGGAAAGAAAAGAAAGAAGGGATACAGGTCTATAGTTTTTGACGTCAGATGAGTCAAGGGTTGGTTTCTTGAGGAGGGGAGCAACTCGGGCCATTTTGTAGTCAGAGGGGACACAGCCAGTGGTCAGGGATGAGTTGATGAGGGAATTGCGGAATAGGGGAAGGTCTCCAGAGATGGTCTGGAGAAGGAAGGAGGGATGGGGTCTAGCAGGCATGTTGTCACGCGGCCAGACCTCACTAGTCGCAGGATGTCATCTGGAGAGAGAGGTCAAGGCGTAGGGTAGTTATGTGTGAGTGAGACCAGTGGACTCAATAGGCTGAGTGAATGACTAGCGGATGTCGTCAACCTTCTTTTCAACGTGGTTGACAAAGACATCCGCAGAGAGGGAGGAGGAAAAGGGAAGGGATGGAGGAATAAGGAGGGAGGAGAAAACTTTCCGAGGGTTAGAGGCAAAAGCTTGACATTTATAGTGGTAGAAAATTGATTTAGAAGCAGATACAGAGGCTGCCCGCAGCCCTGTTCTGTAACATCACAATGAGTCACTCAGCCACGGATAAGCAAGGGAGGAAAGGGGACAGTGCGAGTCATACTGTAGGACACGAAAAGGGAGGAGAGTAGGGTCGAAAGAGACAGAATCAGGAGACAGGAGGGAGAAGGATTTAGCAGGGAAAGATGATAGGATAGAAAAGGAGAGAGTCGTGGGAGAGAGAGAGCGAAGAGCAGGGCCATCTGGGTAAGCTTGGAGGAAAGGGAGACAGAAAAGGAAACCAGGTAGTTATCACAGACTTGGGGGGGGGGGGTTATCAGTGAGATTAGTAGGTAAACAGCCTCTAGTAAAGATGAGGTCAAGCATATTGCCTGCCTTGTGAGTTGGAGGGGATTGGGAAAGCGTCAAAAGAGCCACAGAGGCAGAGGGGAAAGAGAGAGTTGGAAAGAAATTAATCTAAGGCAGACATTGGGAGTTTGAAGTCACCAAGTAAGAAGAGCAGTGAGCCATCATCAGGTAATTAGTTTATCAAGGTGTCAAGCTCATTTAGGAACTCTCCAAGGGCTCCTGGAAAGGGGCGCAGCTCTGTTGCATCCCACGTTTGGTATGTGTGACGTTTGGTATGGCGTTCTTTTATGTTTTTAATTTGTACACTTTGTTTGTAAACTATCTGCCAACGATGGATTTACAGTGGTGGGGTGATGGACTGATCTTGTTGATCGTGTACATACCCGCTACAAACTGACTAAATTATGAAAACGCTGCAGGCAGGGGAATCCAACACAGCAGAGTTCCTACTACAATGCAACTCAAACACGAACGCAATGGATATCCCAATGGCCCATCTAATCCCTGATTGTCTGATTACAAATCTAAATGCAAACGTGGAAAACGTGGGGGAATCAGACAAAGACAAAAAATTTAAGAACAAACTTCCCTTACTCACCACCTTGCTGATCAATGCCCAGTCACTGAGGGGAAAGGGGATGAGCTATCAAAGAATCTGCGCCTCCTACACAAATACTGGGAGGCCTGTTTGCTGGCGTTTACTGGGACTTGGCTGGATGGCAGAGTCCCGGACAGGGAAGTGGAGCCGGCCGGCTTCACACTGGTCAGAGCGGACCGTGATCTGACAGTCCCAGGGAAACATCATACCGGGGGCGTCTGCCTGCTTGTCAGGGACCAGTGGTGTAAATCGATCCTGGTAAGAGAGAGACACTGTACCCCCGACATTGAACTGCTTTCTGTGTCACTGCGACCCTACTATCTGCCCCGTGAGTTCCCCCAAATGTTTGTTACCGTTGTGTACATTCAACCGAAAGCTAATATAACAAAGGCATCAGAGATGATTTATAATCTGTCACAGAAACTGGAATCCATCTCCCCCGACGCACCCAAATTCATTTTAGGGGATTTTAACAACTATACTTTGCACAAAGTCTTGCGCACATACTACCAGTATGTGAAATGTCACACTAGGAAAAATAGGACTCTTGATTTGTGCTATGGGACAATACCAAATGCGTTCTCTGCCACCACCAGACCTCCCCTGGGGACATCAGACCACAATGTTGTCTACCTCCAGCCGACCTACTGTCGCCTCCTGGAGAGGGAGAAACCCACAGTTAAAACTGTCCAGATCTGTAACGACAACAGTACCACTTGTCTTCAGGGGTGTTTTGACTGTACTATGTGGGAGGTATTTGAGGACAGCAGCTCTGATCTTGATAAAGTCACAGATGTTGTTTCAGACTATGTAAACTTCTGTGTTGAGTCAGTTGTGCCTACTAAAATCTGTAAAATATTCCCTAACAATAAGCCTTGGGTATCAACAAATCTAAAATCACTACTTAATAGGAAGAAGGCAGTTTATGCTGAAGGTGATAGACAGGCTTTAAGAGATGTACAACGTGAGATCAAAAGACAGATACCGGTGGACAAGGAGGCATACAAGCAAAGGGTGGAGAGGACCATCTCCTCAGGAAACTCAAGGGTGGCCTGGCAAGGGATTAAATCAATGGCTAGAGCCCCCCACATAGGCAGGGGAAAAACCAGTGCTGACCTTGGGAGACATGAGGGCCAGAACATGGCTAATGAACTGAATGTTTTCTTCTCAAGATTTTAATCAGACAACCTTGTGTCAGAGGTAAAACAAATGGAAGCATCATTACAAATGTTTGAGAGGGTTGTTGTTAAACAGGCTGATGTTTTGAAGTTGTTCAGGGGATGTAACACACACAAAAGCCCAGGCCCAGACAAAATAAGTGGACATGTGTTAAAACACTGTGCTGAACAATTGGCTGGTGTTTTTACAGACATTTTCCAATCCTCGCTTGACCAGCAACATGTACCAGTATTGTGGAAAAACTCAATAATTATACCAATTCCTAAAGCATCTAATCCCTCTGTGCTGAATGACTAACGCCCTGTCGCCTTGACATCCCAAGTAATGAACTGACTTGAGAAAATTGTGAAAAGTCATATTCTCAGCGTCACCCAGAAGCTCCTCGACCCATTTCAGTTTGCCTATCAGCCCAGCAGAGGAGTTGATGATGCCATTCTTACCCTCCTCAACATGGTCTACAGACATCTAGAGGGTGTTAAATCCCATGTCAGGGTTCTGTTTGTTGACTTTTCTTCTGCCTTCAACACAATCCAGCCTTACATTCTGGCACAGAGACTCATTCGGGACTTCTCCTTAGATGGGGGGCTGGTTTTGTGGCTGTTGGACTTCGTGAGCCAACGGTCACAGCGGGTAAAAATCTGTCCCCACGTGTCAGATATACGCAACACCAACACAGGCTCTCCTCAGGGATGTTTTGTCCCCACTCCTGTACACTAATAGTTGTACTAGTTCCCATCCTGACAGACACCTTGTTAGGTTCGCTGATGACACTGCCTTGATCAACCTGTTGCATGATGACGAGGAACACCATGGCCCGGTCCTAAATGACTTTGTAGAGTGGTGTGACGAATCACACTTGGTCCTCAATATCAATAAGACCAAAGAGATGTGCATAGACTTCAGGAAGCATACAATACCTACCTCTGCAACATCTATCAGAGGTCAGAACATAGAGATTGTAGAGGAATACAAATATCTGGGTGTCCTCTTGGACAATAAGCTTCAGTGGAGTAAATGTACAGACCTGATCTACAAAAAGAGTCAACAGAGACTGTACTTTCTCAAAAAGCTGGGATCTGTTAATGTAGACTGTACTATACTGACTCTGTTTTACAAATTTTTCATTGAGAGTATTAAAATTTTTTGTATTGTTTGTTGGTTTGGCAATTCCACTGTCAGCCAGAGAAATATGCTGAGAAGGATTATCACCACAGTAAGCAAGGTACTTGGAGTCAAACAGACAGGCCTGGATGAGATCTTTAAGGTCAGGGCCCCCCAAAAGGCTCACAAAATAATTTTAGACCCAAGCCACCCCCTGTACCCGGACTTTGAACTACTTCCCTCTGGGCGCAGGAATAGGGCACCCCTTGGCAGGAAAAACAGAAAAAAAACAGACAGTTTTGTGCCCGGTGTGATATCCCTCCTAAATAGCTCTGGCTTATGTTCCTATCGACCCAGTAAGGCCCATTTTATTGGTATGTAGCGGTCATGAAAGTTGTAATGTCAATATGTTTTGTATTAAAACGCCACTTTAAACGTGTACATGACACCGCAACAACATTTCCCCATGAGGACAATAAAGTCAGTACAGTAAATTATATTAAAGTAAAGTAGATGACAATAATGTTAATCTTAAGTGGAGAAGTGACAGTGACAGCATGGAATTCAAATGAGGAGACGGACAGGTTAGAAAGGGAGAAAAATAAAATCTCCATTTAGGAGAAATGAGTAGACATGTGCCACCTCTTCGACGACTAGATGCTCTCAGACTATGAGAAAAAATGTAGTCAGCTGAAGAAAGAGCAGTTGGAGTAGCAGTGTTCTCTGGGGTTATCCATGTCTCCGTCAGGCCCAACAGTCAAGCTTCTGATAGGCTAATTGACATCATTTGAGTCAATTGGAGGTGTACCTGTGGATGTATTTCAAGGCCTACCTTCAAACTCAGTGCCTCTTTGCTTGACATCATGGGAAAATCAAAAGAAATCAGCCAAGACCTCAGACAAAAGATTGTAGACCTCCACAAGTCTGGTTCATCCTTGGAAGCAATTTCCAAACCCCTGAAGGTACCACGTTCATCTGTACAAACAATAGTACGCAAGTATAAACACCATGGGACCACGCAGCCGTCATACCGCACAGGAAGGAGACGTGTTCTGTCTCCTAGAGATTAACGTACTTTGGTGCGAAAAGTGAAGATGCTGGAGGAAACCGGTACAAAAGTATCTATATCCAAAGTAAAACGAGTCCTATATTGACATAACCTGAAAGGCCGCTTGAGCAAGGAAGAAGCCACTGCTCCAAAACCGCCATAAAAAAAACAGACTACAGTTTGCAACTGCAAATGGGGACAAAGATCGTACATTTTGGAGAAATGTCCTCTGGTCTGATGAAACAAAAATAGAACTGTTTGGCCATAATTACCATTGTTATGTTTGGAGGAAAAAGGGGGAGGCTTGCAAGCCGAAGAACACCATCCCAACCGTGAAGCACGGGGTGGCAGCATCATGTTGTGGGGGTGCTTTGCTGCAGGAGTGACTGGTGCACTTCACAAACTAGATGGCATCATGAGGAGGGGAAATTATGTGGATATATTGAAGCAACATCTCAAGACATCAGTCAGGAAGTTAAAGGTTGGTTGCAAATGGGTCTTCCAAATGGACAATGACCCCAAGCATACTTCCAAAGTTGTGGCAAAATGGCTTAAGGACAACAAAGTCAAGGTATTGGAGTGGCCATCACAAAGCCCTGACCTCAATCCTATAGAAAATGTGTGGGCAGAACTGAAAAAGCATGTGCGAGCAAGGAGGCCTACAAACCTGACTCTTACACCAGCTCTGTCAGGAGGAATGGGACAAAATTCACCCAACTTATTGTGGGAAGCTTGTGGAAGGCTACCCAAAACGTTTGACCCAAGTTAAACAATTTAAAGGCAATGCTACCAAATACTAATTGAGTAAACTTCTGACCCACTGGGAATGTGATGAAAGAAATAAAACCTGAAATAAATAATTCTCTTTACTATTATTCTGACATTTCACAGTCTTAAAATAAAGTGGTGATCCTAACTGACCTAAGACAGGGAATTTTTACTAGGATTAAATGTCAGGAATTGTGGAAAAACTGAGTTTAAATGTATTTGGCTAAGGTGTATGTAAAATTCCGACTTCAACTGTAGATGTCGAAATGGTGCATTTAGTTAATTCAGCTGAAATCCAGTTAAGGTCACATTCAGGGCCTTTTGCTCTTTGCTCACTTTCTTAAAATGAGTTATACAGTGCCTTCGGAAAGTACTCAGACACCTGGACTTTTCCCACATTTTGTTACATTACAGCCTTATTCTAATATTGAGTTTTTTTTATTCATCAATCTACACACAATATCCCATAATGACAAAGCGAAACAGGTTTATAGAAATTTTTGCAAATGTATAAAAAAGAATAATGAAATACCTTATTTACATAAGTATTCAGACCCTTTGCTGTGAGACTCGAAATTGAGCCAGGTGCATCCTTTTTCCATTGATCATCCTTGAGATGTTTCTACAACTTGATTGGATTCCACCTGTGGTAAATTCAATTGATTGGACATAATTTGGCACACACCGGTCTATATAAGGTCTCACAGTTGACAGTGCATGTCAGAGCAAAAACCAAGCCACGAGGTCGAAGGAATTGTCCGTAGAGCTCCGAGACATGATTGTATTGAGGCACAGATCTGGGGAAGGGTACCACAACAGTTCTGCAGCACTGAAGGTCCCCAAGAAGACAGTGGCCTCCATCAATCTTAAATGGAAGAAGTTTGGAACCACCAAGACTCTTCCTAGAGCTGGCCGCCCGGCCAAACTGAGCAATCGGGAAGAAGGGCCTTGGTCAGGGAGGTGTCCAAGTACCTCATGGTCACTCTGACAGAGCTCTAGGGTTCCTCTGTGGAGATGGGAGAACCTTCCAAAAGGATAACCATCTCTGCAGCCCTCCACCAATCAGGCCTATATGGTAGAGTGGCCAAACAGAAGCCACTCCTCAGTAAAAGGAACATGACAGCCGGCTTTGAGTTTGCCAAAAGGCACCTAAAGACTCTCAGACCATGAGAAACAAGATTCTCTGATCTGATGACACCAAGACTGAATGCCAAGCGTCACGTCTGGAGGAAACCTGGCACCATCCCTACGGTGAAGCATGGTGGTGGCAGCATCATGCTGTGGGGATGTTTTTCAGCGGCAGGGACTGGGAGACTAGTCAGGATCGAGGGAAAGATGAACGGAGCAAAATACAGAGAGATCCTTGATGAAAACCTGCTCCTGCGTGCTCAGGATCTCAGACTGAGGCAAAGGTTCACATTCCAACAGGACAACAACCCTCAGCACACAGCCAAGACAACGCAGGAGTGGCTTCGGAACAAGTCTCTCTATATGTCCTTGAGTGACCCAGACAGAGCCCAGACTTGAACCCGATCAAACATCTTTGGAGAGACCTGAAAATAGCTGTGCAGCGCCGTTCCCCATCCAACCTGACAGAGCTTGAGAGGATCTGCAGAGAAGAATGGGAGAACTCGTAGCATCATACCCAAGATGACTCAAGACTGTAATCACTGCCAAAGGTGCTTCAACAAAGTACTGAGTAAATGGTCTGATACTTATGTAAATATTATAAACGTTTTTATTTTTAATAAATTAGCAATACATTCTAAAAACCTGTTTGTTTTGTCATTACGGGGTATTGTGTGTAGATTGATGAGGGGGAACAAACAATATAATCCATTTTAGAATAAGGCTGTAACGTAACAAAATATGTAAAAAGTCAAGGGGTCTGAATACTTTCGGAATGCAGTGTATACAACATTCTATTGCTTGCAAGAATTGTATATAATAATTTAAATTGGAAAAAACAAAGTTTTTGTGCCATGGAATCGAAAATCTCTTCCCAACTATTTTGCAATCTCTATGGCACAGCTGTACATTTTTTGGTCTTTAAATTAATCTGGTATACTTTATTTATCCCATTTTTTGGGGTGCCAACAGACAAGTTCTTTACTTTCTTCCCCTTCCACTTGCCTTTTCCATTTTTGTGGTAATGCTGCAAATATTTTTGACAATTCCATATTTTTTGTTGCCTGCATGTGTGACATAATTTCACCAGTCCTATTTATGATATAATTTACAAAGATTATACCTTTTTAAACATTTTTTCCCAAAATATTTAACCATAACATTTGTTGTAATATTTGTTCTGTCTTTTCTGTTGGAGGTAACTGCAATTGCAACCAACTATGCCTTGTTTAAAAATATTGGAGATTATTTAATTTTCAAATAACTGAAAGTGAGAGGTTGTAATATGAATAAAGGGAAAAGGCCATTCTTGAACATGGGGAACCAGTTCGGAGTTAAGTATAACTTTTGTATGACTGAAGCTTTTAATGAGGTCTAATTCTTTAATATTTGATCATTTCTGCCCTCCAAATTCATATTCATTATATAAATATGCTCGTTTGATTTTGTCTGGCTTGCCGTTCCAAATAAAATTGAATATTTTTGGTCATATAATTTAAAAGTTGCTAATGTAGGCAAGGCGATAAGCAAATAGGTAAAGTGGGATATGACTAAAGAGTTAATCAGGGAGATTTTTCCACAAATAGACAGGTATTTTTCTTTCCACGGTAGCAAGATCTTATCTATTTTTGCTAACTTTCTATTAACATTTATTCTAATTAGATAATTTCTTTCTTTCGGGACATGTCCACTTCACCATCATTGGTAAACTACACTGCAAAAGTTGTATTTTTTTGTAATCCAATACATAATATAGTACACTTATACTTATTTCACCATTTACCATAGTGAGATACAAGTTTCAATCCTATTTACCATAATATGTTTGTAAACTTACCATTAAAAAGTACCGTGATGAGTGAGTGTCCATATAGCTGTACCATGTTATTTGTACTCCTACTGAGTAAACCTTCAATTGTTCTCCCCTATTCCACCTGCTAAAACCTCCCCCCATCCCAAGTTGGATTGTCTTCCCAGTGACTGGCAGGCCACCCCTGTCCTAACCTAGGGCCTTTGAAAGATTGGGACCCATCCTTTTTTGGCAAGCAATTATTATTTTTGCAAACAATTATTGTGGTTCATCCTGTATTGTCCCCAACATCATTACCCCAAAGCAACAGATGTGGGATACACACACACTCCCCACCCTTCCCCCACAAACAACCACCAGCTCAGATGTTCAACAGTTGTTCCATCCCTGAGCCCAACTCAAGAGAAGACTTGATGTGCAAATGCATACAGTTGTAGCTGTTTGAGAAGGCATGCAAAATTAAGCAAGAATGGGGAGATTTGATTAACCAATGTCAAGTCCTAGATGATGGCGCTTCGATACACCCCCCTACCCGGAAACACACACACACACACACTGGTCCCCCGTTGTGACCATTTTCCTAAGCATCTCTGTGCAGTCAGACCTTTTGATTATTTTGTGCCACCAGGGCCACAATGATTGTCAGAGTGTGACCCCCTCCCCATGGGCTACTGCAGCTAGTGTTTCCAGCACTGCCACTAACTGGGTGGGGGCACCCCACCGGAATCCCCACCCGCTAGGTACAAGGTCATCAGCGAGCTAGGACGAACATAGTCAATAACTATTTATTCAGCACTTTAGAAATGTACAGCGACAGAATTCAGAACATGGGCTGTTCTTACAGCTGTACACCAAGTCAGAACTGTAGGATAAGTTAAGGGGCATATGAGCAGACAATGAACCCTCTTACAATATTCAATGATTACATTTCTCTAAAACAGGCTAAAGGCTACATGTGCACCACCAAGTCAGAACAGTAGGCTAAGTTAAAGAGGGGAAAAGGGACCAAATGGGCTACTAACAAAGTCTGGCATTTTCTGGATTTATGGTGCTTTCAAGACAACTGGGAACTCGGAAAAAAACAAGGTTGAATCATGACGTCAGTGATCTTCAGGTTGGCGCTCTAGAAAAATGCCAGAGTTCCCGACTTGGAATTCCAAGTTGGATGACCGTTCAAAATGTATTTTCACAGTCGGAGCTGGTTTTTTCAGAGTTCCCAGTTGTCTGAGATTTCCAGTTGCGAGTTTGCAGTTGTTTTGAAGGCATCAGAAGTCATGCTCGATTGACAGCATGGCCAATGTATTCAACCTTTTCTGGCCCATGGTGTTGTATGTGAATGTTTATCCTTTTAGGCTTGGAAAAGAGACCCTTAAACCCAGACTTGGACTACACACCCACTCCACTGAATAGCAGGCTAGTGATTGCTTTGCAACACTTGCAGTTAGCCACTGATTCCTTCCAAACCACTCATTGTTGAATTTGCGATTTCCAACTTGTTGTGTAATGTTTATGTCTAATGACTGCTTGTCTAGCTTGCTAGCTAAGATTTTGAAAATATGATGTTGACATGATTAGTCCAGTCAAAGCTACAGTAGATATAGAGTGATTTGACATTTTATCTGTGGCCAATGACCTTAAGCCTTCTTGGATGGGTACTTCTAATTTAAATCTATGGCAGCACCCAAGGGGCTTGAATTTTCGAGCTTTGCCTGTAGATTTTGCGGTGATGTAGTGTCCCAATGAGTGACAGAACACTGAGCCAATCACGACACAACTAGAGAACATTACCAACCCTTACGTTCCGTATTTTCCGCTGGCTGCCCCACCACCACAGAAAGCACTGAGCTAGGCTGAGCGGCCTTACTCAAGAAATCAAAAAAGAGGCCATGTTTGTATGCAGATTTATTAACTAAATTCTTTTTTTTTTTTTTACATTGTCTGCAAACTGATATGTGACATGTATTAATGCCAAAATAACAGGCAAAATATGTATATTGTTTATTATTGTTATTTTTTTTAGCTAAACAGGTGGGGCTCATCTGTTTAGCTTAGCCCCACCTGCCCTGAATGACGGGTCGCCACTGAATACCAG
This sequence comes from Hucho hucho, assembly GCA_003317085.1. Taxonomy (NCBI): domain Eukaryota; kingdom Metazoa; phylum Chordata; class Actinopteri; order Salmoniformes; family Salmonidae; genus Hucho; species Hucho hucho. The sequence goes on along the minus strand of QNTS01001209.1, from coordinate 365,303 downwards.
TAAGTACCAGATTTTCTCACATGGATCTAGTCTGTATTCCAAGTAAGGCTTCTCTCAGAAACATGTTCACCTTTTTAAGTTAATTGAAACATCATTAACTGTACCTTTAAGTTTTGTTTGTTTCTCCATTGCTGCAGCTTTTCTTCTTAATGCGTTTGAGCCAATCAGTTGTGTTGTGACAAGGTAGGGGTGGTATACAGAAGATAGTCTTCTACCAAATAGGGCTGTCCATATTATGTCAACAGCTCAAATAAGCAAAGAGAAACAACAGTTCATCATTACTTTAAGACATGAAGGTCAGTCAGTCAATCTGGAAACTTTCCAGAAGTTTAAGTTTCTTCAAGTGCAGTCGCAAAAACCATCAAGTGCTGTGATGAAACTGGCTCTCATAAGGACCGCCACAGGAAAGGAAGACCCAGAGTAACCTCTGCTGCAGAGGATACGTTCATTAGAGTTAGCAGCCTCAGAAATTGCAGCCCAAATAAATGCTTCACAGAGTTCAAGTAACAGACATCTCAACATCGGCTGTTCAGAAGAGACTGCGTGAATCAGGCCTTCATGGTAAAATTGCTGCAAAGAAACCACTACTAAAGGACACCAATAAGAAGAAAAGACTTGCTTTGGCCAAGAAACATGAGCAATGGACATTAGAGCGATGGAAATCTGTCCTATGGTCTGGTGAGTCCAAATTAGAGATTTTTGGTTCCAACCGCTGTGTCTTTGTGAGTTGGTGAACAGATGATCTCTGCACGTGTGGTTCCCACCGTGAAGCATGGAGGAGGAGGTGTGATGGTGTGGGGGTGCTTTGCTGGTGACACTGTGACTTATTTAGATTTCAAGGCACACTTAACCAGCATGGCTACCACAGCATTCTGCATCGATACGCCATCTCATCTGGTTTGCACTTAGTGGGACTATCCTTTGTTTTTCAACAGGCCAATGGCCCAACACACCTCCAGGCTGTGTAAGGGCTATTTGACCAAGAAGGAGAGTGATGGAATACTGCATCAGATGACCTGGCGTCCACAGTCACCCGAAGGAAAAGCATCCAACAAGTGCTCAGCATACAGTGAGGGAAAAAAGTATTTGATCCCCTGCTAATTTTGTACGTTTGTCCACTGAAAAAGAAATGATCATATTATAATTTTAATGGTAGGTTTATTTGAACAGTGAGAGGCAGAATAACAAAAAAATCCAGAAAAATGCATGTGAAAAATTTAATAAATTGATTTGCATTTTAATGAGGGAAATAAGTATTTGAACCCCTCTCAATCAGAAAGATTTCTGGCTCCCAGGTGTCTTTTATACAGCTAACGAGCTGAGATTTGGAGCACACTCTTAAAGGGAGTGCTCCTAATCTCAGCTTGTTACCTGTATAAAAGACACCTGTCCACAGAAGCAATCAATCAATCAGATTCCAAACTCTCCACCATGGCCAAGACCAAAGAGCTCTCCAAGGATGTCAGGGACAAGATTGTAGACCTACACAAGGCTGGAATGGGCTACAAGACCATCGCCAAGCAGCTTGGTTAGAAGGTGACAACAGTTGGTGCGATTATTCGAAAATGGAAGAAACACAAAAGAACTGTCANACTGGGTGAAAGTGTTGTGGTCAGATGAGACCAAAATGGAGCTCTTTGGCATCAACTCAACTCGCCGTTTTTGGAGGAGGAGGAATGCTGCCTATGAACCCAAGAACACCATCCTCACCGTCAAACCTGGAGGTGGAAACATTATGCTTTGGGGGTGTTTTTCTGCTAAGGGGACAGGACAACTTCACCGCATCAAAGGGACGATGGATGGGGCCATGTACCGTCAAATCTTGGGTGAGAACCTCCTTCCCTCAGCCAGGGCATTGAAAATGGGTCGTGGATGGGTATTCCAGCATGACAATGACCCAAAACACACGGCCAAGGCAACAAAAGAGTGGCTCAAGAAGAAGCACATTAAGGTCCTGGAGTGGTCTAGCTAGTCTCCAGACCTTAATCCCATAGAAAATCTGTGGAGGGAGCTGAAGGTTCGAGTTGCCAAACGTCAACCTCGAAACCTTAATGACTTGGAGAAGATCTGCAAAGAGGAGTGGGACAAAATCCCTCCTGAGATGTGTGCAAACCTGGTGGCCAACTACAAAAAACATCTGACCTCTGTGATTGCCAACAAGGGTTTTGCCACCAAGTACTATGTCATGTTTTGCAGAGGGGTCAAATACTTATTTCCCTCATTAAAATGCAAATCAATTTATAACATTTTTCACGTTTTTCTAGATTTTTTTGTTGTTATTCTGTCTCTCAATGTTCAAATAAACCTACCATTAAAATTATACACGGATCATTTCTTTGTTAGTGGGCAAACGTACAAAATCAGCAGGGGATCAAATACTTTTTTCCCTCACTGTATGTGGGAACTGTTGGAAAAGCATTCCAGGTGAAGCTGATTGAGAGAATGCCAAGAGTGTGCAAAGCTGTCATCAAGGCAAAGGGTGGCTACTTTGAAAAAACTAAAATTGAAAGAATATTTTGATTTGTTTAAAACCTTTTTGGTTACTACATGATTCCATATGTGTTATTTTATATGTTGGATGTCTTCACTATTATTCTACAATACAGAAATTATAAAAAAAATAAAGAAAAACACTATATACAGAGCCTTCGGAAAGTATTCAGGCCCCATGACTTCTTCCACATTTTGTTACGTTACATCCTTATTCAATAATGTATTAAATTGTTTTTTCCCCCTAACCACTCTACACAATATGGCAAGGCAAAAATAGGTTTTTAGAAATTGTTGCTAATTTATTAAAAAGAAACTGAAATAAAACATTTACATAAGTATTCTGACCCTTTACTCAGTACTTTGTTGAAGCACCTTTGACAGTGATTACAGCATCGAGTCTTCTTGGGTATGACGCTACAAGCTTGGCACACCAGTATTTGAGGAGTTACTCCCATTCTTCTCTGCAAATCCTCTCGAACTCTGTCAGGTTAGATGGGGAGCGTTGCTGCACAGCTATTTTCAGGTCTCTCCAGAGATGTTTGTTCGGGTTCAAATCCGGCCTCTGGCTGGTCCGGCCTCCACTCCTGCGTTGTCTTGGCTGTGTGATTAGCGTCGTTGTCCTGTTGGAAGGTGAACCTTCGCCCCGGTCTGAGGTCCTGAGAGCTCTGAAGCAGGTTTTCATCAAGGATCTCTCTGTACTTTGCTCCGTTCATCTTTGCCTTGATCCTGACTAGTCGCTGAAAAACATCCCCACAGCATGATGCTGCCACCACCACCATGCTTCACCGTAGGGATGGTGCCAGGTTTCCTGCAGACATGACACTTGGCATTCAGGCCAAAGAGTTCGATCTTGGTTTCATCAGACCAGAGAATCTTGTTCCACATGGTCTGAGTCTTTAGGTGTCTTTTGGAAAACTCCAAGTGGGCTGTCATGTGCCTTTTACTGAGGAGTGGCTTCTGTCTGGCCACTCTACCATAAAGGCCTGATTGGTGGAGTGCTGCAGAGATGGTTGTCCTTCTGGAAGGTTCTCCATCTCCACAGAGGAACTCTGGAGCTCTGTCAGAGTCACCATCGGGTTCTTGATCACCTCCCTGACCAAGGCCCTTCTCCCCCTATTGCTCAGTTTGGCTGGGCGGCCAGCTCTAGGAAGAGTCTTGGTGGTTCCTAACTTCTTCCATTTAAGAATGATGGAGGCCACTGTGTTGTTGGGAGATCTCCAAGGCTGCAGACATTGTTTGGTACCCTTCCCCCAGATCTGTGCCTCGACACAATCCCGTCTCGGATTTCTACACAATCCTGTCTCGGGGCTCTACGGTGTGGTGGTTAATTTCTTTACTACCAAATGAGGAGAGACAAACTTATCACACAAGTCAGAGTTATACTAAATACATATTTAATAGTAAGAGCTTTGCAATAGCAACGGCTTCTCAAAGAATTCACCACTTTCTCTAATTGTCCGTTGAGAGCGGCGACACGAAGGCTACTGAGATCTTTTATAGCAAAGATCCACCCCCTAGTCTACATAACAAACCAGATGTTTGGAACAGGTCACAAGGTGAGAGTTTTTAAATGAGAAACGAGCATCCCCCAGCCAGATAGCATTCGCTATAAATTATGTTCAGTTTGGCCCCTAAGACGAGGTTCAGATCTCGTTCCTGGTACTTCATAGGACAGAAACACCAACTCATCCAATGGCATAAATCAATTGTCAACTCCAGATACTCCCATCTCAAGTAAAACCCCTTCTTGACCACACACCTGGACAAGCTCACTGAGGGGAGTGAGCCTCTAGGTCATACACTATCCCAAGATAAGTGCAACATCCGAGATGACATACAATGTTTCCAGACACTACCACACACATCCCCCAAAGTAAAAGGAGGGAGTGACTGGCGCACAGACATTGTGGAGAAAAGTAATTGGTTCCCCATTAATCACGCCATCCCTTCACATGATTTAAGAATAGGTAAAGACACATTCTCATATGAAGACAATGTTCCCTCCTGTCCTCTTCCCTTTCTGATATTCTGCATAGCACCAGGGACATGTGAAAGACAAGCCTGACCTCTCCCCTCTCTGGGCCCCAGGTGACTGAGCCCCAGCTGAGGAAAGAAGTGCAACTGCCAACACCAGTGACACCGGCCCTATTCAACGGGTGCTGAGCGTTAGTAAATTCGTCAGTTATTTTGCGAACACACCCCATGTGTGTGCTGAGAGAATACATAATCCCAAGGGCCTTGTTAGTCATTGATGTCAGCAAAGGAGAGGACAACACACACAAAAGGCTGATAAAATAGGGTTTTATTACTTTGTCCTTGTTACATTGCATAATAAAGAAACCAGTTTGTAAAAAACGCTGCCCTTGGAAAGTATAAAAATACACATGCCAGACAGCACTGAGGTGAAGCTGGGAAAGAGAAAACAGAATCCCCGTTTACACCTGATACTAACATGCGTCCTTTGTCCTGATCTTGTCCACATTCCAATTTTGGCCAAATTTTTTTCAGGTGAAGACAAATAAAAGATGCATTGTGATCAGGCATTCCTGACCACCTCTGGAGGTAGGCGTCATAAAAGGCATTATGAGTGCTGGTAACACTAACGCTAAGCCCTCACTTTAGATTAGGGACAAACTAATGATTACTAAATGGTTTATAAGAACCTATATTAAACATCTTATTATCTTATGAATCATTAATACATCAGTTAAAATATACTTGTTTACATATATGTGTGAATAACTAGGTTACTAACATTTACAAATGTGGGCGTAATGATTAAGTGTGAGCAAACTGTTTGTAAATGCCTTATGACAAAACCAACAGGGCAAAATTGGTTGAAATTGAATTTAATTGTAACCAGTTTTGCCAGGTCTGAAGTATTTTTTAAGTAAGCAAGTTGGCTGGCACAAATCCAAGCCAGTCAACAGACAGTGTGTGGTGGACATAAAAAGTATATGAAATGTTTTCTACAGGTGTTACGGAGTGCTTATGGATGTATTATGTAAACCTTATTTAGAGCCCACTTGCTTTCCCCCATCCATAAACGCACAGTGAAGAGGAAGACGATACATGCACTTTGGTGTTGATATCTTGTAAAATAAAGACAGGGAATACTTGTGCAGAGAAAACCATGCACTCCTTCATGTGACATATATTAGTGACCCAATTCCATTTTGACCCCAAGTCTAGTTCCCCTAATGCCTACCTAAGCAGTGTTCACTGATCTAAAATGAATGGACAGGTGAAAGCAAATGGCAGAAGATCTAGTTTGATGCATCCACCACTATATTTATTACACCTTGTCTAATATTGGGGCGTTGCTTACACCTAATCTACTTGTAGACTTTTGATCGACAAAGGAGTTGGAGCCAAAGGAGGGGGTAGGGGCTATAATGGAACGGGCCTTCAAAATGATCAACCTAGATGCAGTCCACAAAGCCCCAACGAAACGCTTCCCCCATATCTTTACTGGGAAGAATTAATGCAATTAAGATGGTATTCCTCCCTCAACTGTTATACAGTATATATTTTCCAGAATATCCCTTTATTTCTGACAAAGTCCTTTTATAATCAACTGGACTCGATTATAAACGCATTTATTTGGGAATTCAAGGCTGACGTGGTTACACGTGGTCAGCGGTTGAGGCCGGTTGGACTTACTGCCAAATTCTCTAAAATTATGTTGGAGGCGGCTTATGGTAAATTAATGCTATGGCAACAGCTCTGGTGGACATTCCTGCAGTCAGCATGCCAATTGCATGTTCCCTCAATCTGTGGCATGGCGTTGTGTTACAAAACTGCACATTTTAGAGTGGCCTTTTCTTGTCCCCAGCACAAGGTGCGCCTATGTAATGATCATGCGGTTTAATCAGCTTCTTGATATGCCACACCTGTCAGGTGGATGGATTATCTTGGCAAAGGAGAAATGCTCATTCAACATTTGAGAGAAATAAGCTTTTTCTGCATATGGAAAATTTTGGGAATCTTTTATTTCAGCTCATGAAACAGGACCAACACTTTACATGTTGCGTATATATATTTTTGTTCAGTATAAGAAAACATCTACCTGCACTCGAGAATGTCAAACCTTCCATGTTTGATGGGTGCATTAAACTGCGCTCAGGATTAGACAAACTGACATCTCGTTTATATGACACATTTCAGTCCGTCTACCCACCCTCCACAGATCCTACTAAAGCAAAGTGTGAGGAAGAGCTGGACACCGAAATACCTGTGGCAGACTGGAAGGTTACCTTAGAACACATCAATAACCATTCAATTTTCGGGCTCCCGAGTGGCGCAGCGGTCTAAGGCACTGCATCTCAGTGCTAGAGGCATCACTACAGACCCTGGTTCGATTCCAAGCTGTATCACAACCGGCCGTGATTGGGAGTCCCATAGGGCGGTGCACAATTGGCCCAGTGTCGCCCGGGTTAGGGTTTGGCCGGAGTAGGCCTTCATTGTAAATAAGAATTTGTTCTTAACTGACTTGCCTAGTTAAATAAAGGTTCAATAAAAATAATAATAATAATAATAATTTACTCCAGGCATTGTTTGATACAATTTAAGGACTTTAAACGTTTTATTTATTTAACCCTTATTTTACCAGGTAAGTTGACTGAGAACACATTCTCATTTACAGCAACGAATTGGGGAATAGTTACAGGGGAGAGGAGGGGGATGAATGAGCCAATTGTACAGTACACTTATCTAAGACAAAGTTACATAGGATTTACCCTGAAGGGGAAAGAAGCAGGTAGGGTGGGCATCCTTTTGGGGGGTATCCAGCTTTTTTTCTAACTTTTTTGTCTGTTGATTGAATTAAGTCTGGGTTTGACCTTTTCATACTATATTTTTGATATATCCATTTTGTTGAAACATGTCAATCTACTCCTGTGATAAATTATTTGTTACTGTTATCGTTCAAAAGAAGCTATCAAAAGGATTTGTACACTTGAATCTTAATTTAAAAATGAAACATATTTGAAACACAAAGCCCCAACGAGAGGGAAGGGCTAGAGGCTTGTTAAGTTAGAAGGCATGAGCCAGCGCGACGGTAACCGTGCCGTTTCTGGGTGTAGAGCCTATCTGGAGAGGTTGCGTGAAGGAGGCGGCTTTCATCATACAAGCCCCGCCTCCTGCCAGACAGCAGTAAACCCAAACACTCAGGGTGAGGGAGGGGCTGGCCTCTGTCGCCTGGAGAACCGTTGGAAGTATGGCAGGGATGGAGAGGGGCTGGGAAAGATTTTGGATGTCCCCGGTCACCACTTGGCTCCCTACCAACCACTCGTTACCTGTACAACACAGGAAATAGTTAGGCAATATCCTATTTAATGCCACACATACAGTCAACTCATCATATAATAATATAATATATAATGGATAACAAGCACACATTTCACTCTACCAAGACGTAATATCTTAACATAACACAAATGGTAGTAGTATCTGTCGACAGACTGGGAAGCAACGACAATTTTTCGTCCCTAATAATTTGGACAAATCACAAATCACCAGGCATGCTTCTAAAATGCGCCACCACGTTTGAACAAATTCACCTTCAATCTGCCTGTTAGTGTCAAAAGACTGTCGTTGACTCACTGTTTGTGATGGCTTATCAATCAAATTGAAGGACTGCATTTAAAAAGCCCTACCACCCACTGATATTCCCTCAGAGAGCGAGAGAGAAACAAAGAGAGAGAGTGACAGACACAGAGATAAAGAGAGATGGCTGACTTGCTGGCTGGCTCTGATGAGTAATATCATACAGGAAATGTGGTGGGCTGTTACTCTATAGGGCTGAGTCACAGAAAGAACTAAACATCCATACTTTCTTGGGACTGTGAACGCTCACTGACTATGGCTGCATCCCCAAATGACATTACTTTTCACCAGGGCCCATAGGGCTTTGGTCAAAAAGTAGTGCTACAGTATACAGTGCATTTGGAAAGTATTCAGACCCCTTCCCTTTATCCCCATTGTTACTTTACAGCCTTATTCATCAATCTACACACAATACTGCATAATGACAAAGCGAACAAACAGGTTTTTAGAAATGTTTGCAAAGTATTGAGACCCTTTACTATGAGACTCAAAATTGAGCTCAGGTGCATCCTGTTTCCATTGATCATCCTTGAGATGTTTCTACAACTTCATTGGAGTCCACCTGTGGTAACTTCAATTGATTGGACATGACTTGGAAAGGCACACACCTGTCTATATAAGGTCTTACAGTTGATAGTGCATGTCAAAGCAAAAACCAAGCCATGAGGTCGAAGGAATTGTCTGTAGAGCTCCGAGACATGATTGTATCGAGCCACAGATCTGGGAAAGGGTACCAAAAAAAATGTGCAGCATTTAAGGTCCCCAAGAACGCAGTGGCCTCCATCATTCTTAAATGGAAGAAGTTAGGAACCACCAAGACTCTTCCTAGAGCTAGCCACCCAGCCAAACTGAGCAATGGGGGAGAAGGGCCTTGGTCAGGGAGGTGACCAAGAACCCCATGGTCATACTGACAGAGCTCTAGAGTTCCTCTGTGGAGATGAGAGAACCTTCCAGAAGGACAACCATCGATGCAGCACTCCACCAATCAGACCTTTATGGTAGAGTTGCCAGAGGGAAGCCACTCCATGACAGCCCGCTTGGAGTTTGCCAAAAGGCACCTAAAGGACTCTCTGACCATGAGAAACAAGATTCTCTGGTCTGATGAAACAAAGATTGAACTCCTTAGCCTGAATGCCAAGCACATTTATGGCCTGAATGCCAAGCGTCACGTCTGGAGGAAACCTGGAACCATCCCTACGTTGAAGCATGGTGGTGGCAGCATCATGCTGTGGGGATGTTTTTCTGGGAGACTAGTCAGGATTGAGGGAAAGATGAACAGAGCAAAGTACAGAGAGATCTTTGATGAAAACCTGCTCCAGAGCGCTCAGGACCTCAGACTGGGACAAAGGTTCACCTTCCAACAGGACAACGACCCTAAGCACACAGCCAAGACAACGCAGAGTGTCCTTGAATGGCCCAGCCAGAGCCCAGACTTGAACCCGATCAAACATCTCTGAAGAGACCTGAAAATATTTGTGCAGCGATGCTCCCCATCCAGCCTGACAGAGCTTGAGAGGATCTGCAGAGAAGAATGGGAGAAACTCCTCAAATACAGGTGTGCCAAGCTTGTAGCGTCATACCCAAGAAGACTCGAGGCTGTAATCGCTGCCAAAAGGTGCTTCAACAAAGTACTGAGTAAAAAAAAGGGTCTGAATACTTATGTAAATGTGATTTTTCAGTTGTACATTTTTTATACATGCAAAAATGTCTAAAGAAAATGTTCTCTCTTTGTATTGCGTGTAGATTGATGAGGAGAGAAATCAATTTAATCAATTTTAGAATAAGGTTGTAACATAACAAAATGTGGAAAAGTCAAGGGGTCTGAATACTTTCCAAATGCACTTTATGTAGGGAATAGGGTGCTATTTAGGACGCTACCCTAGTCCCTGGGGACTTAAGCAGAATCTGTGGTGGTAGCATTCTACCCACAGGTTCCTGCAGCAGCTAACAACTTAAAGGTGCGATCTGTAAGTTAAATTCCTTGCATTAAAAACAGTGTTCTTTTATTTGTCATTTCAAGTTGACCGTGTTCATACAGGTTGTGTTTTTAAACATCCTCAGGCTCCCAGTGGAGAAATTTAATTTAGAGGAAAATGGGATCTAAAATACTAGTTGACGGTGTGCATGGCTAACATGACTGACTGTGATTCCTGTTCCTTCATTGATCCAATAAATAGTATTTTCTTTGCCTTGATGGCATTGTTGAATTCAATATAATTATGTGGCTCCTTGTATTCTTGTGGTCGTGAATGTAGTAAATGTATACATTAAAATCCTTAGAACCTGAGGTTGCATTTGCAATCAATTGAGGGCCACACAACCTCAATGACTTTATTACTTTTGATCAAAGCACAAATTATTGAACTTCACAAATTAATATTGGAAATAATTCATCAAGTAATTGACAAAGGAAAGTGAGGTGTCCCGTCAATCCAACATGATGGAAAATCATTGACACATTGCAAAACCACACTAACGCTGGTCGAACATCCCTTTAATTCAGAGGACTGACGATTGGAGTCAATAAGGCCATACACTGATGCTGTGAACACTTCAAGGCATAGCCACGTTAGTCTTTTTTGCCCAGTGGCACATTACAAATATAAAAGACTGGAGTTTAGGCATCATTCATTGTAAGGGACGGGGCCATTGAACATAAGCTAAACAAAGGCCTAGCTAGAGAGAGTGAGAGACTGAGAACAGGAGTTTGTGAAGCTAAGAGCATGTCTGGAAAGAGGGAACAAAGCAAGAGAAAAGATGCAACTACATCAGTCAGCATGTCAATTTGTATTTCAACATATGGTGTGAGAGTGTATGTGTCTGCTGCCTGGGACAATCTGGAACAATTTCTAAGATATCCTTCACTCCTATCCCAAGGGCTAGGCTGTTGTTTAATCATTTAAAAAAGATTGGTGTCGCCTGCCAGTGGGTCTAGGGATTGGGATGCCCCTACGACCCCCGATGTAAGGTTTATTTCATATCCAGGTTTGCTTTGACCTTGAACACTCCAATTTCCTGTCAGAATTGTTCCTAACAGTCTAGGGGAGTGGAAACTATAATGCCCCTCAAACCACAGCAATTTAAATGGAACACTCACTGGAGCCCATTCCAGAACATTACATTGAAAGGGAATGTTTTAATAATTCTCTCTAACTATTTCCAGCTTGAGGCATCAACATGAATGGGAACAGCTTCACAGTCACGTGAACAAGGTTATGTTTCAAAACGTTGACAACATTGTGCCCTACTGAACATTACACTGGAGTAATTTTCATTACCTTCTGCTGACAGGGTCCAAAAGCTGGGTGCGTCTTCAGTGAGCTTGGTGCCCTCTGGTAGCGATAGCACCAGCTCCAAGTTGACAGTCTGTCCTGGTGACACTGACAGTGGTGGCATCTTCACCCTAGAAGCAGATTTGGGGAGCTTGGGGACTTTACAAGGTCCAGAGGACTTAGTTGGTGCAGAGTCTACCGCGTCCTCCACTGAAATGGGGAACTACAAGAGAGGGAGAGAAGAGAAACACTTTTCTTTGGTGTTTCTAAAAGAGAAGCTGTATTTCAAAAAAACAATCTGAGTGACTGAGTCAAAGGAAAAGCAAGCCCCATAACACTTGTTCTCTCTTACTAAAAGCTTTTGAGCAGAGGTCTGGTAATTTCAAACCAAAATGTTTTTGGGAAAACTGTACTTTTTTAATATGAAGGCTTCTGAACAGATATATAAATGTTGATTCACACACACACACACACACACACACACACACCACACCCCCCCCCCCCCCCCCCNCTCACCAGTGACACGGTCTTGGTGTCCAGGTCCAAGACTTTGAGGTGGTGGTTGTTGGTGTCAGCTACATACAGCACCCTGCCCCCCTCCCCGACACACAGGCCACCAGGCTCATTGAAGCTGGACTCAGTCAACCCTGGCCCTAACACGTCACCAGCTTCCCCTGTCCCAGCCACAACCAGACACTGCTTGGTTTTTGGGTCCACCACTTTGATCTGAAACAAACACAAACACAGCAAGGCTAAGAGGGATTTGATTTGTGAGTACTCTATACAACCAGTCCAAACATACATGCACTTTGCCCTGAAGGCCTACTGTCTTTTCAATAAGCAATCTCACAGCAGAGAATAGGAATGCTTTGCATATGAATTGTCTATTGGCTGTTTCAGAGAAAACATCCAATAGACACCCCACAAGCTCTTCCTCTTGATTACTTTGTCACTGGATACTGATGTGAAAACACATGTCCATAAAATACAGTTTAAACATTACCACGTCTGACAAACTGACCTTGTGGTTATAGGAATCCGCCACATAGAGGAGGCCTTGGTCAGGAGCCCAGGCCACACCGAGAGGGTGCTGGAGCTTTGCGTCCACTCCTTTCCCATCCACGTCCCCAAACGCAAACAGGTTCTGTCCCCAAAATACACCACATGAACAACATGAGTGAAGTTACATGCTTCAATTGATTTCAATGCCACTTTATTTTATTTTAACCTTTATTTAACTAGACAGGTCAGTTAAGAACAATTCTTATTTTCAATGATGGCCTAGGAACAGTGGGTGAACTGCCTTGTTCAGGGGCAGAACGACAGATTTCTACCTTGTCGGCTTGGGGATTCGATCTTGCAACCTTTCGGTTACTAGACCAACGCTCTAACCACTAGGCTACCTGCCGCACCTTTAGTCATCCATCCATCTAGGGCAGGGGTGTCAAACATACGGCCCAATTGGAGGGGTTCCAATCCGGGACACAGATTTTTGGGGATATTTTTTGGGGGAGGGGGGAAACTCAATATACTTTCAAATAACTAAAACCAAATCGAAACTGTGTAGGAAGGATAATGGACCTACATTCATACAATTTCTTGACTGTGTCCAGCTCGCTTAATAAATTACTCAAATGAAAGCATTGACAATTCACCAAACTATGGATAGAGGAAATGTTGCTAATTTTCAGTGTGACCCTCGTTGAAGAGTGAATGCGGCCCATGGGGAAAAATTTGTTTGGCACCCCTGATCTAGGGCCAATTTCGATTCAGCAGCCTTGCCATTTTTCAGAGTATTAGGAATCTGAACTGAGTCAACTATTTGTTAAATGAAGCCTTCTGATTGGCCAGAGTATAAAGATTGACTTGATGAAGCGTTGCATTGATTGCATTTCAAAGTGGTACCACATGAAGCCTTTCCTCAACGTATCATCTGAAGTTTCTAAAGACAGATTACTCTCATATGTACAAAATTGGTTGTTGCCCTTGTTGATCTTTTTGGCCTTCCTGCAACATCGGGTGCTGTAGGTGTCCTGGAGGGCAGGCAGTGTGCCCCCGGTGATGCGTTGGGCAGACCACACCACCCTCTGGAGAGCCCTGCGGTTGCGGGCGGTGCAGTTGCCGTACCAGGCGGTGATACAGCCCGACAGGATGCTCTCAATTGTGAATCTGTGAGGGTTTTAGGTGCCAAGCCAAGTTTCTTCAGCCTCCTGAAGTTGAAGATCTTCACCACACAGTGTGTGGGTGGACAATTTCAGATAGTCAGTGATGTGTATACCGAGGAACTTGATGCTTTCCACCTGCTCCACTGTGGTCCCGTCAATGTGGATAGAGGGGTGCTCCCTCTGTCATTTCCTGAAGTCCACTATCAGCTCTTTTGTTTTGTCGACATTGAGTGAGAGGTTATTTTCCTGGCACCACACTCCCAGGGTCCTCACCTCCTCTCTGTAGGCGGTCTCGTCATTGTTGGTAATCAGGCCTACTACTGTTGTGTCGCCTGCAAACTTTATTATTGAGTTGGAGGCGTGCGTGGCCACGCAGTCCTGGGTGAACAGGGAGTACAGGAGGGGGCTGAGCACTCACCCTTGTGGAGCCCCTGTGCTGAGGATCAGTGAAGTGGAGGTTGTTTTCTACTTTCACCACCTGGGGGCGGCACATCAGGAAGTCCAGGACCCAGTTGCACACGGCAGGGTTCAGTCCCAGGGCCCCGAGCTTAAAGATGAGCTTGATTCATACATAGGTAGCCTTCTTGTCCAGATGGGATAGGTCAGTGTGCAGTGCAATGGCGATTGCATCGTCTATGGATCTGTTGGGGGCGGTAAGCCCCTAAGTGGGTCTAGGGTGTCAGGTAAGGTAGAGGTGATATGATCCTTAACTTCTTAGGGAGCGGTGGGGCGCTCCCGACACTACCAGGTGAAATGCAAGGCGCCAAATTCAAAATCCAAAAGTTGAATTATTAAACATGCATCAATATACAAGTGTTTCATAGCCATCAAAAGCTCTGCTTCTTGGCAATATCACAGCGTTGTCAGATTTCAAAAAGGCTTTACGGCGAAAGCACCACATTTGATTGTTTGAGGATAGCACCTCACATATTCACACAAAACACATTTCACAGCGAAAACAAATCAATTACCTTTTGAAGAACTTCTGCTGAGGGCTTCCCAAGTGTCCAACGAAGACAATCCATGGTTCTTTTGTTAGAAAAAGTCATGTATTATATCCATAAATCTCAGTTTGGTTGGCGCACTATAATCAGAAAAAACAGTGTCGACTCCTCCATTGAAACGTGAAGAGAACTCGTTCAACTTATACCTATAAACTTGTCCAAGAACAATCAAACAATTTTAAATGTATCCTTAGGAACACTTTTATGTATAAATAGTATAATATTTCAACCGGAATATAAACTGGGCGATAAGAAAGGAAAAAAACAAAGAACGCGCCAGCCGGGAGCGCGCATTTACTTGTATTGACATCTGTGTGGACACTTCCTTATTAGTCTTCTTCTCTGCTCTAAAAGCATCTAAAAAGAATCAGAACACTTTCGAGACTGTTGACATCCAGAGGAAGCGATAGGTACTGCATTCATATGCCCTTATATGGGCATTTTCATAAGGGAGGGGTTCTAAATGAGGAAATCTGTCAAAACCACTTTTTCCACGACAGAAATTCCTCAGGTTTTCGCCTGCCATATCCGTTCTGTTATACTCACAGACAAAATGTTAACACTTTTAGAAAATTCAGAGTGTTTCCTATCCAATGGTTCTAAATATGTGCATATTTTCTGGGCCTGAATGGGAGGCATTTTACTTTGGGCACGCCAGGCACTCCAAAACGGTCACCTCGTGCGCTGCTCCCAAAGAAGTTAACTAGCCTCTCAAAGCACTTCATGATGACAGAAGTGAGTGCTACGGGGCGATGGTTATTTAGTTCAGCTACCTTTGCTTTCTTGGGTACAAGAACAATGGTGGACATCTTGAAGCAAGTGGGGACAGCAGACTGGGATAGGGAGAGATTGAATGTCCGTAAACACTCCAGCCAGCTGGTCTGCGCATGCTCTGAGGACGCGTCTAGGGATGCCGTCTGGGCCGGAAGCCTTGCGAGGGTTAACACGCTTAACTGTCTTACTCACGTCGGCCACGGAGAAGGAGAGCCCACAAGCGGGCCGCGATGGTGGCACTCTGTTATCCTCAAAGCGGGCAAAGAAGGTGTTTAGCTTGTCCGGAAGCAAGACGTCAGTGTCCGTGGCTGGTTTTTCCTTTGTAGTCCGTGATTGTCTGTAGACCCTGCCACATACGTCTCGTGTCTGGGCCGTTGAATTGCGACTCTACTTTGTCTCTATACTGACTTTTTGCCTGTTTGATTGCCTTACGGAGGGAATAGCTACACTGTTTGTATTCGGTCATATTCCCAGTCACCTTGCCATGGTTAAATGCGGTGGTTCGCACTTTCAGTTTTGCATGAATGCTGCCATCTACCCACGTTTTTGGTTAGGGTAGGTTTTAAAAGTCACAGTGGGTACAACATCTCCTATACACTTCCTGATAAACTCAGTCAGTGAATCCGTGTATTCGGCGATATCAGAGGCTACCCGGAACATATCCCAGTCCGCGTGATCAAAATAATCTTAAAGCGTGGATTCCGATTGGTCAGACCAGTGTTGAATAGTGTTTTAGCAGCACGAATACTACAGTCAATGTGTTGATAGAACTCCGGTAGCGTTTTCCACAAATTTGCTTTGTTAATATCCCCAGCTACAATAAATGTGGTCTCCAGTTTACATAAAGTCCAGTGAAGTATACACGTCTGTAACTATAACCGAAGAGAATTCGCTTGGGAGGTAATACAGTCGGCATTTGATTGTGACGTATTCTAGGTCGGGTGAACAAAAGGACTTGAGTTTCTGTATGTTATCACACCATGATTGGATAATCGTGAAACATATACCCCCGCCTTTCTTCTTCACAGAGAGTTCTTTATTCTTGTCTGCGCGATATTCTGAGAACCCAGCTGGCTGTATGGACAAAGACAGTATATCCCGAGAGAGCCATGTTTTCATGAAATAGAGTATGTTACAAACTCTGATTTCTCTCTGGAAGGAGATTCTCGCCCTGAGCTTGTCTACATTATTATCCAGAAACTGAACATCAGTGAGTAATATACTCGGGAAGCAGTGGATGGTGTGTGTGCCTCCTGAGTCGGACTAGAAGTCCACTCTGAATACCTCTTCTCCCCCGGCGGTGTTTTGGATCAGCCTCTGGAATCAGCTGGTACGATGTACATTACTGGCGGTTTTAGATTTTAGTGATGTTATATATATATATATATATATATATGCAGGCCTCAGCCACTACCCCGAGAGCACTTGATTCAGTGTATCATGCAGCCCTCAGGTTAATTACAAATCAAAAACGTTGAACACATCATTATGATCTCTACAGCGCTGTTGGCTGGTCGTCATTGACCTTGCGTAGGCTTAAACACTGGTATACACGGATTTATAAGGCCATATTGGGTAAAATGCCATCTGTTCTTTTTTAGTCAGGTCGGTAAATAAATATAAATTACAGTCCCATTCTCATTTGCTTCTAATAGTACCAAAAATGAGAACAGGTCATGGTAGAAAAAGTTTTAGTTACTTAGCTCCGTGGTCCTGGAATTCTCTCCTGAACATTTAAAAATGTGATGATCTAGTTTCGTTGGTGGAGTTTACATACTTGATCGATGTACAGTTGAAGTCGGAAGTTTACATACACTTAGGTTGGAGTCATTAAAACTAGTTTTTCAACCACTCCACAAATTTCTTGTTAACAAACTATAGTTTTGAAACTGGTGTAACTGAGTCAGGTTTGTAGGCCTCCTTGCTCGCACACGCCTTTTCCGTTATGCCCACAGATTTTCTATAGGATTGAGGTCAGGGCTTTGTGATGGTCACTCCAATACCTTGACTTTGTTGTCCTTAAGCCATTTTGCCACAACTTTGGAAGTATGCTTGGGGTCATTGTCCATTTGGAAGACCCATTTGCAACCAAGCTTTAACTTCCTGACTGATGTCTTGAGAAGTTGCTTCAATATATCCACATCATTTTCCTTCATGATGCCATCTATTTGCAGTTGCAAGCCGTAGTCTGGCTTTTATATGGTGGTTTTGGAGCAGTGGCTTCTTCCTAGCTGAGCAGCCTTTCAGGTTATGTCAATGTAGGACCCTTTTTACTGTGGATATAGATACTTTTGTACCTGTTTGCTCCAGCATCTTCACAAGGTCCTTTGCTGTTGTTCTGGGATTGATTTGCACTTTCGCACCAAAGTACGTTCATCTCTAGTAGACAGAACGCGTCTCCTTCCTGAGCGGTATGACGGCTGCGTGGTCCCATGGTGTTTATACTTGCGTACTATTGTTTCTACAGATGAATGTGGTACCTATGGAGATTGCTCCCGAGGATGAACCAGACTTGTGGAGGTCTACAACTTTTTTTCTGTGGTCTTGGCTGATTTCTTTTGATTTTCCCATGATGTCAAGCAAAGAGGCACTGAGTTTGAAGGTAGGCCTTGAAATACATCCACAGGTACACCTCCAATTGACTCAAATGATGTCAATTAGCCTATCAGAAGCTTCTAAAACCATGACATCATTTTCTGGAATTTTCCAAGCTGTTTTAAGGCACAGTCAACTTAGTGTATGTAAACTTCTTATCCACTGGAATTGTGATACAGTGAATTATAATTGAAATAATCTGTCTGTAAACAATTGTTGGAGAAATGGCTTGTGTCATGCATGAAGTAGATGTCCTAACCGACTTGCCAAAACTATAGTTTAACAAGAAATCTGTGGAGTGGTTGAAAAACGAGTTTTAATGACTCCAACCTAAGTGTATGTAAACTTCCGACTTCAACTGTATTTTAGTATTTCAATTTTAATACATTCTGTTATTTTAGGTATTGTGTGTAGATTGGTGAGAAAGAAATATATTTTGGAATTCAGCTTGTAACAAAAAGTGGAATAAGTCAAGGGGTATTAATAGTTTCTTTAGTCATTGTACGTGATTCCTATAATTAATGGGGAGAACCGGTTGAAAGTTTCCGTCGGCTGAATGAGCGACGCCGGTTGAGCATTCCTACAGCATTTCCTTCCAGAAGCCATGAGAAAATTGTCCGGCTGCGGGGACTGTGCGAGGGGATTTATACTACTATCTGTACTTACTGGTGGCACAGACGCTGTTTTATCCTTCCTACACTTAAAATACCCTTGCCTAACGATTGCGTCTGAAGCTGGGCTTGCAGCACAGCTATCCTTGCCGTAAGGCGATCGTTCTCCTGTATATTACCCCAGGAAGAGTACAGCAACTGCTATTAGAAGGCATCATGTTAATGTTACTACTTAACTCCTGACGAACCACGTCCAGATAAAGCGTCCGGAGTGAAAAAGTTGAATGAAAAAAGTAAAGCGAGGGAAAAACAAAAAAATAAACAGTTATTAAAAAGTAAAAACCGTAAAGTTGGCAGGTAGCAAAGTAAGGTTAGCAACAAAACACACAGCAGCACGTAAACAAGTCTACAAGTTGTGACCGGAAATGACGTAGCCTAGAAGAATCAAGGCTTACAGTGGAAAGAAATGTGGAGCAGTCAGTGATAAAGAAGACTTTTGTTCTTGCTATATTGTCTATGGGTTACCTCTAACCACTGATACAGGTTGGGATTTTTTCCTCCTCCTTAGGGTTAAGGTTAAGATTGGGGTTATGGTAATGTGATGTGTGGTTAGGGGTATCTTTTACCTTGAGCCACCCCCCCCACCCATAAACCGTTCCATCACCGGACTGACTCACCAGGGGGTCTCTCTCGCCACCCACCAGCAGTTTGACGGCGCCGTCCTTCAGCGCCAGGGAGCGCACAGTGCTGCTCTCACTGTCGGCCACGTACAGGCACCCCCAGGGCTCCTCCGGAGCGGAGGCCAGGCCCGAGGGCTGGGCAAAGCCGGCCTTTTGGGGGTAGGCGTTGTTGCGGTTCTCCTCGTTGCCACTGCCGGCGAAGCGCACACACGTCCCCGCTTTGGACTCGCTGGAGGGAGTTGTCATGTTGTTAATATTATCATCTGTGTGTATGTAGCCTATGTGATCCAGTGGTTAGTTCCGCAGAACCTGGCACACATGTATACCAGTCGGCATAGGTTCGACCCATGCCCTTCTGACTCATAATATCGCCCAACTTTCCTGTCCCCTCTTCACTGTCCGCTCTCACTGAATACATAAAACCCTCCAAAATAAAATGATCATCCATCACAGCATTGGGTGCAAATTGATAGGCACTAAAGCTTACAGTCACATCTATAGAATGGTGAAATATCACAACATTGGTCTGTAAACCAATCCTAGCCCCAGGAGCTCCATCGTTTGATCCTGAAACAGTTGCCAGTGCACAAAGCAATTATGTGCCAGTCGCTCACCTTCTTTTAGGCAGCTTCCCATTTTCCAGGAACAGAGCCCAGATCTGGTGTGTCCCTGCCATGGCCACCCACAGAATGTTATCCTCCTCACCGCCTGGAAAGTAACACAAAAATACCCCTTTCACACTACTGAGCGAGCCGAATCGAGCAAAGCCGAGCTATACTGTACTGCTCTGGCCTGATCACACATCCACCTTTCTTTACAAGATCCATTGACTTGATCTGAGATTACCTCAAATAACGGGGAAGGACTGATGGATTTTTTAAGTATTCAGGGCATATACCAGGGACATACACTTGAATACTTTACATCTGCAACAAAGCATTGAGCACACAGGACCAAAATAGTTAAGAGCTCGTACAGATGCTTGGAGTCATTGGATACAGTCTAAAATAAACCATTAATATTCAAGCAAGGACACAAAACATCTCCCCTATACTGACATGCTACCCATATCAGGTTAAACAGAGTAATATTTTGCTAGCAAATCTCTATGGGGTGAATTTCACACCTTAAGTATTGAATTCAAAATAAAATAATTGTAAATATGAAAAATAAAGTTGAAAATGTAAAAATAATATTTGAGGAAAAGTGAAATTATGGATGTTGAGATTACAATTCTCTTTAGATTTTTTTTTGTTAACAAAAATACTAATATCAAAAGCTAAACTCTTCCTGTGGTCCAGCAAAATTAAGGCAGTTATACATTTTTAAAAACACTACAATACATTCACAACAGATTTCACAACATATTAAGTGTGTGCCATCAGGCCCATACTCTACTACCACATATCTATAAACACAAAATCCATGTGTATGTGTGTGTATAGTGCGTGTGTTATCGTGTGTTTCTATACATGTGTCTGTGCCTATGTTTATGTTGCTTCACAGTCCCCAATGTTCCATAAGGTGTATTTATCTGGTTTTTAAATCTAATTTTACTGCTTGCATGAGTTATTGATGTGGAATAGAGTTCCATGTAGTCATGGCTCTATGTAGTACTGTGCGCCTCCAATAGTCTGTTCTGGACTTGGGGACAGTGAAGAGACCTCTGTTGGCATGTCTTGTGGGGTATGCATGGGTGTCCAAGCTGTGTGCCAGTAGTTCAAAAGGACAGCTCGGTGCATTCAACATATCTCTCAATACCTCTCACAAATACAAGTTGTGATGAAGTCAATCTCTTTTCCACTTTGAGCCAGGAGAGCTTGACATGCATATTATTAATGTTAGCTCTATGTGTACATCCAAGGGCCAGCCATGCTGCTCTGTTCTGAACCAATTGCAATTTTCCTAAGTCCCTCTTTGTGGCACCTGACCACTGGACTGAACAGTAGCCCAGGTGCGGCAAAACTAGGGCCTGTAGGACCTGCCTTGTTGAAAGTGCTGTTAAGAATGCAGAGCAGCGACTAATTAAGGACAGACTTCTCCCCATTCTAGATACTATTGTATCAATATGTTTTGACCCTGACAGTTTACAATCCAGGGTTACTTCAAGAGTTTAGTCACCTGACCTTGCTCAATTTCCACATTATTCATTAGAAGATTTAGTTGAGGTTTAGGGTTTAGTGAATGATTTGACCTAAATACAATGCTTTTTGTTTTTGAAATATTTAGGACTAACTTATTTTGCCACCCATTCTGAAACTAACTGCAGCTCTTAAGTGTTGCAGTCATTTCAGTCGCTATGGTAGCTGACGTGTATAGTGTTGAGTCATCCGCTACCTGAAGTGTTTGACCCAAGTTAAACAATTTAAAAGCAATGCTACCAAATACTAATTCAATATTATTATTCTGACATTTCACATTCTTATAAAAAGGGGCGACCGCCCCTAGTTCGATCCCGGGCTGTATCACAACCGGCCGTGATTGGGAGTCCCATAGGACGGCGCACAATTGGCACAGCGTCGTCTGGGTAGGCCGTCATTGTAAAATAAGAATTTGTTGTTAACTGACTTCCTAGTTAAATAAAGGTTAAATAAAAAAAAAAAATACTCAGCCAGTGGCATGTCGTTAGTAAAGATTTAAAAATGTAAGGGGCCTAGACAGCTGCCCTGGGGAATTCCTGATACTACCTGTATTTTGTTGTAGAGGCTGCCATTAAAGACCACCCTCTGTGTTCTGTTAGACAGGTAACTCTTTATCCACAATGTAGCAGGGGGTGTAAAGCAGTAACACATACGTTTTTCAAGCAACAGGCTATGATCAATAATGGCATTAGCATTAAAAACGTTGTGGATGTGCAAACTGCGTTGCTACAGATGCTGGTTCGATACCCGTGCCAGCCGCGACCGGGAGACCCATGAGGCGATGCACAATTGGCCCAGCATCGTCCGGGTTAGGGGAGGGTTTGGCCGGCCAGGATGTCCTTGAAAACAAAATTATCTCCAAAATATTGTTATTTTTTAAACAAACAATTTAGAATCCTTCAATCCTCTAAAATGTAATTATTGGCAGAGAGCCATATAGATTGCAAAATAGTTGAGAAGAGATTTGATGGGACGTGGTTTATGAATTGACATGAAATTTTCCGTTCTTCCTGAATAATAGTGTAGGAATTGCTATTCCTTTGTCCTGCACACACACCCCAAAAAAAGACACTTATTTTTTTGTTTCTACTTGATCAGAGCAAGCTGTAACTGGACTGTAGCATATTACTTACTAAAAAAATGACATGAAAAGCGCACATTTGTAAATCCCAAACTCTAAAAGTAAGGCAACGGTGGGCTTTTGTTTTCTCTCCCTCTAAAAACAGAAATAAATAATTTAAAATAACATACTGGCTTTAATTTACAAATTAGTAAGAATGTCTCACCCCATGTTCAAGAATGGCCTTTTTCTTGCTCACTTTCGTAAACAAAATAATCAAAATATCATTTTTAAACAAAGCGATTATTATTGTTATTATTTATTTAATAATGATATATAAAAATAAAAAAACTTACATTCTCATATTCTCACAGATCAGATTTTCCCTTAACAAAAGAGCTTCATTTTTGTGGAAGCCAGCAGAACAGCATCCGGAAGGCATAGAGTCAGGTTAAGAGAGAGTGGGAATTGTCATCATTATTAATACTTGTTATGTTTTGTGGAAGCAAGAGCTCCAGCTGAAATGTCATTATCAGTTGTACGACGAGAGAGGGGAATAAGAGTGTGCATAGTGTAATTATAGATCAGAGGCCATAAGTCTCTGAGGTGTAAATACAGTGAGAGAAAAAAGTATTTGATCCCCTGCTGATTTTGTACGTTTGCCCACTGACAAAGAAATGATCAGTCTATAATTTTAATGGTAGGTTTATTTGAACAGTGAGAGAAAGAATAACAACAACAAAAATCCAGAAAAACGCATGTGAAAAATGTTATAAAATTATTTGCATTTTAATGAGGGAAATAAGTATTTGACCCCCTCTCAATCAGAAAGATTTCTGGCTCCCAGGTGTCTTTTATACAGGGAGCAAACTGAGATTAGGAGCACACTCTTAAAGGGAGTGCTCCTAATCTCAGCTTGTTACCTGTATAAAATACACCTGTCCACAGAAGCAATCAATCAATCAGATTCCAAACTCTCCACCATGGCCAAGACCAAAGAGCTCTCCAAGGATGTCAGGGACAAGATTGTAGACCTACACCAGGCTGGAATGGGCTACAAGACCATCGCCAAGCAGCTTGGTGAGAAGGTGACAACAGTTGGTGCGATTATTCGCAAATGGAAGAAACACAAAAGAACTGTCAATCTCCCTCGGCCTGGGGCTCCATGCAAGATCTCACCTCGTGGAGTTGCAATGATCATGAGAACGGTGAGGAATCAGCCCAGAACTACACGGGAGGATCATGTCAATGATCTCAA
>QNTS01001209.1:326146-340926 GCA_003317085.1 Hucho hucho | reverse complement strand
CCCTCACTGTATACAAATCAACTGTGAATGTTAATCATGTTT
This sequence comes from Hucho hucho, assembly GCA_003317085.1. Lineage (NCBI taxonomy): Eukaryota > Metazoa > Chordata > Actinopteri > Salmoniformes > Salmonidae > Hucho > Hucho hucho. The sequence goes on along the minus strand of QNTS01001209.1, from coordinate 340,884 downwards.
TATATACAAAAAAAATATATATAAGTAATTTCCAAGTTTACATAATGTTGAAGAGTATGGAGATATTATTCAAAAAAGAGGGACTGTTGGATTCTAGCTTGAAATATACTTGTTCATGTTACCGTATTAGAACTTACTGATTACGGTACATGTTTAATGAATGTATATGTTGGGGTCAATGGAGAGATAACAACTAGGTGCCTTCCTCACTGAGTGAGGAAGGCGGAGTGCAGAGAGCTTACATTCTGTTAGAACATGTTATTGTTGAATCTCATGGATCCTAGGGAGAGATGAAAGAGGTAACTGTCTGGTTTCAGTCACTGATAAGGTAGGACAGCCGTGAATTAGGAAAGAATGAGGAATTCAGGCAGAGGTCAGGTCAGATGAAGTGAGAAGGAACAGTCACCACTTCAGTTCCTGCCTAGATGTATTGAGTTGCAAGGAGTGGACTCCGCCTAGAAGGAGGGTATAAATATATGTGCTTGTGTAAACACATCTTTGTCTTTTCAGCTGTTTGACCCAGTGGGTGAATAAACTTGGTTTGAGCTTTGACCAGTTGTCCGTTAGGTTCTAAAAAACACTGTGAAAAACTAAAATGGTTTTAGGACAATTACTTTTTTTTTTAAAGCAAATAAATAAAATTGCAGCCGGCCAAATTGTCCGGAGCTGCATATCATACGTCCCGATTTTGCACATCAGCACCATTCTCTCACTCCTTACGCACTGCCTTAGGAGAAGGAGAGAGCGAGAGAGGAGCCTTGAGCTACTGTTGATTGCAAAGACGGAGGCCTTCTTCATTGAAATAAAATGAAAGTTGGAGAGTATGCATATAGTGAAAAGCCTACAAGTGGAATGTCCTCTGTATGAACAAGTTTTAATATTGTAGTGTACAAAGATAAGAACGTTGGCACGGCAAAATGCAGGCTACTGTGCAGCTCGCTATTCAGGTAGGATGCAAGTTAGGAACTTAATTTACAATTTTCTTTCATTAATAATAATAATTGGGTAATTATTACAATAATAAAACAAATTATTATAAATATGAAAAAATAAATAAAGTTCCAAAATTGCATCCTACTCCTAGTTGCACAGTAGCCTTGTATCTTTGTTATTGTAGGCCTGTTTATTAAAAAATATATATATTATTATTATTATAATAATAATAATAATAATAATAATAATATTTAACTAGGCAAGTCAGTTAAGAACAAATTCTTATTTACAATGACGACCTACACCGGCCAAACCTGTGCGACGCCCTATGGGACTCCCAATCACGGCCAGTTGTGATACAGCCTGGATTCGAACCAGGGTGTCTGTACTGAGATGCAGTGCCTTAGACCGCTGCGCTACTCGAGAGCCCTTTATTAATCAAACCCGTTCTTTAAATATGCTAAATGTGTTTTGTTTCATTCTCTTGATACCTTTTTGTTGGCTAAATGGTAGAGGCACTAGCATTTCATGCTAATTGCTGCAATATAGCCTGTTCAACACTTTGGGAAGGTTTAAACTAGTTCCCAAGTGTTGTGTTTTATTCTGTTGAGCCATTTTCTTTGGCCAAATGAAGTCCAACTGTAATGTTGTATTTGTCACAATATACGATCCTGTTTGTATTTTTCCTATAAGTAATGTTTTGACTTACTTTTGATATTACCCTAATAAAGTTTAGAAACTTTAGTGAAGGTATGGTGTGGTTATTAGCCTATTATACTGCAGGCCCATGATATGAAGGCAGTGCTCACTGGCACTCCAATTGACTGACAATTGAACTTGAGTTGAGGAAGAATGTTTTAGTGCTACCAGAGTTACTCCTATAATCTAACATGATAATGCTTATCTTTATATAAAATATTCAGATTGAAAATGAATGAATTAGCCTCCTTTTGTAGCCTACGCCTATATCTGTTTAGCAGATGCAATAGCCTATCTGACAATGATAATGAAATGCATGTCGGTGTCGTAGCATGCCGCCGGCATATCTCCATCTCTCGCTCTCTGGGGCTAGGCCTAAGCTTCTCTTCCTTTATATTTATTTTTTCAACAATATCATATTGTGCATGCAATGCCCTGATGCATTCTAACATGCATTGTAAAATGAACTATGCTGCATTTGAAAAGGGATATGCAGACTAATTGAGGCTATCAGTGGAAATGGTACAAGTAGTTCTCTCCCAGAAGCCTGTGTGAAATGAAACTGTTTTTGGTCAATTTTATTAAAGCAATAGGTGTATGGTTAAATGGTCCACATTTTAATTTGAGTGAATGACATATATTACATTAATATATATATATATATATCACACACACACACAAGTCGAAAGTTTATATACACCTTAGCCAAGTACATTTAAACTCAGTTTTTCACAATTCCTGACATTTAATCCTAGTAAAAATTCCCTGTCTTAGGTCAGTTAGGATCACCACTTTATTTTAAGAATGTGAAATGTCAGAATAATAGTAAAGAGAATTATTTATTTCAGCTTTATTTATTTCATCACATTCCCAGTGGGTCAGAAGTTTACATACACTCAATTAGTATTTGGTAGCATTGCCTTGAAATTGTTTAACTTGGGTCAAATGTTTTGGGTAGCCTTCCCACAATAAGTTGGGTGAATTTTGGCCCCATTCCTCCTGACAGAGCTGGTGTAACGGAGTCAGGTTTGTAGGCCTCCTTGCTCGCACACGCTTTTTCAGTTCTGTAAACTCCGACTTCAACTGTACGTCCAACGATTGTGATTGGTTGATGCGCATTTTGAGATGGAAAAAAAGTACCTAATGTTCGCAAGTATAGACCCAGTGGTTCTGGGGCTGTTGGAACCGAATCTGTTGTATTTAATTTGGTACTTAGTCACCCCAAGTTGGATCAATTTAAATCCATTCTAAGTGGAGTCCTAGCAGTAAGTTGGCTCTAGACTTACCTGCAGTCCCAAGGGCCACGTCCCAGGGTGAGCTGATAGGCTGCTGGGGTCCCATGGCCCCTCCCTCCTTGTCTGTGCCTTGAAATCCCACTCCTGCCAGGGTGCTGACCTGTCCCTCCAACAAGTCAATCTGAGAGCGAGAGTGAGCGAGATTGGACAGTAATAAAGATTAAAGAGTCTGAGGAGGTTCTATTTTAAAGTACTTAGGATCCCTTAGGCTCCGTTTACACAGGCAGCCCAATTGCAATTTCTTTGCCATTTATTGGTCTTTTGACCAATCAGATCAGATCTTTTGCCAATAAAAAGGCAAAAGACCATAATTGTGCAGCCTCTTTCTTACCTTTCTGATCAGATGGTTTTCAGTGTCGGCCACAAAAACAGTATCTCCTTTGATGACAATCCCCTGTGGGGAGCAGAAGGTTGCTTCGTCGAGATTACCATCTTTACTACCGCTCTCAGGCCCTGTGACATCACAGGATGACAGGTACGGAAGAATTCATTTGGGGTGCATGTCAATAGTCTAAAGAGGCCTTTTAAGTTAGTATTTTCTTCACTTGCATTGATATGTCAAAGACCTGGGCAGGTTGGAGTACAGACCCTTGCCTCCTAGCTAACAGACTATACATACCATTACATTTCTATACAAACACAGCATCTGGATAAACTTGCGTTGCCATCACATCTTTCATTAGGTAGCAGTCTCTAGTAAAACACAAGGTTTAACAAAATTGAATATTACCAATAAATAGACAAATGGCATGTACACGTAATTGACCCATGAGGACCAACATATAATATCAGATTGGGTGTCAAATGAAAGCCAAGAGTTAAGGCATATACACATTTTCCAACCGTTTTCCATTTTAGAAAATAGTAAAGGCTTTGATCTTAGACAACATCTACCAGACCGTCTTAAAACGTATTAGAAATACATATAAAAACACAATAACATTGAAGTATAAACCCGTGCCAAACAATACCAACACTCAATCGTTAGTTTTGGAGAAATTATTTGCCTTTAAGAAACATTGCCTAGTGTCTTGTCCTTTCATTACCAAAACCCCACATATATCTTTAAAGCCCCCATTAAACAATTTAAAGGCAATGCTACCAAATACTAATTGAGTGTATGCACACTTCTGACCCACTGGGAATGTGATGAAATAAATAAAAAGCTGAAATAAATCATTCCCTCTACTATTATTCTGACATTTCACATTCTTAAAATAAAGTGGTGATCCTAACTGAACTAAGACAGGGAATTTTTACTAGGATTAAATGTCAGGAAATGTGAAAAACTGAGTTTAAATGTATTTGGCTAAGGCTCTCTAATTAAAAAGTTGAGTAAAGTGGGGCGCGACAAAGCTGACCACTAGTGAAAGGATACATATGGTATGTAACTGTTATCAATCTAGCTAAATCATTCTAATGTACCCTGACAATATAACCGGTAGCTATGTCGGCCTAACTAATAGCTAACGTTATTTTGTCTTATATACAGTGGGCTCCAAAATTACTGGCACCCCTGACTGGCAATGCATAAATAATGCATAAACAAATATAAACAATATAATTATAGAGATAAACTCAAAATACCAACATGTGAGAAATACTGTACTTTATTAATGTTTCAATGGAACCAACCAAAATAATTTATTGATTTAATTAAAAATCAATGTCCTCCAAATCAAGGTTTCACAATTAATGGCACCCTTAAAGATTATTGTAAATAACATCTACCAAAATTAAACCACTAATTAAATTCCACTTATTTAAGTTTATCTAAGTCTTAAGGAACTATATTGAGCCATTACATCACTTCCTGTTTCACTAGAGTATAAAAATGAGGCAACACGCATGCAATATCCCTTTGTCATCCAACACCATGAAGAAAACAAAAGAACTGGCAGTTCAAAAGAGACAGATGGTCGTAGACCTTCATAAATCTGGTAATGGCTACAAGAAGATCCACAAACGATTGAATATACCACTGAGCACTGTCAGGGCAATTATAAAAAAATTCNCCCAGGATAGGGCGGAGGATGGTAAGAGAAGCAACAAAATCCCCAAGAATCACTGTGAAAGAATTGCAGGCCTTGGTGGCGTCTTGGGGTCACCAGGTTTCAAAAAGCACCATCAGACGCCACCTCCACAACCACAGGCTCTTTGGAAGGGTTGCAAGAAAAAAGCCCTTTCTGACCCCAAGACACAGACGCAAGCGCTTGGAGTTTGCCAAACGTCATTTAAATTATGACTGGAAGAAGGTGCTCTGGTCAGATGAGACCAAAATTGAACGTTTTGGTCAGATACAGCATCGGCATGTTTTGCGTCGAAACAGAGATGCATACAAGGAGAGGCACCTCATGCCCACGGTGAAATATGGAGGGGGGTCAGTGATGTTTTGGGGCTGTTTTAATTCCAGAGGTCCAGGGGCACTGGTTAAGATTGATGGCATAATGAATTCCACCAAGTATCAGGCAATTTTGGCTGACAATCTGGTTGCCTCTGCCAGAAGGCTGGGACTTGGCCGTAGGTGGACTTTCCAACAAGACAATGACCTGAAACATACCTCAAGATCCACACAGAAATGGTTCTGTGACAACAAAGTCAATGTTCTGCCATGGCCATCTCAGTCGCCGGACCTCAATCCAATCGAATACCTGTGGGCTGAGTGGAAGAGGGCAGTTGATAAGCGCAAACCCAAGAATGTGAAGGATCTTGAAAGGATCTGCATAGAGGAATTGGTCCAAAATCCCTCCAAATGTGTTCCTTAACCTTGTCAAACATTACAGGAAAAGACTCCATGTTGTTATCCTTGCCAGAGGCGGTTGCACTAAGTACTAAATGAGGAGTGCCAATAATTATGAAACCTTGATTTTGGTAAAATTTATTTTGTATTAAATCATTGTATGATTTTGGTTGGTTCCATTGAAACATTGATCACTATTTCTCACATGTTGGTATTTTGTTGTTTATCTCTATAATTATATTGTTTATATTTTTTTTAAGTATTGTTTAGCATTGCCAGTCAGGGGTGCCAGTAATTTTGGAGCCCACTGTATTTGAGGTACACATAAAGACCGATGGGAGTGAACACCCTCGCAACAATGCTGCCAAAGATCTGCAAAATAGCTGGTAGATTTTTATTTCACCTTTATTTAACTAGGCAAGTCAGTTAAGTACAAATTCTTCTTTACAATGACTGCCTACCCCGGCAAAACCCTCCCCTAACCCGGACGACGCTGAGCCAATTGTGCGCCGCCCTATGGGACTCCCGATCACGGCCGGTTGTGATACAGCCCGGGATCGAACCAGGGTCTGTAGTGACACCTCTAGCACGAGGATGCAGTGCTTTAGACCGCTGCGCCACTCGGGAGCACAAACCACTTCCTCGAACCACCATTATCCAGAAACAGTTGGACGCTTGACTAGAGGCAGGAGAAATACTGTATGTCAGAGTACACAGAGAACCTTCCAGAAGGACAATCATCTCTGCAGCACTCCACCAATTAGGCCTTTATGGTAGGAGTGGCCAGACGGAAGCCACTCCTTTGTAAAAAGGCACATGACAGTGCACTTGGAGCTTGCAAAAAGGCACCTAAAGAACTCTCAGACCATGAGAAACAAGATTCTCTGGTCTGATGAAACAAAACTGTAACTATTTGGCCTGAATGCCAAGCGTCACGTCTGGAAGAAACCTGGCACCATCCCTACGGTGAAGCATGGTGGCGGCAGCATCAAGCTGTGGCGATGTTTTTCAGTGACAGGGATTGCGAGAAAGACGGACAGAGCAAAGTACAGAGAGATCCTTGATAAAAACCGGCTCTAGCGCTCAGGGCCTCAGACTGGGGCAAAGGTTCACCTTCCAACCAGATAACAACCCTCAGCACACAGCCAAGACAATGCAGGAGTGGCTTCGGGACAAGTCTCTGAATGTCCTTGAATGGCCCAGCCAGAGCACGGACTTGAACATCTCTGGAGAACCCTGAAAATAGCTCTGCAGCAACGCTCCCCATCCAATCTGACAGAGCTTGAGAATCTGCAGAGCAGAATGGGGAAAAACTCCCCAAATACAGGTGTACCAAGCTTGTAGCGTCATACCCAAGAAGACTTTAGGCTGTTATAACAGCCAAAGGTGCTTCAACAAAGTAAAGCGTCTGAATACTTATGTAGATAAGGTATGTTTTTTTTAATATACATTTGCAAACATAAAAAATATATATATATGTTTTGAGAATATGGAGAGTGGTACTTAATAATGTGTTGTATTGGATTTGCCCCAAACATAACAGTTTGTATTCAGGACAAAAAGTGAATTGCTTTGCCAATTTGTTTGCAGTATTGCTTTTGTGTTTTGTTGCAAACAGGATGCATGTTTTGAATTATTTTTATTCTTTACAGGCTTCCTTCTTTTCACTCTGTCAATTACAGAGATAAGGTAGTCATTAAAAAATCCTGTTAAACACTTATTACACACACAGGGAGTCCATGCAACTTATGTGACTTGTTAAACAATTATATACACCTCACATGCGTCCCATAATAAGACTATGCAGTTATGCCTGCCGTACCTTAAAAGTACACGGAGAGCTAACATTAATGACATGCATGTCAATCTCTCAAGGCTCAAAGTGGAAGAGAGATTGACTTCATCATTACTTTTTTGTAAGAGGTGTTGACAAGCTGAATGTACCGAGCTGTTTTATCTTTTGTTTTATATGTAATGTGGATGCTTTGGTGTGTTTGGACCCCAGGAAGAGTAGCATCTGCTTTGGCAGCAGCTAATGGGGATCCCTAATAAATGCAAATACCATGACCCCACCGCCAAAGGGGGCACCCTGTTCACAATCAGCAAACCGCTCGCCCACATGATGCCATACACAAGGTCTACGGTTGTGAGGCCGGTTGGACGTACTGCTAAATTCACTAAAATGACGTTGAAGGAGGGTTATGGTAGAGAAATTAACATTAAATTCTCTGGCAATAGCTCTAGTGGACATTCCTGCAGTCAGCATGCCAATTGCACGCTCCCTCAAAACTTGAGACATCTGTAGCATTGTGTTGCGTGACAAAACATTTTAAAAGGGGCCTTTTATTGTCCGCAGAACAAGATGCACCTGTGTAATCTTCCTGTCTGGGTTCTTCCTAGGTTCTGGCCTTTCTAGGGAGTTGTTCCTAACCACCGTGCTTCTACACCTGCATTGCTTGCGGTTTGGGGTTTTAGGCTGGGTTTCTGTACAGCACTCTGTGACATCAGCTGATGTAAGAAGGGCTTTATAAATAAATGTGATTGATTGATTGTAATGATCATGCTGTTTAATCAGCTTCTTGATGTGCCACACTTGTCAGGTGGGTGGGATTAAATACAAAACTACAGGAATATTTTTTATAAACCGGTACTGGTTACCTTCTGATGAGTCCCGTTACACTTGTGGGGGTAGTACAGCAAAATGGAGTGAGGTCACTTTAGTTTGTAGCCCAAACAGTTCAGACGCTAAAAACAGAAGATGGCACATCGACGGTACGGACTTCAGACTAGTTCACTGCCACTTGTGGGAGCCGTGGAAATGTTTTTGTGAGAACACCGATTTTCGGGATGTCTCATAGTCTGATTAACACCGCTCTAGCTACATTTTTTACCACAGATGCTGAAGAGCAACATCGCCGGATGCGGTGAATTGAGACGCATCCAATGCAAAACACCAACATATCTATAGCTTAAATTTATGGATTTTCATTTTTTTATTATGTTACGTAGATTGACACACCGGTGCGTCGATCGACTCTAGGGGGTTAACAATTCTTTGACATTGCTCCCTTTCTTATTCCTGATTTCAAAGCAGGGGTTAAGGTGTTGTTGGACATAAAAATCCCCTAATAGGTTGGCTACATAAGTATGTCTAAGATTCTTCTGACACCCCACCCTTCAACTGGGTCAGAAAATACAGCATGTTCTATTCCCCACTGGCATATTTGGAGTTCTCCACAAGCTCTGTCAATCCTTGAGGCGATCATAGAATTAGAATGTGTAAAACGGGCATCCCCATTCATCTGATTCATTTTGAGGCGATGCTCATCCAGCCCTTACCTCCTATAGAGTAAAGCACCAGCCCAATGCTGGACACCACCAGTACCCGATGATGGCCCGTATCTGCTATAGCCAGTCTCTTCCTACTGGAATCCACTGCTACCTTCCCAGGAAACGAAAGAAGCGATGGGGGCAGAGAGTCCCTGTAAAGCTTGGTCCCCACAAGGTGGTCACTGAGCAGGACCTGGTCCCCATAGTGTCGAAGGGAGGTGTTGGTGAAGAGCGCTAGGCGCTCGCGGTGGCCCTCTCCCACCAGCGAGAAGAGCAGGTTGCCCCTGGGTCCAATGAGCACCAGGGTGGGCCAACAGGCCACCTCCAGCTCATGCCACAGCCGAGCGTCTCCGTCATTCACCACCGGGTGGGTGATGTTGTAGCGGAGCACAGCGCTCCGCACGTTCTGCAGCACCTTGAACAGGAGGTAAAATCCATTCCACTCACTGAAACATTTCATGGTTAATGGTATAGTTGACTTGAATTACAATATTACTTACTGTTTCCATACACACACAGACTTTGGATTTGTTTACCTACTTAGCTACTACCTCCAACAACTAACATTATGCAAATACGATTTTTCTACCATTCACTTTTATTGTTTTTGTTCAGTGCCAATGTTAGCGAATAGTACTTGTGACTATGCATACACCCAGAGTGTGGCTTGCAATCTGGCCTGGTCCTGCTCCAGAGTAGTTTCGAGGCAAGGAATTTTTAAAGTACCATGACTTAAATGGTGTGTAAACTTTCCCTTTAATAAAAGAGAAGCTGTGTTGCAATATTAATGAAGAATGTAATTATTAAGATCACATTTCTTCAATAAAACATGACAATGGCTTACCTTTTCGTTGGGGAACTTGGCAGAGTGGACACCCACAATAACAAGCCCATCTTAAAAGAGAGAAACAGATGGAGGAGGGGAAAGAGAGAATGTGAAACAGAGGGAAAATAAAATAATATCAGGATTGGTCATGAACAGTTATAGCCCTTTTATACCTAAACAAAATCCCGCAATCTTTACCATACAGTCTTCTTTATACCGCCTTTTCTTTATATCTGAAAGGTGTAGCCGGGAACAAACGCGGTACATTAAATTCCGCCAACGGCTCTGAAAACCGAGCCTTAAGAACATTTCAAGGCTTTGGGACGACGCTCAATTGTGAACCAATCACAAAGCTTCACAGAAATGCTTTTATTGCATCTATTCGCTCCTTTTAAATGTAAACTCAGCAAAAAATGAAACATCCTCTCACTGTCAACTGCGTTTATTTTCAGCAAACTTAACGTGTAAATATTTGTATGAACATAACAAGATTCAACAACAGACATAAACTGAACAAGTTCCACAGACATGTCACTAACAGAAATGGAATAATGTGTCCCTGAACAAAGGGGGGGGGGGGGTCAAAATTAAAAGTAACAGTCAGTATCTGGTGTGGCCACCAGCTGCATTAAGTACTGCAGTGCATCTACTCCTCAGACTGCACCAGATTTTCCAGTTCTTGCTGTGAGATGTTACCCCACTCTTCCACCAAGGCACCTGCAAGTTCCCGGAAATTTCTGGGGGGAATGGCCCTAGCACTCACCCTCCGATCCAACAGGTCCCAGACGTGCTCAATGGGATTGAGATCCGGGCTCTTCGCTGGCCATGGCAGAACACTGACATTCCTGTCTTGCAGGAAATCACGCACAAAATGAGCAGTATGGCTGGTGGCATTGTCATGCTGGAGGGTCATGTCAGGGTGAGCCTGCAGGAAGAGTACCACATGAGGGAGGAGGAGGTCTTCCCTGTAACGCACAGCGTTGAGATTGCCTGCAATGACAACAAGCTCAGTCCGATGATGCTGTGACACACCGCCCCAGACCATGACAGACCCTCCACCTCCAAATCGATCCCGCTCCAGAGTACAGGCCTCGGTGTAACGCGCATTCCTTCAACGGTACGCGAATCCAACCATGACCTCTGGTGAGACAAAACCGCAACTCGTCAGTGAAGAGCACTTTTTGCCAGTCCTGTCTGGTCCAGCGACGGTGGGTTTGTGCCCATAGGTGATGTTGTTTCCGGTGATGTCTGGTGATGCCCTGCCTTACAACAGGCCTACAAGCCCTCAGTCCAGCCTCTCTCAGCCTATTGCGGACAGTCTGAGCACTGATGGAGGGATTGTGTGTTCCTGGTGTAACTCGGGCAGTTGTTGTTGCCATCCTGTACCTGTCCCGCAGGTGTGATGTTCGCATTTACCAATCCTGTGCAGGTGTTGTTACACGTGGTCTGCCACCGCAAGGACGATCAGCTGTCCGTCCTGTCTTCGCTGAGTTTATGTAGTTCTGTCCTTGAGCTGTCTATTAATGTTCACTAGTATGTCATGTTTAGATAACTGTCTGCTGCTGCTATTAAAAAAAATCTGATGGCGAGGCCATTTGTTAGTAAGCTATCAGTGTGCATAATATCTAACAAGCAGAAAAAGTGTAGGAAAAAAAGATTAAACATGGATCTGCATATTTCTTTTACCAAAAAAGCGACATTTGATTTCTATACACAATAGGAAAGACAAGATTCTATAGGGCTCTACACAGTCTACGCAAAGGTTTCCGACCGAGGTTTGTACACTCACTGTCATTGCTGATTAAACAAATATCCTGATGTGGCTCTGAATTTAAAAAAAAGAGAGAATCTGCAGTTGCTACCAAATTCTTTTTTACATTTAAATTAATGATATACAGTTTAGGTCAAATATACTGGCACCATTGCACGATTCACTATATATTTGAAAATCTGTTGACTTTTGGTGTTCACAGGTTTAATTTAGGAAAATGTACTGGACCTCAAATGTATAATTAAGACTTATCATTTATATTTTTACCTTCAAAGTCCAAAAATGGCCTGGAATAAATTATAAAAAGTGTAAATTACATTTGGTTGGAGGCAAGTGGTTCTTGTTTACTGTGTAATTGATCTCACCTGTGGTAAGTTGCAGGTGCCTACAGGGTGAAAATAGCCATTCAACCAGTTTTAAAAACAGAACATTCTGCTCTACTGCACTCCATTGTAAAACCAGCCCCGTCGCAGACATCGATGTCTTGCTACCAGACAAACTAAACAACTTCTTTGCTCACTTTGAGGACAATACAGTGCCACTGACACAGCCCGCTACCAAAGCCTGTGGGCTCTCCTTCTCCATGGCCAACGTGAGAAAACATTTAAAAAAGTGGCAACCCTCGCAAGGCTGCCGGCACAGACGGCATCCCTAGCCGCGTCCTCAGAGCATGCGCAGACCAGCTGGCTGGTGTGTTTACAGACATATTCAACCAATCCTGATCCCAGTCTGATGTCCCCACATGCTTCAAAATGGGAACAGGAACAATGGTGGCCAAGAAAGCTAACTAAATGACTATCGCCCCATTGCACTCACATCTGTCACCATGAAGTGCTTTGAGAGACTAGTCAAGGATCATATCACCTCCACCCTACCGGATACCCTAGACCCACTCCAATTTGCTTACCACCCCAATAGATCCACTGACGACGCATTCGCCATTACAATGCACACTGCCCTATCAAATCTGGACAAGAGGAATTCCCATGTAAGAATGCTGTTCATTGACTACAGCTCATCATTTAACACCACAGTACCCTCCAAACTCAACACTAAGCTCGAGACCCTGGGTCTCAACCCCGCCCTGTGCAAATGGGTCCTGGACTTTGACGGGCCGCCTCCAGGTGGTGAAGGTAGGAAACAACATCTCCACCCCGCTGATCCTCAACACCCCACAAGGGTGCGTTCTCAGCCCTCTCCTGTACTCCCTGTTCACCCAGGACTGCGTGGCCATGCACGCTTCCAACTCAACCATCAAGTTTGCAGACGACACTACAGTGGTAGGCCTGATTACCAACAACGATGAGACAGCCTACAGGGAGGAGGTGAGGGCCCTCGGAGTGTGGTGTCAGGAAAACAACCTCTCAACATCAACAAAACAAAGGAGATGATCGTGGACTACAGGAAACAACAGATGGAGCACCCCTCCATCCAAATCAACAGGACCGCAGTGGAGAAGGTGGAAAGTTCCTCAGTGTACACATCACAGACAAACTGAAATGGTCCACCCACACAGACAGCGTGGTGAAGAAAGCGCAACAGCACCTCTTCAACCTCAGGAGGCTGAAGAAATTTGTCTTCTCATCTAAAACACTCACAAACCTTTACAGATGCACAATTGAGAGCATCCTGTCGGGCTGTATCGCCACCTGGTACGGCAATTGCACCACCCTCAACCGCAAGGCTCTCCAGAGGGTAGTGCTGTCTGCACAACCCATCACCGGCAAACTACCTGCACTCAAGGACACCTACAGCACCCAATGTCACAGGAAGGCCAAAAAGATCATCAAGGACAACAACCACCCGAGCCACTGCCTGTTCACCCCGCGATCATACAGAAGGCAAGGTCAGTACAGGTGCATCAAAGCTGGGACCGAGAAACTGAAAAACAGCTTCTATCTCAAGGTCATGAGACTGTTAAACAGCCATCACTAACATAGAGAGGCTGCTGCCAACATACAGACTCAAATCTCTGGCCACTTAAATAAATTGACCTAATAAAAGGTACCACTAGTCACTTTAAATAACGCCATGTTTACATATCCTACATTACTCATCTAATATGTATATACTGTATTCTATACCATCTACAGCATCTTGCCTATGCCGCACGCGATTGCTCATCCATATATTTCTATGTACATATTCTATTCATCCCTTTACATTTGTGTGTATAAGGTAGTTGTTGGGAATTTTTTTAGATTAATGTTAGATTTTACTGCATAGTCGGAACTAGAAGCACAAGCATTTTGCTACACTCGCATTAACAACTGCTAACCATGTGTATGTGACCAATAAAAATGTGATTTGATTTAAAGTACAAGAGTGCCAATATAATTTGACTGCAAGTGTATAGCCATTGATTCTTCAAGAATATAACTTATAAATGCCTCATGAGCTTAGTTCAACTGTCTAAACCCATAATATAAGCTTGTTTTACCCCTTTGTTTGTAAACAATGTAACTGTAAACAAACACGGTATAGCCTCAAAACATGGTTAAAACAATGATTTTGATATCATGGAGGTTCAGTCCTTGTATCCATAGCTCGGTCTATGGATTGGAGTGGATACATTTCTCCAGCCCCATCCATCAGCTGATTACCAAAACAGTGGCTGGGTGTAATTTTGTTAGTGTTTGAACTGCACATTGTCCCTTTACGATAAGTAAGAACTAACATGTATCATGCAAGCAATTACAAATAGACAACTCTCAATTCAAAGTTCATGATATAGGAAAAGCTATCTAATTAATTTCACTGGTGACTCGAATGGGTCAAATGCGCAGAAAGCTTTATCAAATTGAGGTGCATCTCAGAAGCCTCAATGAGAATTTGGGCTCTCTTTGGAAAAAAATATAAAAATATATCCTGAAAGTAGCTTAGCGCATCCAAGATTAAATCTTAAATGTTACATTTCTCCTGGTTCATGCTTAACTCAGTGTTCACCAAGTCATCACAAAGGCAGTACTTAACAACAGGCCTTTTATGTACAGAAAGGGAAAAAAGTATTTGATCCCCTGCTGATTTTGTACGTTTGCCCACTGACAAAGAAATGATCAGTCTATAATTTTAATGGTAGGTTTATTTGAACAGTGAGAGAAAGAATAACAACAACAAAAATCCAGAAAAACGCATGTGAAAAAT
>QNTS01001209.1:249342-326045 GCA_003317085.1 Hucho hucho | reverse complement strand
TCAGCCCAGAACTACACGGGAGGATCTTGTCAATGATCTCAAGGCAGCTGGGACCATAGTCAACAAGAAAACAATTGGTAATACACTACGCCGTGAAGGACTAAAATCCTGCAGCGCCAGCAAGGTCCTCCTGCTCAAGAAAGCACATACATGCCCGTCTGAATGATTCAGAGGACAACAGGGTGAAAGTGTTGTGGTCAGATGAGACCAAAATGGAGCTCTTTGGCATCAACTCAACTCGCCGTGTTTGGAGGAGGAGGAATGCTGCCTATGACCCCAAGAACACCATCCCCACCGTCAAGGTGGAAACATTATGCTTTGGGAGTGTTTTTCTGCTAAGGGGACAGGACAACTTCACCGCATCAAAGGGACGATGGACGGGGCCATGTCCCGTCAAATCTTGGGTGAGAACCTCCTTCCCTCAGCCAGGGCATTGAAAATGGGTCGTGGATGGGTATTCCAGCATGACAATGACCCAAAACACACGGTCAAGGCAACAAAGGAGTGGCTCAAGAAGAAGCACATTAAGGTCCTGGAGTGGCCTAGCCAGTCTCCAGACCTTAATCCCATAGAAAATCTGTGAAGGGAGTCAGCCTCGAAACCTTAATGACTTGGAGAAGATATGCAAAGAGGAGTGGGACAAAATCCCTCCTGAGATGTGTGCTAACCTGGTGGCCAACTGCAAGAAACGTCTGACCTCTGTGATTGCCAACAAGGGTTTTGCCACCAAGTACTAAGTCATGTTTTGCAGAGGGAAAAATACTTATTTCCCTCATTAAAATGCAATTCCATTCATAACATTTTTCACATGCGGTTTTCTGGATTTTTTTGTTGTTATTCTGTCTCTCAATGTTCAAATAAACCTACCATTAAAATTATAGACTGATCATTTCTTAGTCAGTGGGCAAACGTACAAAATCAGCAGGGGATCAAATACTTTCCCCCCCTCACTGTATTCTCTAAATCCCAGGGAAAGTGGGGGCCACATGTTGTGGATCATATAAATCGCAGAACTCAACCAAATCTTACATTTGTCTGTCACAAGAGACCTTATACCTTTAAGGATTATACCTTATGGGTGGACAAACCCTCGTCAAATTTTGTGATGTTGAATAATTTCATGAATTGATGCTTTGAAGCCTCCCTTCTGCACCTAGATTTTCCTATTTTTTAAATAAGAATAGTCAGCAACATGATTCAAGGACAAGGTCACAGAAAAATGTAATACATTTGAGACTGTTCCGGTAACTTCATGAAAGAGCAACGTGGGATAAAGCTTCTAACAGAATGTCACTTCACATGTACAGTTCAAGTCGGAAGTTTACATATACCTTAGCCAAATACATTTAAACTCAGTTTTCACAATTCCTGACATGTAATCCTAGTAGAAATTCCCTGTCTGAGGTCAGTTAGGATCACCACTTTATTTTAAGAATGTGAAATGTCAGAATAATAGTAGAGAGAATGACTTATTTCAGGTTTTATTTCTTTCATCACATTCCCAGTGGGCCAGAAGTTTACATACACTCAATTAGTATTTGGTAGCATTGCCTTTAAAATTGTTTAACTTGGGTCAAACGTTTTGGATAGCCTTCCACAAGCTTCCCACAATAAGTTGGGTGAATTTTGGCCCATTCCTCCTGACAGAGCTGGTGTAACTGAGTCAGGTTTGTAGGTCTCCTTGCTCGCACAGGCTTTTTCAGTTCTGCCCACAAATTTTCTATAGGATTGAGGTCAGGGAGTTGTGATGGCCACTCCAATACCTCGACTTTGTTTTCCTTAAGCCATTGTACCCGTTTCCTCCAGCATCTTCACAAGGTCCTTTGCTGTTGTTCTGGGATTGATTTGCACTTTTCGCACCAAAGTATGTTCAACTCTAGGAGACAGAACGTGTCTCCTTTCTGAGCTGTATGACTCAGAATTTTGTTTTCTGAGGTATTGGCTAATTTCTTTTGATTTTCCCAGGATGTCAAGCAAAGAGGCACTGAGTTTGAAGGTAGGCCTTGAAATACATCCACAGGTATACTTCCAATTGACTCAAATTATGTCAATTAGCCTCAGAAGCTAATCAGAAGCTTCTAAAGCCATGACATCATTTTCTGGAATTTTCCAAGCTAAAGGCACAGTCAATTTAGTGTATGTAAACTTCTGACCCACTGGAATTGTGATACAGTGAATTACAAGTGAAATAATCGGTCTGTAAACAACTGTTGGAAAAATTACTTGTGTCATGCATTAAGTAGATGTCCGAACCGACTTGCCAAAACTATAGTTTGTTAACAAGAAATTTGTGGAGTGGTTGAAAAACGAGTTAATGACTCCAACCTAAGTGTATGTAAACTTCCGATTTCAACTGTAGTCCAGACCATCAGAAAGATGCTGATGTTATCTCAGTCATCCAATTAGTTGTTCTTTTGCTTGAGATGAATATATCCAGGGATATAGTCAGAAAATAAAAAAACTGTAGAATGTGAAAAAAGGCTGGGAAACGGAAGCCTCCAGGAACAGTCATTCACAAGATCAGCAGCATCTCTGAGTGAGTTAGCTTTTTTGACTCCCTCGTATTTTAAATGGCCGCCACTCGCTCTGTTGCGGTGTGTGTAATTTAACAGAGATGTCAGAACCACATTTGCGCCTTATAATTCTGACGTGAATTATCCCCTGGGCATTTAACACAGGGGTTTATGTATGGAAAAGACAGACAAAAGCATATTTTCTGCGTTCCATCAAACATTAAAATTCATAACCTGAGCAGCTGAAGGTAGTCCAATTATTGCATAGGCCACACAGGCCTACATACTATTTGGCTAATAAAAAAAATAAAACATTAACGGGTCGTTCACGTTTTTGATCTGCATATGAAATCGAATAAACAGATAAACGTAATTTATTTACTTTTTTTGTTTCTCAAGCCAATGATTTGATGATTGACAGTCACTGTAGTGAGTCACGTGACCAGTCCAAATTGGCCTAGGACATTAAGACAGCCACTTCCACAACTTTTACAACCTTATGCACTTTAACCTGTAGCCTATGCATATTATTGCATTTTGCACACATCCAGCCTATACTGTCCATTGCTTGTAATATCCATAGATTTTTTGTGTGTGTGGGTTATGCTGTGAAATGAATCTAATAACTATATACTGAGTCAAAGAGATGGATAATTTAGAATTTTGTGACAAAACGGACCACAGATCAAAAGAATGGACAGAGCAGACTATACAAGAAAGACGCAACAGACTCAGACAACAACAAAGATGTTTAGTGTGCTTAGGAACGAGGCACATAGCAAAGTACAATCGAACTGAAGAAGTGTCATGTGAGAAGTATGGAAGACATCACCACAAGGCCATATGTGAGTAATGAGTATAAGAGAAGAAAGGGATAACAACCTACCCACTGACGCAGTGATCTGTGTCTCCAAGGAATTCCAATAGAAATACAGTACTGTTACAAACAGCTACAGTATGGATACAGACACCAGTCAAGAGACCATTAAATCATTCTCTATTAGATGGGGGTAGCCAGTGTAGTTTTATCCGTCAAGATATCTCTCATGCAATGAAATTACCGGTTACAGATCAAATGTCACAAGCATGCACTTCAATCATGAAGGTGGCAGGAGAAGAATTACCCACAGAAGTTGAGGGTAAAGGTCTTTACAGCCGTGAGTGGCATGGAGACGCAATAATTGGGAATACTCATTGGGTGACCAAAGTGTGTTGGTGAAAAACAACAGAATAAGTGTATTCGGATGGCTCATCCAAGGGACAGTGACAGTGCTGAACATGACAACAGACCCAACTGGAATCATGCACGTACAATGCCTTCAGAAAGTATTCATACCCCTTGACTTATTACACATTTTGTTGTTACAGCCGGAATTCAAAATGGATTACATATATTATTTCAGAGTGTTTCCTATCCAATAGTACTAATTATGTGCATATCCTATTTTCTGGGCCTGAGTGGGAGACATTTTACTTCGGGCACGCCAGACTCTCCAAAACCGTCACCTCGGGAACCGCTCCCTAAGAAGTTAAAAAAATTATTCAAGCTCTGTTAAATTGGTTGCTGATTAATGCTAGACAAACATTTTCAGGTCTTGCCTTACCCTTTTAAGTAGATTGAAGTCAAAGCTGTAACTTGCCCACTTATGAACATTCATTGTCTTTTAGGTAAGCAACTCCAGTGTAGATTTGGCCTTGTTTTAGGTTGTCATTGTTACAGGTTTTGGTTTTCCCATTTATGTTTTGAGGTTAAACTTTTTGCACGTATAGCAGGTTAGCACATAAGGCGCAACGATAGCTATCACCTCGTTAGTCAGTATGTGTTACACCTGTGCTGGCTTGTCCATCTTGTTAGTCGGAAGGTGTTTCACCTGTGCTGGCCCAGTGATATAGTTGTCTTGAGAGATGTGGAGGGTTAACACCTTTAGTTGTCTCTCTCTATTTTGATTTCTTGACAAACAATCCTTTAACTGATCTTCCCTATTTTTGTTTTGCCCATTTTTTGGTTTGCTTCCTGTCTTGAAGTTTGGTGTGGGTTTTTATTTTGTTTGCCTGTTCATGGGCAAATTTAGTGGGTACTCATGGTGGGAGAACTAACAGAGAAAAAAAAACTCACCAGTCCTTAACAATGACACATACGAACACACGGGTGTGATCATTCTACAGTGGTCCCTGCAGTGTAATCACTGGTGTGATTAGAACACTTATTTAGAATGTTCAATTACGACTGACACAACAGTCAGCGTTTGAGCTGGCCACACTGTTTTTTCACAGAAACCTTTCGCACTAACAGTCATTACAATGTTATGTCCTCAATGTGACCAGTATTTTTGGATGAAATGTTCAGACATTCACAGAGCAGCATAACACAATTCTCATACCAGAAAATGTAGGCTATATTAGTGGTAGCGCTAACTGGTTTAGTGACATATTTTGAGTTAAAATATATATTTTTCTCCCTCTTTAAAATGTCATAATACAAAGGAAAGTATTACGGTTATTTAGTGGACTACTTAAACTAAAATATCAAATAAATATGACAAATAACACAAGTAATAGCTGTCCCTCAATGTCATGTCACTGGTGTTAAAATTTATAAAAACCACCACTTTGAAAAAATGCAACATCCTTGCCAAATTTTTCCTGCGTCAAAAGGTTCATCGGAGACGGGACTGTTTTGAAAAGCATATGGTGAGTGTGCACTCTCTTCATATGTTAACACAATTTGATGATTAACTTGTTAATTTCATGCGAGGACTTAAGATGTGTCACTGGTGTTATACAGTTTCTAGTAAGGGGAAAGGAAATTTGATTAAAATGATTGATACAATTGCATGATTAAGTGATTTATTTACAATTTAAGAAGTGTGGTTTGAGCTACAGTGGCCACCATCTTAGATATGCCATCTTGTCTGCAGATTTGTCACTGGTGTTACTGTTCTTGCTGGAAACACCAGTGATATGACAATAACGTCAGTGACAATCAATAACACCACACTTTTTTCTCAACGTAATGTTTTACAAAATCCTCAAATTATATAAAAAAATACTTATTAGCATTTTATTCTTGTTTCAATATTGTAATCACATAATATGGCTTTCCTTTTGGTAGATATGGCAAAATTAGGTGCTGCTGAAAAGCAAAGACTACAGGCAGCGCAGGGATGCTGACACACACAGCAGAGCAGCTGACAAACAAAAACACCAGAGAGTGAAGCATCTCACAGAAAGGGAAAAAAGACCGAAGGAAATGGCGGGTCAGACAGGCAAAAACACAGAGAGAGATTGAGAGCAGGAATGACAAGTGATGCTCCACACTGGTGTCCTCTATGTGGCAGAGGAGCCCCCCAGCTCACCCAGGAGAAGAAATGATCCAACAGCCATATGGGCTCACCTGGACCCCATCCTGGACATAAAACACCAGTACCCTGCCGTGCAACACCTTCATTTCTTCAGTGATGGCCCTGCCACACAACATAAACAGAAGGGCAACTTTTACATGGTTTGCACAGAACCTTACAAGAAGGGCTTCCAGGGGACTACGTGGAACTTTTTTGAGGCCAGTCACGGAAAAGGTGCTCCGGATGGAGTGGGGGGTTCATTAAAGAGGTCAGCCGACCTCTTGATCCGCCACGGGAGAGACATAATGGATGCAATGTCTTTCTACCAGAAGTTGAGAGACTCTGGCAGTCAAATACAGTTGCATTATGTCGGCGAGGAAGAGGTGGAAAGAAAGGCAAAGAAGACGTCTGAGGTATCTCTGGTTACCATAAAAGGAACTACGCAAATGCACCAGGTTGTAAGTATCACACCTGGCATCCTAAAATATAGAGACATAAGTTGTCTCTGCCAAGCAGCTGAAGGCGTGTGGGATTGCCCATGTTATGGACTCCAAGAAGTCACCCTCCCGACAATGCCGGCTAAAGGCTGTGATCTGTCACCTTCACATCAACCAGATGTCATCGACCTGGATACCTCATAGAGTCTCACCACAGTGGACAGTGGTGTATCGTGAACTCCGACGAACAACCATACCCTGGCATTATACTGGAGGTTGAAGAACATAATGTCAAAGTAAAGTGCATGCACAGGAATGGTGTCAAGAAGTTCTACTGGCCAAGCACAAGAGATGATAACAACTGGTATGGGGATGACTAGATTGTTTGTCTGATGCCAGAGCCGCTGCCAGTGAACAAAAGATCAGTTCAAATTTGCCACAGTATCTGGAAGTACTTGGAGGAGCACCTGACTGTGAAAAAGTGGCAGATGTAAACTGGCTACTAGTGAAGAAGCCATCAGTAGCTAGAAAGCAATGGAGAGCAATGGCTCAGAGATGATAAGAGATGGACGCGACACAATAACATGGCAAAGACAAACATGTCTGAAGTAAAAGTGAAGAACAATACAGGAAAAAAAAATCCATGAATATGTTTTACTGCATACAAAATGTTTGTATCCGTGTGGTTAGTTTATGTTCAATGTTCGTGTTTCTAATGTTCTAGTGGACATGTTTATATGTTTGTATGACAATGTTGTGTTATGAAAAGACATTTTAGTCAATTGGCTTCATCTTTTGGTCTTAATCTTTGACCAATAACCCTTATTTTATTGTTCATACTAAAATCAACCCATTTTATGAAATTATTTGTAATTAAAAATATTACTAATAAATTGATACAATTTGTTTTAAATAATCTTATGTTTGTCATTGGTTTCACATTGTGTCACAGATGTTACATTGTGTCACTGGTATTACTGTATGGCATATTGGTGTTCTGGCATCAGAGTTAATTGAATGTGTTTTTTGTATCTACCTAACTGTTGCTACTTTCATTAGTAAACCTTTTAAGGACATGATCATTCAATGTTGATGACTCAACCTCAAATATTTCAAATGTTACAAAAAAATTTTATAAATGGAAAAATGCCAGACAATAGAACTTTACACATGCATGTTTAAAGTAAATTATTACTAATCCAAATAATTTCTTTGTATTATCATTAACCTTTCCTGTCTTTGATTATATAATGTAAATTAAAGACTGAAATTACATTCTAGAAAGCCTGAATTGTCATCGCAAATATAGGTAACACCAGTGACAAAAAGGCAGCACAAGCATTTTTTTATGTAATGTAGTAAAAATATAAATGTTAAACTGTAATTTACATTCATTTATAACATAACAAGGGGTTTAACTATTATCTGACTAAGTTTTGATTTAAAAAAAAAAAAAAAAAAGTGTAAAAGTTCGCTGTTCAAAAAGCCACCATTTTCATAGAATGACCCATGTATTAGCTAATAGCAATTATTATTTACAATTCATCACATCACGAGTGAACTCACCATTGATCAAAATAAGTGAGTAAAATACATTCTAAAAACCAAAAGTAATCTAACGATGAATAGTTCGTGCGCACCGCCATGTTTGTTTTTTCACGTCAACCAAAGCCAAGAAGTTACAGCAAACAGACCTAACTCATCTTGTATGCATGTTGAAGGGGGTGTGTCATCTACCATCATTCACTTCCGTAAGTTTACTCGAAAGACGAGTGAACCATCCCTTCACCAACTACTTTGGTCTGACAGACGTTTACGTGACAACCAGAATGCATTGTATGACATCAACAAACATGACACCACACATAGCTGGCAATACGCTTAGAATTAGCTCATCATAATCATTACAGCCTTCAAAAAAGTATTTTACAAACATTATATGTGTCCATTAAAATCTATGCAAGAATCGAAAAGTATGATTTGTCACCAACACTTGAAAACATGTCAGTAAAACAGTAAACACATTATGCTCCACACATGAGAAACAAGATTCTCTGGTCTGATGAAACCAAGACTGAACTCTTCGGCTAGAATGCCAAGCATCACATCTGGAGGAAATCTGGCACCATCCCTACTGTGAAGCATGGTGGTGGCAGCATCATGCCTTGGGGATGTTTTTCAGTGACAGGGACTGGGAGACTAGTCAGGATTGAGAGAAAGATGAACGGAGCAAAGTACAGAGAGATCCTTGATGAAAACCTGCTCCAGAGCGCTCAGGACCTCAGACTGGGGTGAAGGTTCACCTTCCAACAGGACAATGACCCTAAGCACACAGCCAAGACAACGCAGGAGTGGCTTCGGAACAAGTCTCAATGTCCTTGAGGGGCCCAGCCAGAACCCGATCAAACATCTCTGGAGAGACTTGAAAATAGCTGTGCAGCGACACTCCCCATCCAACCGGACAGAGCTTGAGAGGATCTATAGAGAAGAATGGGACAAGTTCCCCAAATATAGGTGTGTCAAGCTTGTAAAGTCATACCCAAGAAGTCTCGAGGCTGTAATCGTTGCCAAAGGTGCTTCTACAAAGTACTGAGTAAAAGAGTCTGACTACTTATGTAAATGTAATATTATTTTTTTTTATATGTAATACATTTGCTAAAATGTGTAAAACTTGTTTTTACTTTGTCAATATGTGGCATTGTGTGTTGATTGATAAAAAAAATGTCATCAAGAGTAAGGCTTTAACAAAAAGTTGAAAAAAGTCAAGCGGTCTGAATACTTTCCGAATGCACTGTATGTATAAGCTCTAATACGCGTTTGGGTGTTTTGAATTAATCATCATCTTAGAAAGCGTTGTCCATTTCATTGTTAGGCTTTGAAACAACATCCACAATGACCATGTTTTCCACTCAGTTTAAACCGGTTGTTAAACTTCTTTCTTCAAATTGATCAATCACAGTGACCCAGGACCTCCACGTCTTGCTTTGTCACTTGCGGGATCATCGGACACCAGCCACCCAGACAACTGAAGGAACTGCGTTTTGCACAACCAAAGAATTTCTGCACAAACTGTCAGAAGCCGTCTCAGGGAAGCTTATCTGCGTGCTCGTTGTCCTTACCAGGGTCTTGACCTGACTGCAGTTCGGTGTCGTAACAGACTTCAGTGGGCAAATGCCCACCTTCGATGGCCACTAGCACACTGGAGAAGTGTGCTCTTCACGGATGAATCCCGGTTTCAACTGTACCTGGCAGATGGCAGACAGCATACATGGTGTTGTGTGAGAGTGCCCCATGGTGACGGTGTGGTTATGGTATGGGCATGCATAAGCTACAGACAACGTACACAATTGCATTTTATCAATGGCAATTCGAATGCACAGAGATACCATTACGAGATCCTGAGGCCCATTATCGTGCCACTCATCCGCTGCCATCACCTAACGTTTCAGCATGATAATGCACGGCCCCATGTCGCAAGGATTTATACACAATTCCTGGAAGCTGAAAAAGTTTCAGTTCTTTCACAGCCTGCATACTCACCAGACATGTCACCCATTGAGCATGTGTAGGACAAAGTGTTCGAGTTCCTGCCAATATAAAGCAACTTCGAACAGCCATTGAAGAGTGGGACAACATTCCACAGGCCACAATCAGCCTGATCAACTCTAAGAGAATGAGATGTGTGTGCTGCACGAGGCAAATGGTGCTCACACCAGATAGTGACAGGTTTTCTGATCCACACCCCTACCTTTTTTTAAAAGGTATCTGTGACCAACAGATGCATACACTACATGACCAGAAGTATGAGCACACCTGCTCATTGAACATCTCATTCCAAAATAATGGGCCTTAATATGGAGTTGGTCCCCCCTTTGCTCCTA
This sequence comes from Hucho hucho, assembly GCA_003317085.1. Taxonomy (NCBI): domain Eukaryota; kingdom Metazoa; phylum Chordata; class Actinopteri; order Salmoniformes; family Salmonidae; genus Hucho; species Hucho hucho. The sequence continues at coordinate 315,873 of QNTS01001209.1, read as the reverse complement.
GAACAGTCTCCACTCTTCTGGGAATGCTTTCCACTAGATGTTAGAACATTGCTGAGGGGACTTGCTTCCATTCAGCCACAATGGCATTAGTGAGGTTGGGCACTGATGTTGGGCGTTGAGGCCTGGCTCGCAGTAAGCATTCCAATTCATCCCAAAGGTGAGGTCAGGGCTCTGTGCAGGCCAGTCAAGTTCTTCCACACTGATCTCCACAAACCATTACTGTATGGACCTTGCTTTGTGCACATGGATATTGTCATGCTGAAACAGGAAAAGGGCCTTCTCCAAACTGTTGTCACAAAGTTGGAAGCACAGAATCGTCTAGAATGTCATTGTATGCTGTAGCGTATAAGATTTCCCTTCACTGGAACTAAGGTGCCTAACCCCGAAATGTGAAAAACAGCCCTAGAATATTATTCCTCCTCCACCAAACCTTAAAGTTGACACTATGCATTCGGGCAGGTTGCGTTCTCCTGGCATCTGCCAAACCCAGATTCGTCTGTTGGACTTGCCAGATGGTGAAGTGTGATTCATCACTCTAGAGAACGTGTTTCCACTGCTCCCGAGTCCAATGGCGGCGAGGTTTACATCACTCCAGCCGATGCTTGGCATTGCACATTGGGATCTAGGCTTATGTGCGGCTGCTCGGCCATGGAAACCCACTTCATGAAGCGCCCAATGAGCAGTTCTTGTGCGGACGTTAATTCCAGAGGCAGATTCGGTAGTGAGTGTTGCAACCGAGGAGAGACAATTTTTTTCACGTGCTACACGCTTCAGCACTCTGCAGTCCCGTTCTCTGAGCTTGTGTGACCTACCACTTCGCGGCTGAGATGTTTTTGCTCCTAGATGTTTCCACTTCACAATAACAGCCCTTACAGTTGACCGAGGCAGCTCTAGCAGGGCAGAAATTTGATCAACTGACTTGTTGGAAAGTTGATCCTATGACGGTGCCACGTTAGAAGTCACTGAGCTCTTCAGTAAGGCCATTCTACTGCCAATGTTTGTCTATGGAGATTGCATGGCGGTGTGCTCGATTTTATACACCTGTCAGCAACGGGTGTGGCTGAAATAGCCAAATCCACTAACTTGAATGGGTGTCCACATACACTATATATACAAAAGTATCTGTTTTCCCAGTCATGTGAAATCCATAGATTTCATTAAATGAACTCAAAAACTATTGCATGTCGCATTCACATATTTGTTCAATGTACTTTAAAACGGTTGATCTAACTTTAACAGTTCAGAAAGTAACCACGGCTTGGCAATGTTTGTAGAACGACAAAGTAAAATCAAATTGTATTTGTCATGTGCCGAATACAACAGGTGTAGACTTTACCGTGCAATGCTTACTTACCAGCCCTGTCGCAACATTGCAGAGTTAAAAAGAAAATAAGCTAATTAAAAAAAATAGTAACACAAAATAGCAATAACGAGGCTAAATACAAGGAGTACCGATACCGAGTCAATGTGCTGTGGTACGAAGTAGTTGGTGATTGTGGTAATACTGTATGTACATGTAGGTAGGGGTAAAAGTGACTAGGCACTCAGGATAGATAATATACAGAGTAGCAGCAGCGTGTGAAAGGCAGTGAAAGTGTGTCTGTGTGGCATCAATATGCATGTGTGTGTTTTGTGTGTGTGAGTGCATGTGTGTGTTAGCGTCTGTGTAGTATGTGTGAGTTTGTAGGTAAATTGAGTCCAAATTAAGTTCCAATTAATGTAGTGTTAGCCGCAATAGAATAGAATTACCAGTAGGCCTATATCTACTCACATTCAAACCACGAAAAGGAAAGAAATGCTAAACTTAATTGAATGCCTCAATATAATAACCTGTTCGTATTTTCCCTATAAACTATGACTTGACTTACTTTTGATATTAGCCTAATAGTGGGATTTCTGTTTTGATTGTCTAGTCCCGTCCCTTGTAAACTCAGCAAAAAAAGAAACGTCCCTTTTTCAGGACCCTGTCTTTCAAAGATAATTCGTAAAAATCCAAATAACTTCACAGATCTTCATTGTAAAGGGTTTAAACATTGTTTCCCATGCTTGTTCAATGAACCATAAACAATTAATGAACATGCACCTGTGGAACGGTCGTTAAGACATTAACAGCTTACAGACGGTAGGCAATTAAGGTCACAGTTATGAAAACATAGGACACTAAAGAGGCCTTTCTGCTGACTCTGAAAAACAGCAAAAGAAAGATGCCCAGGGTCCCTGCTCATCTGCGTGAACATGCCTAAGGCATGCTGCAAGGAGGCATGAGGACTGCAGATGTGGCCACTGCAGACCACGTGTAACAACACTTGCACAGGATCGGTACATCCAAATATCACATCTGCAGGACAGGTACAGGATGGCAACAACAACTGCCCGAGTTACACCAGGAACGCACAATCCCTCCATCAGTGCTCAGACTGTCAGCAATAGACAGAGGCTGGACTGAGGGCTTATAGGCCTGTTGTAAGGCAGGTCCTCACCAGATATCACCGGCAACAACGTCGCCTATGGGCACAAACCCAACATCGCTGGACCAGACAGGACTGGCAAAAATTGCTCTCACCAGGGGTGTCGCGGTTATCTAAGGTTTCAGTTCTGGTAATTTGCTGTACATTTAATGTGTCTGATCAGGTTCAATAATGAATGTATGCCTAATTTTGTCTCACCAGGGGTGATGGTCGGTTTCGTGTTTATCGTCGAAGGAATGAGCATTACACCGAGGCCTGTACTCTGGAGCGGGATCGATTTGGAGGTGGAGTGTCCGTCATGGTCTGGGGCGGTGTGTCACAGCATCATCGGACTGAGCTTGTTGTCATTGCAGGCAATCAACGCAGTGCGTTACAGGGAAGACATCCTCCTCCCTCATGTGGTACCCTTCCTGCAGGCTCATCCTAACATGACCCTCCAGCATGACAATGCCACAAGCCATACTGCTCATTCTGTGTGTGATTTCCTGCAAGACAGGAATGTCAGTGTTCTGCCATGGCCAGCGAAGAGCCTGGATCTCCCATTGAGCACGTCTGGGACCTGTTGGATCAGAGGGTGAGGGCTAGGGCCATTCCCCCCAGAAATGTCCGGGAACTTGCAGGTGCCTTGGTGGAAGAGTGGGATAACATTTCACAGCAAGAATTAGAAAATCTGGTGCAGTCTATGAGGAGGAGATGCACTGCAGTACTTAATGCAGCTGGTTGCCACACCAGATACTGACTTACTTTTAATTTTGACCCCCCCCCCTTTGTTCAGGGACACATTGTTCCATTTCTGTTAGTCACATGTCTGTGGAACTTGTTCAGTTTATGTCTCAGTTGTTGAATCTTGTTATGTTCATACAAATATTTACACGTTAAGTTTGCTGAAAATAAACGCATTTGACAGTGAGAGGACGTTTCTTTTTTTGCTGAGTTTATATATCGTTTTTTTCTTCGTATATATTTTTTCATCTCATTTTCCATCTACGGACTGAACATACTCTCCTGCAACCAGTCTCACCCAATGTGGTATGGACCTGCTATTTTTTTACACTTTAGAACCGGAACCCCATTCAGAGGCTAGCCAGCTAACTAGCTATTAGCTAGTAGTCAATTATCACCATTAACTCAGACATCTGCCAGCCTCAGCCCAGTCAATTCCTGCCAGCCTGCACAGCGCGATATCAACCTAGAGCATATCGGACTGCTTTTTCTCTACCACATCTCCGGATTCCTACCGCAAGCTCTGAACCTTTACTCCGGATCATCGCAGCTAGCTAGCTGCTATCCGAGTGGCTACTCCTGGCTAACGTCTCTGTCCCGAAGCAAGCACCAGTTAGCCTGGAGCTAGCCTCAAACTAGGCCCATCTCAGATATTGAAGAATCAATATCTTTTAGATTGAGTATTTATCGGGTCAATATGTTAGTATATTATGTATGTTTGTAATATTGTGTTATATGTGAAAATGTGTTTGTATTATAAATTGCATTTTAATGTTTAAGGACTATTGGAAGATTAGTCCAAGGGGGTGACTAAAAGAGATAAAAAATGAAATCAAATCAAATCTCCCGGCTAGCCGAAGAGATCCATCAAGCAATTCCTGGGCTTCAATAACTCTTTTGCCAATTGGCCTGGACCCTTTGCTGCCGACACGGAGCCCCGCCGATCCATCACGACTGGTCTGCTGACGTAACCGTCTGAGGGGTTTTCAACAGGCTCTCCCGTTGCGACGTCCCCCTTAGGCCCATCTGCTAGCCTGCTGCTAGCCCCGGCCTGCTAGCTGTCTGAATAGCCGTGTCTCCAGCTCGCCTAGCTACTCACTGGACCCTATGATCACTCGGCTACACATGCCTCTCCCGAATGTCAATATGCCTTCTCTATTGCTGTTTTGGTTAGTATTTATTGTCTTATTTCACTGTAGAGCCTCCAGCCCTGCTCAATATTCCTTAGCTAGCCCTTATGTTCCACCCCCCACATATGCAGTGACCACACCTGGCTTAAATGGTGCCTCTAGAGACAACCTCTCTCATCGTCACTTAATGCCTAGGCTTAACTCCACTGTACTCACATCCCACCATACCCTTGTCTGCACATTATGCCTTGAATCTATTCTTCCGCGCCCAGAAACCTGCTCCTTTTACTCTCTGTTCTGAACGCACTAGACAACCAGTTATTTTCCCCTTTAGCCGTACTCTTATCCTACTCCTCCTTTGGTGATGTAGAGGTTAACCCAGGCCCTGCAGCCCCCAGCATCACTCCCATTCCCCAGGCTCGCTCATTTGTTGACTTCTGTAACCATAAAAGCATTGGTTTCATGCATGTTAACATTAGTAGCCTCCTCCCTAAGTTTGTTTTATTCACTGCTTTAGCACACTCTGCCAACCCGCATGTCCTAGCCCTGTCTGAATCCTGGCTTAGGAAGGCCACCAAAAATCCTGAAATGTCCATCCCTAACTATAACATTTTCCTACAAGATAGAACTGCCAAAGGGGGAGGAGTTGCAATCTACTGCAGAGAGTTCTGTCCTACTATCCAGGTCTGTGCCCAAACAATTCGAGCTTCTACTTTTAAAAATCCACCTTTCCAGAAACAAGTCTCTCACCGTTGCCGCTTGTTATAGACCCCCGTCAGCCCCCACCTGTGCCCTGGACACCAAATGTGAATTGATCGCCCTCCATCTATCTTCAGAGTTCGTACTGTTAGGTGACCGAAACTGGGACATGCTTAACACCCCGGCCATCCTACAATCTCACACAAATTATCAAGAAACCTACCAGGAACAACCCTAAATTCGTAACCATGGGCACCTTCTTAGAAATCATCCTGACCAACTTGCCCTCTAAATACACCTCTGCTGTCTTCAACCAGGATCTCAGCGATCACTTCCTCATTGCCTGCATGCGTAATGGGTCCGCGGTCAAACGACTACCCCTCATCACTGTCAAATGCTCCCTAAAACACTTCAGCGAGCAGGCCTTTCTAATCGACCTGGCCCGGGAATCCTGGAAAGGATATTGACCTCATCCAGTCAGTAGAGGATGCCTGGTTGCTCTTCAAAAGTGCTTTCCTCTCCATCTTAAATAAGCATGCCCCAATAAAAAAAATTTAGAACTAAGAACCGATACAGCCCTTGGTTCAACCCAGACTTGACTGCCCTTGACCAGCACAAAAACATCCTGTGGCGTTCTGCATTAGCATCGAATAGCCCCCGCGATATGCAACTTTTCAGGGAAGTCAACAACCAATATACTCAGTCAGTTAGGAAAGCTAAGGCTAGCTTTTTCAAACAGAAATTTGCTTCCTGTAGCACTAATTCAAAAATGTTTTGGGACACTGTAAAGTCTATGGAGAATAGGAGAACCTCCTCCCAGCTGCCCACTGCACTGAGGATAGAAAACACTACGATAATCGATAATTTCAATAAGCATTTTTCCACGGCTGGCCATGCTTTCCACCTGGCTACCCCTATCCCGGCCAACATCTCAGCACCCCCTGCAGCAACTTGTCCAAACCCCCCCACTTCTCCTTCACCCAAATCCAGACAGCTGATGTTCTGAAAGAACTGCAAAATCTGGATCCCTACAAATCAGCTGGGCTAGACAATCTGGTACCTCTCTAAAATTATCCGCCGAAATTGTTGCAACCCCTATTCCTAGCCTATTCAACCTCTTTCGTATCGTCTGAGATCCCTAAAGATTGGAAAGCTTCCGCGGACATCCCCCTCTTCAAAGGGGGAGACACTAGACCCAAACTGTTATAGACCTATATCCATCCTGCCCTGCCTTTCTAAAAACTTTGAAAGTCAAGTTAACAAACAGATTATCGACCATTTCGAATCCCACCGTACCTTCTCCACTATGCAATCTGGTTTCCGAGCTAGTCATGGATGCACCTCAGCCACGCTCAAGGTCCTAAACTATATCATAACCGCCATCGATAAAAGACAGTACTGTGCAGCCGTCTTCATCGACTTGGCCAAGGCTTTCGACTCTGTCAATCACCGCATTCTTATCAGCATTGGCTTCTCAAATGACTGCCTCGCCTGGTTCACCAACTACTTCTCAGAGTTCAGTGTGTCAAATCGGAGGGCCTGTTGTCCGGACCCTTGGCAGTCTCTATGGGGGTGCCACAGGGTTCAGTTCTCGGGCCAACTCTTTTCTTTGTATACATCAATGATGTCGCTCTTGCTGCTGGTGATTCTCTTATCCACCTCTACGCAGACGACACCATTCTGTATACATCTGGCCCTTCTTTGGACACTGCTAACAAACCTCCAAATGAGCTTCAACACCATACAACACTCCTTCCGTAGCCTCCAACTGCTTTTAAATGCTAGTAAAACTAAGTGCATGCTCTTCAACCGATTGCTGCCCGCACCTTCCCGCCCGACTAGCATCACTACTCTGGACGGTTCTGACCTAGAATATGTGGACAACTACAAATACCTAGGTGTCTGGTAAGACTGTAAACTCTCCTTCCAGACTCACATTAAGCATCTCCAATCCAAAATTAAATCTAGAATCGGCTTCCTATTTCCCAACAAAGCCTCCTTCACTCATGCCGCCAAACATACCCTCGTAAAACTGACTATCCTACCGATCCTTGACTTCGGCAATGTCATTTACAAAATATCCCCCAACACTCAGCAAACTGGATGTAGTCTATCACAGTGCCATCCGTTTTATCACCAGAGCCCCATATACAACCCACCACTGCGACTTGTATGCTTTCGTTGGCTGGCCCTCACTACATATTCGTCCCCAAACCCACTGGCCCCAGGTCATCTATAAGTCTTTGCTAGGTAAAGCCCCGCCTTATCTCAGCTCACTGGTCACCATAGCAACACCCACCCGTAGCACGAGCTCCAGCAGGTATATTTCACTGGTCATCCCCAAAGCAAACACTTCCTTTGGCCGCCTTTCCTTCCAGTTCACTGCTGCCAATGACTGGAACGAATTGCAAAAATCTCTGAAGCCTTATATCTCCCTATCTAACTTTAAGCATCAGCTATCAGAGCAGCTTACTGATCACTGTACCTGTACACAGCCAATCTGTAAATAGCACACCCAACTACCTCATCCTCATATTATTATACCCTTTTGCACCCCAGTATCTCTACTTGCACATCATCATCTGCACATCTATCACTCCAGTATTAATGCTAAATTCTAATTATTTTCACCTCTAGGGGCTATTTATTGCCAACCTCCCTACATTTGCACACACTGCACATATATTTTTCTATTTTTCTTTTATTTTGTGTTATTGACTGTACGTTTGTTTATGTGTAACTCTGTTGTTGTTTTTGTCGACCTGCTTTGCTTTATATTGGCCAGGTCGCAGTTGTAAATGAAAACTTGTTCTCAACTGGCCTACCTGGTTAAATAAAGGTTAATTTAAAAAAAATAATAATAAAGTTAAGAAACTTTGGTACGGCAATCTTTTGCCTTAGCTATTGCAGGCCTATGAAGGCAGTGGCACCAGCGCTCCAACTGTCGGAGACAGTTGAACTTGAGGTGAGGAATAATGTTTTAGGCCTACCAGAGTTACTCCTTTAATCTAACAATATAATGCTGATTGAAAATGTATGAATTAGCCTCCTTCTGTACGCCTATATCTGTATAGCAATAGTAGTCTGACAACGATAAAGAAATGCATGTCAGTGTCGGGAACATGGCGCCGGCATTCTTTCTCTCGGTGTCTCTAGGCCGGGCTAGGCCTAAGCTGCTATTCCGTTATAGAATGGTTTTTTTTATATTAATATCATACAGTGGACGTCTACAGGCCTATATGCATGCAATGCCCCAATGCATTTGCGCTCAAATCTACGACAGCTGAACCGTGAAGTGGACAAATGTTTTAAGAAAGTAAAAACCAATTAAACAATAGGCTATGAAGTTTTTAATATGCAACACATCGAAACAAAACAAATTGTTTTTTTTGTAATTTGTTAAAGGAAGTTTAAGGACACGTAATTGTGGATCATTTGGCCAAGATCACATCCCTGGTGACTTTTCTACTCCAAAATGTATTTAAATAAAATGGTGAAAACATTCAAATATTATTTACCCCTGCAAAAATAAAATTAACAACAAACTGGTTCATATCAGGCTGGTGTGTTATTTAGCAATAAACACTATAACCTGTAGCCCAACTGATGCAGCTTCGCGGCTATAAATAAATAGGCTGAAGCATGCCCATCTGTATTTGTGCTAATCATTAGCTAGATCATGACTCTTTCATCATGGGGGAACATCCTATTCCCACTTATCTCCCCCAAATGAATGAACTGCTACTGTTATACAAAAGAATATGGTATAAGAAAACCTTTTACTCATCAAGAAACAGTCCATACAAACACCAGTACCTGGTTTCCCTTCCATAATGAAATCAAGAAGACAAATTGGTATAAAGGAGAAATAAACCACCTTACTGCTGTGCAATGTCACATGCATCTCTATCAATAAAGACTAGGGTGGGTCAATTTAATTTTGTAGATTTTCTCAACTGGTTCTGGAAGTATTCTTAGGGTGCATCGCCATGATGAGTGCTTTCCCCCTACAATTTTGTCCATCATATTTGTTTTCTAAACATACTTTAAATAAAGAGGATAGGTTGCTGCTGCTGGTCAGAGTCTGTGAGACAGGCAGGTTGCCTCTGACTGGGGAGAGAAACAGCTATTCTCTAATTCTGTCACCTACTAGAAACCAGTTGTTTCAAAGTTTATAATATTACCAAAGCTGTCTTTGAACTCACAAAATGTTGCCCAATTTAACCGTTACCAATTATCACTCATTTGTCTCACTCGTCACTTTGCAATAGAAACCTTCTCCATTTGAAATATATAATTTTTCTATAATCATTCTTATTTGTGAATTTACAATGTTCAATGTGACTGTACTTCTTTATTGGTTACAAGTTAGCTCACAAAATTAAGGGTTTTGTTTAGAAGAGAGAAAAAGAGAGGAGATATTGCTCTGTTCTCCTTACAAGACCTGTGCAACTTTTTTCCACTTCACAAACCACGACCTCTTGAGGTCAGGGACAAACCAAGAATAACTGGCGGTGGGGGGATCCAATCATAAAATGTGGAATTGTGTAGTGTAAAGCCACAGAAAGCAAGTAGCTACGGTGGGAAAATAATTTCCAATCTATAATGGTTTATTACTGTTTAGAAATGTATCACATTATAGCACAAGGGAGTAAGCACAATGTGCATTGGAACTTGGTCCCAAAAAAATATAGCCTGTTTATAGATTCAGTGCCATTATGAGTTGGTAGCAGTAACATAGCCTAAAAAGCTTGTAATAGCATACCGTGCAAATAGGAAATATTCTAAACTCAATATATGGGGTCATTATTGTGCATTTTAAAAAGAGGGGGCAAGAACCAGTGTGTGTGTGTGTGTGTGTGTGTGTGTGTTCGCCAGCAGCAGACATGAGTGCTGTAGCTCTGTGCCAAAACATGGCAATCTACTAACATAACTTGAGCACACACGGTGTAAGTACTGGCTTTAATGCAGTAAAGGTCTGACGATGTTTTGGACACTTTTGGTACAGATGTGCTTTGTATCCTTAAGTGTCCATGTATCCAAAAACTTTGACATGTTTTAATCCTTCTTGATGTAACATGATGTGTATTCAAATAGTGTGTGTGTGTATGTGTGTGTGTGTGTGTGTGTGTATACCTTTGACAGAATGCTTTTTCTCCAGCTGATGCAGGTCAGGTAGGATATGGATGCAGTTTATGCAGCAGTAAGTAAAGAAGTCCAGCACCACCACTTTACCAGCAAGCTCTCTTGTGAAAGAAAGGGGACCTTCTGTGTTCAGCCATTCGAGACCTGCAGCAAAATATGCATTACCAAACAGTATTATTACCATTTTACAACCAATGGTATAATGACATTCAGAGATGTGGATGCAAAAAGCAACATTTCATACATATCAAATATTAATAAAGAAAGATCCTGTAGTCGCAGTGTTTGCATACTAGACGACAGTGAGGGAATGAAAATACAGCGAACACTGTCTGAGGCCACATTCTACTTTAGGCTACGTTGCAAGAAGAGTAATACCTATGCATGTTGCTTCATGTCAAAATATGCAGACCATTCAACACTGATTACAAAATGAGCAGCAACTGCCTGCCCAGTCAGAAGTTTACATACACTTTGGTTGGAGTCATTAAAAATCGTTTTTCAACCACTCCACAAATGTCACAAACTATAGTTTTGGCAAGTCGGTTAGGACATCTACTTTGTGCATGACACAAGTCATTTTTCCAACAATTGTTTACAGGGAGATTATTTCACTTACAATTCACTGTATCACAATTCCAGTGGGTCAGAAGTTTACATACACTAAATTGACTGTGCCTTTAGCTTGGAAAATTCCAGAAAATGATGTCATGGCTTTAGAAGCTTCTTATAGGCTAATTGACATCATTTGAGTAAATTGCAGGTGTACCTGTGGATGTATTTCAAGGCCTACCTTCAAACTCAGTACCTCTTTGCTTGACATCATGAGAAAATCAAAAGAAATCAGACAAGAAAAATTGTAGACCTCCACAAGTCTGGTTCAATGTTGGGAGCAATTTCCAAACGCCTGAAGGTACCACGTTCATCTGTACAAACAATAGTGCGCAAGTATAAACACCATGGGGCCATGTAGCCGTCATACCGCTCAGGAAGGAGACGCGTTCGGTCTCCTAGAGAGGAACGTACTTTGCTGCAAAAAGTGCTAATCAACCCCAGAACAGAGGTAACTCTGGTCTTCTTTTCCTGTGGTAGTCCTCATGAGAGCCAGTTTCATCATAGCACTTCATGGTTTTTGCGACTGCACTTGAAGAAACGTTCAAAGTTCTTGAAATTTTCCAGATTGACTGACCTTAATGTCTTAAAGTAACAATGGACTGTCATTTCTCTTTGTTTATTTTAGCTGTTCTTGCCATAATATGGACTTGGTCTTTTACCAAATAGGGCCATCTTCTGTATACCACCCCTACCTTGTCACAACACAACTGATTGGCTCAAACACATTAAGAAGGAAATAAATTCCACAAATTAACTTTTAACAAGGCACACTTGTTAATTGAAACACATTCCAGGTGACTACCTCATGAAGCTGGTTGAGAGAATGCCAAGAGTGTGCAAAGCTGTCATCAAGGCAAAGGGTGGCTACTTTAAAGAAATTCAAATCTACTTTGATTTGACACTTTTTGGGCTGCTACATGATTCCATGTGTAATTTCATAGTTTTGATGTATTCACTATTACTCTACAATGTAGAAAATAGTCAAATTAAAGAAGAACCCTTGAATGAGTAGGTGTGTCTAAACTTTGACTGGTACTCTCTCGGCTGCGCCACATCCAACAACGTATCACTTCAGACTGCGCAGATGCTGCGCCAGCCGACGCTCGACAATTCTCATTTGAAATAACACCCAGCTTGCTGTCGTTAATGTATATTTTCCTAACCTTCATCAAAATCGGGAATCCTCAAGTCATCGTTGTCGTCTAGTTTTCTCAAGTACTGGTAGACAAGGTTTTCTTTCTCTTGTTGGTTCGTAGCGTTGTCCAGGGCGTAGTCCAACTGGCTCTGGATTGGAAATAAAGCAGAAAGGTTGCACTTGGACGCCATCTCTCCAACCACAATTTCATTGAGTAAAGTCAATGCTACATTCTGCACCAGTACTTTTTAACAGTGACAAAATTAGCAATATTTAGTATTTGGAAGTAATTCATTCCAAAATTGTGCTCTTATTAATATAGGATCTCTTGGATACATATTTATGTTACAAGTACATTATATAAAAAAATAAAATAACTGCGAATTGTTTGGAAACTGCCGTTGTGTTTCGTAACAACAATACAGACGAGTTCGAGGGTGTCGTCAACAGTTGCCACAAAGTCATAAACCCCGCCTTATTTCTATAATGTATCTTCTACAAATATATATTTTAAACCTAACCTTAGCAGTGTGGTTAACGTTATGTATAACCGTAGGCATAAGTTAAGAACAAAAAAAAAAAAGTATTTTTTGGTTTTCATTCAATGTTTGGCCAATTTTGACTTTGTGGCTGTGGTAACTAGTGGAAAATCAGGGCGAGAGCACCACCGTGATGTATCATGGGTAAATTGTGACTGACTGATGTACAAATCATATTGAGTAGTTATTCATGATGCACGGTGATATATAGATCAGTCGGTCTTGAATCGCCTTTAGTCGGTTACGTTTCATACATTTTTACGAAATAGATCATTTTACCATTGCACTTGCTTCAAGTCTGGTTGACAGGTTATTATGTAGAGAAAAAAAGACTAACACAATTAGCTGTTTTCGGTTTTGATTTGGTGATTGGAGGGGCTGCAACTTTCCCAAAACGGTATGGAATGTCATCATCGAACTCTTTGCAGGACGTTACAGAAAAGCGCGGTTAAACAGGCTATATTGTAGCAACAACGAGGTGTTTAAAACATTGGGTGTCATTCTTTCCGCTGCTTCAAATGTCAAAGAACGATTTGGAAGATGACATATGGGAATATAAGCCTCTCAAGAAGAAGAAAAGAAAGGACAAAGAGACACCTGAAACGTTTAATGGACCCATGGCTAAGTACAGACAAGCCTCAAAACGTTTAACCAAAGGAGAAACTTCTGTCCAAGTGAAGAACACAGTCAGAGATGTGAAGCTCGCCAAAGTAACTCCAAATAAAGCCCTCGGTGTGAAGGCAAAGGAGTCTATTCAAGATAAAGAGGTGGCGTGTAGGACACTTTCAACTCAAAATGTCACCTTTCCACAGTCAACACAAGATAATGATAATACACCTACTGCAGGAGAGAACTTTCACCAGGCATCTTCACCTGGAGGAAGTTCATGTCCGATCTGTCAGATGCCATTCTCTATATTGGTGGTGCAATCGCAAAGATGGCATGTCGCAGAATGTCTTGACACTCCTGGGAATGACCGCAAAGGTACAGTATTGTTGTTTCAGATTGCGACGTGAGACGTTCCTCAATAAACTTGAACAACAACAGACCATGGCTTTTTGGGTCTTTCTGAAATTCGATAGGCCTTCTTGAAAAGGGCTTTATTTCGAGTTGGATGTTTGGTATATATTTGACATTTGTATGTAAAAGTATTGTTTAGAAATAATTAATTGAACAGGAATATTTGTGACATTTTGCCCTTACCCGGCCTCCTTCAATGCTGCGTTCTTTGCCAGGTGGGAATAAATACCATTTGGATGCATTCACAAGCGTTGAACTTCTCGAAAAACGCCGATTGGCTAATGGCCATCAAGTTGTGTAAACCATTAACTAAAAGTACAACGATCAAATAAATAGTTATTGTCACATGCTTCGTAAACAACAAGTGCAGACAAATAGTGAAATGCTTGCTTACGGCCCTTCCCACAATGCATAAAACAATTAAAATGTATATAAAAAATACTTGCAACTCGAGGAATAAATACACAATTAGTAGTGATAGCGTGGCTATATAGATGGGGTACCAGTACCGAGTCGATGTGCAGGGAATGTATGTATGTATGTATGTATGTATGTATGTATGTATGTATGTATGTACAGTTCAAGTCGGAAGTTTACATACACCTTAGCCAAATACATTTAAACTCAGTTTTTCACAATTCCTGACATTTAATCCTTGTAAAAATTCCCTGTTTTAGGTCAGTTAGGATCACCACTTTATTTTAAGAATGTGAAATGTCAGAATAATAGTAGAGTGATTTATTTCAGCTTTTATTTCTTTCATCACATTCCCAGTGGGTCAGAAATGTACATACACTCAATTAGTATTTGGTAGCATTGCCTTTAAATTGTTTAACTTGGGTCAAACGTTTCGGGTAGCCTTCCACAAGCTTCCCACAATAAGTTGGGTGAATTGTGGCCCATTCCTCCTGACAGAGCTGGTATAACTGAGTCATGTTTGTAGGCCTTTCTATAGGATTGAGGTCAGGGCTTTGTGATGGCCACTCCAATACCTTGACTTTGTTGTCCTTAAGCCATTTTGCCACAACTTTGGAAGTATGCTTGGGGTCAGTGTCCATTTGGAAGACCCATTTGCGACCAAGCTTTAACTTCCTGACTGATGTCTTGAGATATCCACATAAGTCTTGAAGGAGTTCCCACATATGCTGTGCACTTGTTGGCTCAAAGGCAAAGGCAAAATCCATTAAAGCCAAGATAATGGAATTCATTGCCCTTGACAATCACCTGTTCTCTGTCGTGGGTGATGTTGGCTTTCGCCGACTGGTCGAGCACCGGTACACACTACCAAGTGCGCTATTTTTCAGATGATGCCCTACCGGAGTTACACAGTAATAGCGTCGCTGCTATTAGCTTCACTTCATACATGCTAATGGGACGCCGTTTGGGTCGTTGCTTGTAAAAAAAGATACAGTAGCACTGTCAAAGCTGTGCAAACAAGCAAACACCGGCCACGAACGATGTGTTTACAATACCGCGTTGGTAATAAAGCATCATTTGTTCGACCGCAACTTCTGGGGTAGCTAGCTTTAGCACCAATACAACCAGCCTGAAAACAATGACCACTAGAAACTGCAGTCAATAGGCACAATAGTGCAATTTGGGGTTTGCCTTCAAAATAAAAGTATGTCATTGACAGTGATGCAAATTAATACAAATAGTAGAATTATGCCATACTTTTATTTTGAAGGCTAACTGCAAAGTCCACCATTGTGGCTAATCCTAATTGTGGCTATCTTCACATAGATTGGTCCAACCACCATTAATCAAACAAGAACTGTCTTATAAATTAGGGTTCTTTTAGAAGATGACAGCTAGCTAACTATATAGCTAGGTAACTATTGCTACTGAAACACGTGATGTCGTTTTGTTATGTTTTTGGGGAAGAACATTGTTTGCATCCATGAGCTAGCTTGCTTTTTTTTATGACCAGCACTGTAGGTGTGCGAGACAACTTTACCAGCATCATAGCAGGGGGCGGAGGTCAGGCTGCCTTCTGAGAATGAGTAATCTCCCACTGCCATCCGTTCTATTGGCCAATGTGCAATCATTGGAAAAGTAAATCAATGACCTATGATCAAGATTATCCTACCAACAGAACATTCAAAACCGTAATATCTTATGTTTCACCGAGTCATGGCTGAACGAAGACATGGATAATATAGAGCTGGCCGGATTTTCCACGCACCGGCAGGACAGAAATGCCATGTCTGGTAAGACGAGGGGTGGGGGTGTGTGTCTATTTGTCAATAACAGCTGGTGCGCGATGTCTAAGTCTCAAGGTATTGCTCGCCTGAGGTAGTGTACCTTGTGATAAGCTGTAAACCACACTATCTACCAAGAGAGTTCTTATTTATATTATTCGTAGCCGTCTATTTACCACCACAAACCGATGCTGGCACTAAGACCACACTCAACCAACTCTATAAGGCCATAAGCAACAAGAAAATGCTCATCCAGAAGTGGCACTCATAGTGGCCGGGGACTTTAATGCAGGCAAGATTAAATCAGTTATACCTAATTTCTACCAGCATGTCACATGTGCAACCAGAGAAAAAAACAACTTAAGACCACCTTTACTCCACACAGAGATGCATACAAAGCTCTCCCCCGTCCTCCATTTGGCAAATCTGATCATAATTCTATCCTCCTGATTCCTGCTTACAAGTAAAAACTTAAGCAGGAAATACCAGTGACTCGCTCAATACGGAAGTGATCAGATGACGCGGATGCTACTCTACAGGACTGTTTTGCTAGCACAGACTGTAATATCAAATCAAATTTATTTATAAAGCCCCCCTTACATCAGCTGATGTCACAGAGTGCTGTACAGAAACCCAGCCTAAAACCCCAAACAGCAAGCAATGCAGGTGTAAAAGCACGGTGGCTAGGAAAAACTCCCTAGAAAGGCCAAAACCTAGGAAGAAACCTAGAGAGGAACCAGGCTGTGAGGGGTGGCCAGTCCTCTTCTGGCTGTGCCGGGTGCAGATTATAACAGAACATGGACAAGATTTTAAAATGTTCATAAAACAGGCAGAACAGTTGAAGCTGGAGAAGCAGCATGGCCAGGTGGACTCGGGACATCAAGGAGTCATCAGGCCAGGTAGGCCTTGAGGAATGGTCCTAATGCTCAGGTCCTGAGGGAGAGAGAGAGAGAGAGAATTAGAGAGAGCATACTTAAATTCGCACAGGACACCAGATAAAATAAATACTCCAGATATAACAGACGGACCCTAACCCCCCGACACATAAACTACTGCAGCATAAATACTGGGGGCTGAGACAGGAGGGGTCGGGAGACACTGTGGCCCCGTCCGACGATACCCCTGGACAGGGCCAAACAGGCAGGATATAACCCCACCCACTCTGCCGAAGCACAGCCCCCACTCCTGTTCCAGGATTCATCCAATGAGTATACCACCTCAGTCATTGGCTTCATCAATAAGTGCATCAACGACGTCGTCCCCACAGTGACCATATGTACATATCCCAACCAGAAGCCATGGATAACAGGCAACATCCTCATCGAGCTAAAGGGTAGAGCTGCCGCTTTCAAGGAGCGGGACACTAATCTTATAAGAAATCCTACTGTGCCCTCAGACGAACCATCAAACAAGCAAAGCGTCAATACAGGATTAAGATTGAACTACTACACCGGCTCTGACGCTCAAAAACTATTACGGATTACAACGGGAAACCCAGACGTAAGCTGCCCAGTGAAGCGAGCCTACCAGACGAGCTAAATGCCTTTTACGCTCGCTTCGAGGCAAGCAACACTGAAGCATGCACAAGAGCACCAGCTGTTCTGTATGACTGTGTGATAACGCTCTCGGTAGCCGATGTGAACAAGACCTCCTATAAACAGGTCAACATTTTCAAAGCCGCGGGGCCAGACGGATTACCAGGACGTGTACTCAAAGCATGCATGGACCAACTGGCAAGGGTCTTCACTGACATTTCCAACCTCTCCCTGACTGAATCTGTAATACCTACATGTTTCAAGCAGACCACCATAGTCCCTGTGCCCAAGGAAGCGAAGGTAACCTGCCTAAAGGAGCCGTAGCACTCACGTCGGTAGCCATGAAGTGCTTTGAAAGGCTGGTCATGGCTCACAACAACAGCATCCTCCCGGATACCCTAGACCCACTCCAATTCGCATACCGCCCCAACAGTAACCACAGATGACGCAATCTCTATTGCACTCCACACTGCCCTTTCCCACCTGGATAAAAGGAACACCTATGTGAGAATGCTGTTCATTGACTACAGCTCAGCATTCAACACCGTAGTTCCCACGAAGCTCATCACTAAGCTAAAGGCCCTGGGACTAAACACCTCCCTCTGCAACTGGATCCTGGACTTCCTGACGGGCTGCCCCCAGGTGGTACGGGTAAGCAACAACACGTCTGCCACGCTGATCCTCAACACTGAGGCCCCTCCTGTACTCCCTGTTCACCCACGACTGCGTGGCCAAACACGACTCCAACACCATCCAGTAAGTTTGCTGACGACAGTGGTAAGCCTGATCACCGACAACGAGGAGACAGCCTATAGGTAGGAGGTCAGAGACCTGGCAGTGTGGTGCCAGGACAACAACCTCTCCCTCAATGTGAGCAAGACACGGGGCTGTAGTGGAGCGGTTCGAGAGTTTCAAGTTCCTTGGTGTCCACATCACCAATGAACTATCATTGTCCAAACACACCAAGACTGTTGTGAAGAGGGCACTACAACACCTTTTCCCCCTCAGGAGACTGAAAAGATTTGGCATGGGTCCCCAGATCCTCAAAAAGTTCCACAGCTGCACCAATCGAGAGCATCCTGACCGGTTGCATCACCGCCTGGTATGGAAACTGCTCCGCATCTGACCGTATGGCGCTACAGAGGGTAGTGCGTACGGCCCAGTACATGACTGGGGCCAAGCTTCCTGCCATCCAGGACTTATATACAGTTAAAGTCGATAGTTTACATACACTTAGGTTGGAGTCATTAAAACTAGTTTTTCAACCACTCCACAAATGTCTTGTTAACAAACTATAGTTTTGGTTAGTCGGTTAGGACATCTACTTTGTGCATGACACAAGTCATTTTTCCAACAATTGATGGATTATTTCACTTATAATTCACTGTATCACAAATCCAGTGGGTCAAAAGTTGACATACACTAAGTTGACTGTGCCTTTCAACAGCTTGGAAAATTCCAGAAAATGATGTCATGGCTTTAGAAGCTTCTTATAGGCTAATTGACATAATTTGAGTCAATTGGAGGTGTACCTGTGGATGTATTTAAAGGCCTACCTTCAAATGCAGTGCCTCTTTGCTTGACATCATGGGAAAATCAAAAGAAATCAGCCAAGACCTCAGAAAAACAATTGTAGACCTCCACAAGTCGGGTTCATCATTGGGAGCAATTTCCAAACGCCTGAAGGTACCGTGTTCATCTGTACAAACAATAGTACGCAAGTATAAACACCATGGGACCACGCAGCCATCATACTGCTCAGGAAGGAGACGCCTTCTGTCTCCTAGAGATGAACGTACTTTGGTGCAAGAAGTACAAATCAATCCCAGAACAACAGCAAAGGACCTTGTGAAGATGCTGGAGGAAACCGGTACAAAAGTGTCTATATCCACAGTAAAACGAGTCCTATATCGACATAACCTGAAAGACCGCTCAGCAAGGAAGAAGCCACTGCTCCAAAACTGCCATAAAAAAGCCAGACTGCGGTTTGCAACTGCACATGGGGACAAAGATGTTACTTTTTGGAGAAATGTCCTCTGGTCAGATGAAACAAAAATAGAACTGTTTAACTGTAATGACCATCGTTATGTTTGGAGGAAAATGGGGGGAGGCTTGCAAGCCGAAGAACACCATCCCAACCGTGAAGCATGGGGGTGGCAGCATCATGTTGTGGGGGTGCTTTGCTGCCGGAGGGACTGGTGGTGCACTTCACAAAATAGATGGCATCATGAGGGAGGACAATTTGGTGGATATATTGAAGCAACATCTCAAGACATCAGTCAGGAAGTTAAAGCTTGGTCGCAAATGGGTCTTCCAAATGGACAAGGATCCCAAGCATACTTCCATAGTTGTGGCAAAATGGCTTAAGGACAACAAAGTCAAGGTATTGTAGTGGCCATCACAAAGCCCTGACCTCAATCCTATAGAAAATTTGTGGGCAGAACTGAAAAAGCATGTGCGAGAAAGGAGGCCTACAAACCTGACTTTTACACCAGCTCTGTCAGGAGGAATGGTCCAAAAATCACCCAACTTATTGTGGGAAGCTTGTGGACGGCTACCTGAAATGTTTTACGCAAGTTAAACAATTTATAGACAATACTACCAAATACTAATTGAGTGTATGTAACCTTCTGACCCACTTTGAATGTGATGAAAGAATTAAAAGCTGAAATAAATCATTCTCTCTACTATTATTCTGACATTTCACATTCTTAAAATAAAGTGGTGATCCTAACTGACCTAAGACAGTGAATTTTTACTAGGATTAAATTAAAGCTTACAATTGGCTCATTCATCCCCCTCCTCTCCCCTGTAACTATTCCCCAGGTCATTGCTGTAAATGAGAATGTGTTCTCAGTCAACTTACCTGGTAAAATAACGGATAAATAAAAAATAAAAAATTTTTTTTACTTGGATTAAATGTCAGGAATTGTGAAAAACTGAGTTTAAATGTATTTGGCTAAGGTGTATGTAAACTTCTGACTTCAACTGTACTAGGCGGTGTCATATGAAAGGCCCATAAATCGTCAATGACTCCAGTCACCCAAGTCACTGTTCTCTCTGCTACTGCATGGCAAGCTGTATCAGAGCGCCAAGTCTAGGACCAAAAGGCTCCTTAACAGCTTCTTTCTCCCAAGCCATAAGATGGCTGAACATTTAATCAAATGGCCACTCGACTATTTACATTGACCCCACTCCTTTTTGTACACTGCTGCTACTCGCTGTTTATTATCTATGCATAGTCACTTCACCCCTACCTACATGTACAAATTACCTTGACTAACCTATACCCCCGCACATAGACTCGGTACCGGTACCCCCTGTATATAGCCTCGTTATTGTTACTTTTTTATTATTCTTTAGTTTATTTGGTCAATATTTTCTTGTTGCTTAAGGGCTTGTAAGTAAGCATTTGATGCTAAGGTGTATTTGGCGCATGTGACAAAGTTTGATTTGATAGCTAGCTACTTTAGCTACACTGACAGTGCCCTTTTTGTTGATGTTTATCAACTCCGTGGAAGTTCATGAATATGTATAAGTAGTCTTAGTCATTCTTCGGAGGTGGAACCTAAACATGCATTTTGTCGTAATAGTGCCGGCAACTTCCTCTGGGCGAGGGTCCTTCAAAGTTATGCCCCATTTTCTACAGAGTTATTGGCATAGTAGGCAATGTATCCAATGACAGCCCTCCTTTTACTTGTATCATTGCACATCCTTCGAATCACCATTCACTCTGTTGGTAATGCTTACAAATTGGATCATAATTGTAAAAGTAGCAGAGATACCACTCTGGAATTTTGATATGCCTGTATATTAAGTTCAACAATATATAAACATTATTCATGATTGTATTTTTCAATATTCATACATTTATGTAAGTTTGTTATTGAATTCAAAATACTACTCATCACAGAGGCAAGCGGTAAAGCTCCATATTACACCAATTTTTGCTTTGTTGCGCCTACAGATGAAACATTATGAGTCTTGAAGGAGGCCTGGATAAGGTCACAAATATTCTATTAGGTTGTGAACAAACAGTATGAACTCAAACGGACAACTAGAAAAAGCTCAAACGAAGTTTATTCAACCCACTGTATGCTTCAGCTGCAAACACAATTTACACATAATTAAAAGGGCATTTATATGTCATGACAAGGTTAGGGGTGTGACTTCTCAGATCTGTTCATCTGTTTCCCAAAACTAGCTAAATGTTGCGCTGTTGTCTTCGTTGGCAAGCGGTCTGGTAGCAGTGACTATTCATCCGGTCACTTCTCCATGATGTTTACAAGTGACCTTCTGTTCAACAGACTTTGGACATACATTCTGTTCACCTTTTCTCTCAGTAACTTTCCATACACAAAGTTCCTCTTCACCATTCATTGACACATAACATATACAATCATTATGCAGATAACCTAATAAATAATGTCTAATATAGCAACAGGAGTAAGTATATTTCAAGTTATAACCCAACAATTCCAACTTCAATAAATTATTGTATTGAATTTCAGAAAGTTCCAAAAAACCATGTCCTTTTTTTTCCAGTTTCATGTGGAATGTCCCATGTCTTTTTTAGCATATTAACCATAATCTCATATCCCTTGTAACTCCTGCTCTGTCTTTGTGTCTTATGTCATGTGTGCAGAATGTCCCAATGGTATCCAGTGCTACTCCACCATTCTGAGCCACTACCAGAGATACAGCCACTCCCTGCTTGCCCACAGCCGAGCAACCAATGAGGCGCCCTGCTTCAGTCTCAGCTTGGAGTTGGTAACCAATGGCGGGGCTAACTTAAGCTTGGAGAGCTCACAGGACAGCCAGAGTTCTTCTCCCATTAACAGACACAGTGGAGCTACATCCCCCACAAAGCCAAATGCCCTTCTGCTGCTCCGGTCTCCTGCTCCAGAGGTAATCCGGAAAAAAAAAGGCTGGTCACCTTCTACCAAAGGCTTGAAGTCTACCCTCCAAGACAATAAAATAAAAGTATCAACCCCCCATAAGGACAATAGTGGGGGTGAAGGCCTTGAGGGTGGTTTTGTCAAAGCAGAGCCCTCTGCTTCTAGTGATGATGAGATCTCCTATTCTCCCATCTCTGAGTTTCCCCCAGATATAGAAGTTAATGGGACACAACCAAGAAAAGCACTATTTCCAAGCAGTATGTTGGAAGATGGGGAAAATAATGACTCAATGTTGTTGTTCAGTGATGGGGTCTCAAGTGACGAGTTATTTTCCAACCTTGTGGCTAATTCTGAAACAAATGAAGTATGTTCTCCAGTATTCAGCGACAGCCAGGTGGTATCGATTAGCTCATTAGTGCATAGCAATCACCTACCTAGCTCCTCAAGAGAAGAACATACAGAGGATAACTGTAGTGCCTTTAGTGCTAGGCCTCCACTCCAGTCTCCAGAAAGTATAGTATTAGAAAGCTTACGGGAGAGACTGTTCAGCCCAAGCAGCAATTGCAGCCTCCATTCCAAAAGCTTGGATCAGTGCCCCGCTCACACAAACACGGAGTTGAACATGTCATTACCTCAAGTGCCTCCATCTTCCCAAGCTTCACCCACCCAACAATCTCAGGCAACCATGACAACTAGGAAGGGCAAGGGCAAGGCCTCTGGGCTCAAACAGACAGACATTGGGGTGTTTTTTGGGCTCAAGCCCCTGAAGGACAAAGAGAAGGTGCAAGAGGCTGGGAATGGGAATGTTTTACCTGGGGTGAGTCTTCATCAGGCTCCTGTACTTGAAGAGCGCAAGGGAGGCAAAGGGGACCCTGGAGGACGTCAGAGGAAAGGCAGAAGTGCAAATGCCACGGAGACCACTAAAGTTGGAGTGAGATCAGATGATTGGAGTACACAGACTCCAAGGGAGGGAGGTAGGAAGAGGTGGAACAGGGGGAGAACCGATGGAGAGCAAGGGGAGTCCAAGCAATGCCCTTTTTATAAAAAGATTCCAGGTGAGTTGGTCGGTGATTAGTGTAAGTAGCATGCAGTGTGCCCTGTGGATGGCTAATTGGTAGCAGGAACAACCTCCTGAAATAACTTAACATACTGCTAACAATGTGCAGTCGGAGACTGGCGTAGGCTATTTTTTGAAGATAGCCACCTAGCGCCTTTCCATGAATCTAGCTTAGAATACTGCTAGCAATATCAGAATGTTCCGGCTAACCCTATGCTACAGTGCAAAAGGCTTAAGCCTACCTGGCTTTAGCGTTTAGGGCAAAATACATTTTAAAAATTGCAAATTACAGTTAGCTTCAGGAGAGCTAAATCAAGAGCACCTAGTGGAAATCTGCACATTTAATACTAATTTCATTCTGCAACATTTTTTTCTCAAGTATGACTGGAAGTGACTAGCGCCCTTCTCATGGCCTTATTGTCTTAAGCTAGTATGCCAAAAGTTCCCGAATGTCGTACTAAATTCGCCAATAAACGAAGTATACAACCAGTGAACACTATTTCCGTGCTTTTAGGGCCCATAATGCAATTCTTTAAAAATGGGCGTGGCTTGTCAACATTTTCAGATTTGAAGAAAATGGCGGAAAATATGCAGACGAAGTCCGACGAGAGCGGATACAAATTCATTGCTTTAACTAATGACAAATGTTAAGAAAATGTTGAGCAATGTAATAAAGTAATGCCTTTTCAAGTAAGTTACCTTACACGTTATGTTGGCTGACAATTTGTTACTAATACATCGAACTTACCAGGCAGTATATTAACTAACCCAACGTTTATTGACTTGATCATTCTTAGCTAAGTGGTATAGTCGTTGTGCGTTCTCAATAGACATTGTTAATTCTGTATCTTCTCTGATTTCAGAGCACTCTCGTCTGAGTTTGCCTAAGCGCAGAATAACTGATGAATTTGCTGAACGCTTAACACCCGTTGAATATGGCCGGTGTCAGTAAACGTCGGCAATAAAGCGTAATTAAAATGTTGCCAGCAACAGTTAGTCACCAACGCTCTAGATAACATGAAAACAGCCTAACAGCTCTACTAGGGTGAGTAAAATGGTCAGAGTGAGGTGTTCTCTCATTTGTGTCTGGAAGTAGCTAGCCAACGTTAGCCAGTTAGCTTGGGTGCTTGACTGCCGTTGATTGCTCGGATCAACCCTACACCTCGGCCAGAGCGTCCATTGTGCGCTCTGAATTTACAAATGGACAATCTGACAACATTCTGGATTTACGAACGCCCGGAGCGTACTCTGGCACTCCAGATTGAATGAATTTACGAACACACCCGGAGAATCGTAAAATATCTAGTTAGTCATTTGTTATGCTAACAAGCTAGCAAGAGGTTGCATAGCAACAGCATCAACTTCCGGTAGACAGGCGAAGCGCTAGTACGCTCAACTTAAACGATACCGTTTGTTTACAGTATACTAAAATGAACTAATAGTGTGTAGTATAAACTCATTAAGTATGTAGTATACATTGTTAGTTTGGGTATTCGAACACGCTTAATTTTTTTCTCTCTTTTTGCACAGGCACTAAGTTTGCTGTGGATGCTTTTCAGTATGGGCTGGTTGAGGGCATCACCACTTACTTCCTCACACACTTCCATTCAGACCACTATGGAGGCCTGAAGAAGAGCTCTACATTCCATATCTACTGTAACAGAGTAAGGGCACTTCCCCACTAAAACAGATGCAACATGTGGGGCAATGCATGCTGTCAATCAATGAAATGTTTTTTTAGGCTATATAGTATTTGTTTACATTTACTTTTTTTTACAAACATTCGAGTAAAACAAGCTTATATTTTGGGTTCTAAAGGGGTACAACAGTTGAACTTAGCTCATGAGACATTTAGAAGTTATATTCGTCAAGAATCAATGGGTATATATCATAAATGTATAAGTAAAAAAATTGAACTGCAGATTGCCCCTTTAAAGGGCAGCTGAACTCACTGATTTCGCCTTGTTTTTTGACCTCTTTAAGTAAAACATGATTTGGGTCTTGGGCAGTGGTGGAATAAGTACCCAATTGTCATACTTGAGTAAAAGTAAAGATACCTTTAATATAAAGTGACTCAAGTGAAAGTCACCCAGAACAATACTACTTGAGTAAAAGTCTGAACGTATTTGGGTTTTATATATTCTTAAGTATAAATGTAAATGCAATTGCTAAAATATACTTAAGTATCAAAAGTCAAATTATATATCATATCAAATCAGACGGCACCATTAAAATAAAAATATGACTATTATTGACTCAAGACATTTCAGCTTTCATTAGTGATTTATTTGTAAAATGTTGAAAAACATAATTCCACTTGGACATTATGAGGTATTGTGTGTAGGCCGGTGACAAAACAATCCCAATTTAATTTATTTCAACACAACAAAATGTGGAAAAGGTCAAGGGATATGAATACTTTCTGAAGGCACCGTATATGTGGTCCGGCACTGCAGCCCATTTATTGACCGCTCACAGCTGTGCGTCTCCCCAGATCACAGGTAACCTGGTGAAGAGTAAGCTGAGGGTGGCTGAGCAGTACGTCCACATCCTGCCCATGAACACCCAGGTCACTGTGGATGGGTTCAAGGTCATACTGCTTGAAGCCAACCAGTGAGTATGAAGAAATCAAAGGGCTTTAAATAGAGTGAATTGTTGACCCATCTTGCCTCTTCTTCCCTATATTAGTATGAAAAATGTCATATGGTGAGAATTCCACTCAGCCTATCAAAGCGCGCGGTGAAACAATTACCATACAGAACCTATCCATTCCTTTCACATCTACTGGTCTTCTAAGGGGGTCGAGTTCTATTTGGTATTCAGAAATGGTCTTGAGGTGTGATATGTTACCTGGTCCTCTCCTCTCTGCCCACAGCTGTCCAGGAGCTGCCATGCTGCTGCTGTTCCTGCCCGATGGCCAGACTGTGCTTCACACGGGAGACTTTAGAGCTGACCCTTCTATGGAGGTCTACCACGAGCTGCTGAGCTGCCGAGTCCAGACACTCTACCTGGACACCACGTTAGTTTTTTAAGCTAGGGTTAGGCTAAGGGTAGAGCTGTGGTGTGGACATGAAACTAGGTTTAAGGTTTGAGTTAGGGTTGAGCCAGCCTGTTGACATAAAGCCACTGTTAGGGTTATGGCTAGGGTCAGGCTTGAGTCGGGGTGTGGTCATGAAGCTAGGGTTACGGTTAGGGTTGAGCTGGGCTGTGAACATGAAACTAGGGTTACAGTTATGTCTATGGTTAGGGTTGAGCCGGGGTGTTGACATTAAGTTAGGGTTATGGCTAGGGTTACGGCTCAATTTAACCACTGCTGTTAAACACCTCTCTCAAACCATTTCTCCTCTCTTTTGCTCTCTAGCTACTGCAGTCCTGAATACACCTTCCCAACGCAGCAGGAGGTCATAAACTTTGCGGCCAACACTGCCTTCATATGTGTGACACTCAACCCTCGTACTCTGGTGGTGTGTGGCTCCTATTCAGTGGGCAAAGAGAAAGTCTTCTTGGGTGAGTGCTGATTTGAGTGTTTGATCACCTTAAAGTAACTTTATTGAGCTACACCAGTGGTCACCAACCCTTTCTGAGTCAAGATTACTTTCGCAGTCAAGAAGTAAGCTGGCGTCTACCGATAAGATTTTTTTTGTTCAACCGGATTTAAACATTTTTTTACATTAACCTAATATAACCATTCTGTTGGAATTAGGTTTGTGCAGTAGTCCTACTTATCACAGCATATTGGCTATAGGCCTGCAAATATTGTTCTTCTCACCATTATTATATTTCAAAAGTCAAGCTTTTGTTAACAAAACACATCAGTTGGTGTAGCACTTGCAAATAATTCGCTTTTTTACTTTACTGGACTTATGGTAGAGATGCATCGGATGGTCATGGTGCTTTCAAGACAACTGGGAACTCGAGATAAAAAAATAAAAACGAGGTCAAATCATGACGTCAGTGATCTTCAGGTCGGAAAGTTGGAGCTCTAGAAAGATGCCAGAGTTTCCGGCTTGGAATTCAGAGTTGGATGACAGTTCCAAAAGATTTTCCCCAGTCGGATCTCGTTTTTCCCCACAGAGTTCTGAACAGGCAGTTAACCCACTGTTCCTATGCCGTCATTGAAAATAAGAATTTGTTCTTAACTGACTTGCCTAGTAAAATAAAGGTTAAAAAAACACTGAAATCAGAAGTCTGAGATTTCCAAGTTCCCAGTCTCAGCGGAGGGTCTGCCTCTCACAGTCTCTGCTGGTGCATGAAATCTAAGGAAGTCTCAAGGTTTTGCTCGCCTGAGGTAGAGTATCCCATGATAAGCTGTAGACCACCCTATTTACCAAGAGAATTTTCATCTATATTCTTCGTAGCTGTCGATTTACCACAACAAACTGATGCTGGCACTAAGACCGCACTCAATGAGCAGTATAAGGCCATAAGCAAACAGGAAAACACTCATCCTGAGGCGGCGCTCCAGGTGGCCGGGGACTTTAACGCAGGTGAACTTAAACCGTTTTATCTAATTTCTACCTGCATGTTAAATGTGCAACCAGAGGGGGAAAAAACTAGACCACCTTTACTCCACACACAGATACGCGTACAAAGCTCTCCCTCGCCCTCCAATTGGCAAATCTGACCATAATTCTATCATCCTGATTCCTACTTACAAGCAAAAACTAAAGCAGGAAGCACCAGTGACTCGGTCAATGAGAAAGTGGTCAGATGAAGCAGATGCTAAGCTACAGGACTGTTTTGCTAGCACAGACTGGAATATGTTCAGTGATTCCTCCGAAGGCATTGAGGAGTACACCACATCAGTCACTGGCTTCATCAATAAGTGCATCGATGAAGTCGACCCCACAGTGACCGTACGTACAGTGAGGGGAAAAAAGTATTTGATCCCCTGCTGATTTTGTACGTTTGCCCACTGACAAAGAAATGATCAGTCTATAATTTTAATGGTAGGTTTATTTGAACAGTGAGAGACAGAATAACAACAAGACAGCTGGGACCATAGTCACCAAGAAAACAATTGGTAACACACTACGCCGTGAAGGACTGAAATCCTGCAGCGCCCACAAGGTCCCCCTGCTCAAGAAAGCACATATACATGCCCGTCTGAAGTTTGCCAATGAACATCTGAATGATTCAGATGACAACAGGGTGAAAGTGTTGTGGTCAGATGAGACCAAAATGGAGCTCTTTGGCATCAACTCAACTCGCCGTGTTTGGAGGAGGAGGAATGCTGCCTATGACCCCAAGAACACCATCCCCACCGGCAAACATGGAGGTGGAAACATTATTCTTTGGGGGTGTTTTTCTGCTAAGGGGACAGGACAACTTCACCGCATCAAAGGGACGATGGACGGGGCCATTTCCCGTCAAATCTTGGGTGAGAACCTCCTTCCCTCAGCCAGGGCATTAAAAATGGGTCGTGGATGGGTATTCCAGCATGACAATGACCCAAAACACACGGCCAAGGCAACAAAAGAGTGGCTCAAGAAGAAGCACATTAAGGTCCTGGAGTAGCCTAGCCAGTCTCCAGACCTTAATCCCATAGAAAATCTGTGGAGGGAGCTGAAGGTTCGAGTTGTCAAACGTCAGCCTCGAAACCTTAATGACTTGGAGAAGATATGCAAAGAGGAATGTGAAAAAATCCCTCCTGAGATGTGTGCAAACCTGGTGGCCAACTGCAAGAAACGTCTGACCTCTGATTGCCAACAAGGGTTTTGCCACCAAGTACTAAGGCATGTTTTGCAGAGGGGTCAAATACTTATTTCCCTCATTAAAATGCAAATCAATTTATAACATTTTTCACATGCGTTTTTCTGGATTTTTTTTTTGTTATTCTGTCTCTCACTGTTCAAATAAACCTACCATTAAAATTATAGACTGATCATTTCTTAGTCAGTGGGCAAACGTACAAAATCAGCAGGGGATCAAATACTATTTTCCCTCACTGTACATATCCCAACCAGAAGCCATGGATTACAGGCAATATCCGCACTGAGCTAAAGGGTAGAGCTTCCGCATTCAAGGAGCGGGACTAACCTGGAAGCTTATAAGAAATCCCGCTGTGCCCTCCGACGAACCATCAAGCAGGCAAAGCGTCAATACAGGACTAAGATTGAATCGTACTACACCGGCTCCGATGCTCTTCGGATGTGGCAGTGCTTGCAAACTATTACGGACTACAAAGGCAAGCACAGCCGCGAACAACCCACTGACACGAGCCTACCAGACGAGCTAAATCGCTTTGAGGCAAGTAACACTGAAACATGGATGAGAGCATCAGCTGTTCCGGATGACTGTGTGATCACGCTCTCCGTAGCCGATGTGAGTAAGACCTTTAAACAGGTCAACATCCACGAGGCCACAGGGCCAGACTGATTACCAGGACGTTGTCCTCCGAGCTTGCGCTGACCAACTGGAAGTGTCTTCACTGACATTTTCTGTAATACCAACATGTTTCAAGCAGACCACCATAGTCCCTGTGTCCAAGAACACTAAGGTAATCTGCCTAAATGACTACCGACCCATAGCACTGATGTCTGTAGCCATGAAGTGCTTTGAAAGGCTGGTCATGGCTCACATCAACACCATTATACCAGAAACCCTAGACCCATTCCAATGTGCATACCGCCCCAACAGATCCACAGATGATGCAATCTATATTGCACTCAACACTGCCCTTTCCCAGCTGGACAAAAGGAACACCTATGTGAGAATGCTATTCATTGACTACAGCTCAGCGTTCAACACCATAGTGCCCTCAAAGCTCATCACTAAGCTAAGGACCCTGGGACTAAACACCTCCCTCTGCAACTGGATCCTGGACATCCTGACAGGCCGCCCCCAGGTGGTAAGGGTAGGTAACAACACATCCGTCACGCTGATCCTCAAAACGAGGGCCCCTCAGGTGTGCGTGCTCAGTCCCCTCCTGTACTCCCTGGCCAAGCACGACACCAACACCATCATCAAGCTTGCCGATGACACAACAGTGAGACAGCCTGGGAGGAGTTCGGAGACCTGTTTGGTGCCAGGACAACAACCTCTCCCTCAACGTGATCAAGACAAAAGAGATGATTGTGGACTACAGGAAAAAGAGGACCAAGCACGCCACCATTCTCATTGACAGGCTGTAGTGGAGCAGGTTGAGAGCTTCGTGTTCCCTGGTGTCAACATCACCAACAAACTATCATGGTCCAAACACACTAAGACAGTCGTGAAGAGGGCATGACAAAACCTATTCCCCCTCAGGAGACTGAAAAGATTTGGCATGGGTCCTCAGATTCTCAAAAGATTCTACAGTTGCATCATCGAGAGCATCACTGCCTGGTATGGCAACTGCTCGGCCTCCGACCTTAAGGCACTACAGAGGGTAGTGCGTACGGCCCAGTACATCACTGGGGCCAAGCTTCCTGCCATCCAGGACCCCTATACCCCTATAAGGAATTGTTGTGTTTGGGAGATTGAGGAGAAATGGCACCTCAATTGCTCTTGTACACAACAATACATTTACTGTCTAAGCACAACCCTGAACAACCAAAACCCCCTTCCTCATCTCGAAGTACCGTCTGTAAAGCTTCCCCATCCCATTGACTTTGACAAATCATTCTTGTCAGTAGTAGCCCTTTGCAGGATAATTTTGTAGACATGTTTTGAGAATCTGCAGAGAGAATGAGGTGGTTGTGTCATTACTGTTGTAGTCTTGATTTTATACCTTTCAGTGTCCCTTGCTGGTTTCTGCCCCACAATCTTGTTATGCTCCATAACCGCAAGTTGTGTCCGCTCCCTCATGCTTTTGTACCCAAAATGCCCCTGCTTTGGGGTTTTCAGCGGGGCACTGTGGAATGACTCCAGATCACCTGAGTTTTACAAAAAGAAAAGGTAAAAAGAGAGGGGTAGACTAAATTGATTAAATAGTCTGGAAGGTACTCTGGTCCTCAGGCTACCTCTAACCACCCCATAATACAAACATAAACCATATAAACACTACCCAATTAATGTTTATACCATGCTTACTGTAAATTGAGCTAGCTTAGCCGTCAGCTTATAAATATTTTGGCCAATTTATCTTCACCTTGTGCAGAGCTAAGGGTTCGAAGTGCATGTTGGTGGAATCAGATTCTGTACCACCTACAACAAAATATACAACAATACACAATTTAACCACCCCACTAATTGTATTGATCTCTATTAGACTGACTAGCTAAGCATACCTAACATGGACATTTCAATATTGTCAGCTTGTGCTTAGCTAACTAGCGTCAACATGTTGGCAGCAAGATTGCAAGCCAGCTGAGACTGGCTGAAAACCAACTAACCAATCATATTTTTTTTATTTAACCTTTTATTTAACTTTATTTACCATAGATGAGTTATACACATTCATCATTGCTACCAACACACACGAGCTAAATCGACAATTCTATTTTTAGTCATGGAGTGTTTTCCAGACAACGGTGGAATAGATGGCTACCAAATTGAGATACTCTATATTTGGTATCGTTAGCTAACATCAGTCAAAGATAGAACGTTGTCACAGTGGCCCTGTGACAACAATTTTGGACCCCCTTGTGGCCCCCTTAAATGTGGAGGATGCGGAACACTAATTAAACCCACACATTTACTAGAGGGACATGGTATTTTGCCTGCTAATGCCTGCAATGCAGTGAGGAAAACGATATGACAACAATAACGTCTAATGTAACTGGCCCCTCTAACAGTACAACTGGCCCCAGCTTGGCCCCCCCAGTTGAAATGGTCTGGAACTGCCACTGCCAGGCACAGAACACCACACGGGCATGGTGAAAAACAAACGTTTTCAAAAAAATCTTGCTGAGCAAAATTATGAAATTACTGTGTGTTGGTTGTTCGAAGTAAACAACGCCATTATTCTAGTTTGTGGGCGGTATCAGCATTTGCTATGAATGCCGGACTTTGTGTTCACTATGAGCACACCAATACACAGGGAGTCGAAACTTCCCAATTCTACCATTTAAATGGAAATGTGCTAGTGTTTTGGATAATTGTGATGTTTATGATAAAAACAATGTTAATATAGTAATGACTATATGCCGTGGTAGAGACAAAGTGAAATTCTCCTTTAAACATTAACTCACTCATAAAAACAGCAGCTCTTTGCTGTATTTTTTGACAGTCTCTCTCTGGTCATGGTTTTAAAAGTTATGAAATCTCACATAGGCTAGTATCAAACTGTTGTGGCCGGGTTGGTGGAAGCTGTAACCACAGTGATTTGACGTATCCGATTGGCCAGCGCTGTAGGCGCACTCGATTTAGCCACAGATCTCCCGGTCCGCTGGGTTGGCGGAGTTTGTCTTTTCAGACAAATTAAATGGTTAAAAATGGGAACACTTTGCCTACCCGGTGCGCAGGGCTTCTGAATCAAGTGCATGTACCGTCAACAGCGCAATTCTGATTATTTTTTTAAACTTTCCATAGCTTTATCGTTGACATTTCTGCAGAAATGTTTGCTGATCGACTAGGAATGCCTTAAGATCGACCAGTCGATCGCGATCGAACAGTTGGTGACCACCGATCTACAATCAATTTGAGACACTTTGGGATGATTTGGACATGAACCGCGAACAATGCTAAAATTTGACTTGCATTGGATGGTCGACAAAAATGCTTTGCTTAGAGCTTAAGAAAGAGTGTGGCCATTGACCATTTAAAAGCCACTTCCAGGATTTTAATCTTGGGTAGCCAACTGAACTACTAGAAGTAGAATCCAACAATACTCATCATGAATCGGTGAATAAAAATTGGCTATACTCTCTGAATATATGACTGGCTTAACTGTCTTACTATGTCCTGTCCATAGCTCTGGCAGAGGTACTGGGCTCCAAAGTTTGCCTGTCCCGGGACAAGTTCAACACCATGTGCTGTCTGGAGTCGGAGCGCATCCGCCAGCTCATCACCACCGACTGGAAGGCCGCACAGGTCCATGTGCTACCCATGATGCAACTGAACTTCAAAGTGGGTCCTGTAGTGATTTTTACAGTTCCTATACAGTACCAGTGAAAAGTTGTGACACACCTACTCATTCAATTCGGGGCGACAGGTAGCCTAGTGGTTAGAGCGTTGGGCCAGTAACTGAAAGGTTGCTAGATCAAATCCCGAGCTGACAAGGTAAAAATCGGTTGTTCTGCCCCTGAACAAGGCAGTTAACCCACTGTTCCTAGGCTGTCATCGTAAATAAGAATTTGTTCTTAACTGACTTGCCTAGTTAAAATAAAGGTTAAATATTTTTTTTTAAATGTAATGTAAATATTCAAGGGTTTTTCTTTATTTTTACTATTTTCTACATTGTAGAATAATAGTGAAGACATCAAAACTATGAAATAACACATATGGAATCATGTAGTAACCAAAAAAGGTTTTTACAACTCAAAATATGTGTTATATTTGAGGTTCTTAAAAGTAGCCACCCTTTGCCTTGATGGCAGCTTTGCACACTCTTGGCATTCTCTCAACCAGGTTCGCCTGGAATGCTTTTCCAACAGTCTTGAAGGAATTCCCACATATGCTGAGCACTTGTTGGCTGTTTTTCCTTTACTCTGCGGTTCAACTCATCCCAAATCATCTCAATTGGGTTGAGGTCGATGATTGTGGAGGCCAGGTAATCTGATGCAGCACTCCATCACTCTCCTCCTTGGTCAAATAGCCCTTACACAGCCTGGAGGTGTGTTAGGTCATTGTCCTGTTGAAAAACAATTGCTTTGCTGGTGACACTATCACACCTCCTCCTCCATGCTTCACAGTGGGAACCACGCATGCGGAGATCATCCATTCACCTACTCTGCGTCTCACAATGACACGTCGGTTGGAACCAAAAATCTCAAATTTGGACTCCAGACCAAAGGACAGATTCATGTTTCTTGACCCAAGCAAGTCTCTTCTTATTGGTGTCCTTTAGTAGTGGTTTCTTTTGCAGTAATTCGACCATGAAAGTCTGATTCACGCAGTCTCCTTTGAACAGTTGATGTGTCTGTTACTCGAACTCTGTGAAGCATCTATTTGGGCTGCAGTTTCTGAGGCTGGTAACTCTAATGAACTTATTTTTCCTCTGCAGTTAACTCTGGGTCTTCCTTTCCTGTGGCGGTCCTCATGAGAGCCAGTTTCATCAGAGCGCTTGATGGTTTGTGCGACTGCACTTGAAGAAACTTTCAATGTTCTTGACGTTTTCCGTTTTGCCTGACCTTCATGTCTTAAAGTAATGATGGACTGTCGTTTCTCTTTGCTTATTTGAGCTGTTCTTCCCATAATATGGACTTGGTCTTTTACCGTATAAGGCTATCTTCTGTATACCACCCCTACCTTGTCACAACACAACTGATTGGCTCAAACGCATTAAGAAGGAAAGAAAATCCACAGATTAACTTTTAACAAGGCACACCTGTTAATTGAAATGCATTCCAGGTGACTACCTCATGAAGCTGGTAGAGAGAATGCCAAGAGTGTGCAAAGTTGTCATCAAGGCAAGGGGTGGCTACTTTGAATAATCTCAAATGTAAAATATACTGTATATATATACTTTTTTGGTTACTACATAATTCTATATGTGTTATTTCATAGTGTTGATGTCTTCACTATTATTCTACAATGTAGAAAATAGTAAAAATAAAGACAAACCCTTGAATGAGTAGGTGTGTCCAAACCTTTGACTGGTATTGTATGTCAAAAGTGCTTAAAGGTAGAACTCAGTAAGACAACATTCTCCTACAAAGCAGTGCAGCACCCTCACAGAAATGCAACAAAATTCAAACTGCCACAGTTGTCTCTTCCCAATGTTAACATATTTCAAGGGAGGGCATACATTGTAAAGAGACAATAGTGGAGGTCTTGACTGATTTTTTTAAAATTATGTTGTTTGTGATCAGGTAATCACCCTGCTGTGTATATTGCTGAGTCTACCTTAAACAACAACCACTTTTGTGCTATCCATATAGCAAAAAAACATGATACGGTTAAAAACTAAATAAATAGAAAAAACTTGCTACACAAGGCAAGCTTTCCTTATTTTTTTTTTACATTCAGAAAAATAGAGATTATTACTCTTATTCTGGATCTGGCATAACACAAGCCAGATCCATTACCAAACACTTTCCACAGAAGTGCTCATTCAAAACTGTTATAAAAAAAAAAACTGTTATAAATAAATCTAAAATAGAATTTGAGAAGCTTTTGAAAATGTTTATTTTCTTTTGAGATTCTTCCACATTTTCATGAGTATTTGTACAATAATGAGAAATGATGAGGCAGAGGATGTTGATATTGACAAATAATTTCATGTTTTACTGCTTTAGATTGACAGATTCAAAATGGATTTGCTGCTGTACAAGTTGTAAAATATAATTCATTTGAATTGCTTCCATATTCTCTTAGTAGTCTTAAAACCGAAATCTGCAGGTTGTGGGCAACCCTATGCCGCCCCACTTCTTGTGTAGTGTTTTCACTTTGAACGAAAACAAGGGGTTTGAGCCCTGAGCCGCCTTGGGCTGGCCTTCTGGGTAAGGTGCTTCTTTGCGCTAATCCCGCCTACTCTAAACACTATCATGTCAACAATCTGCATATCTAGCTTTAGCTAGCTAATGTTGGCTAGTTGAAATAAAGGCATTGGGCATCTTGTGGGGTTTATACAGTTTAGCTACTGGACATGATGGTATCGTTAGATTCCTTTGAGTTCAATACAGTCCGAATACAGAATGTTATATTTTTCTCGTATATTTTTCTCTTTGGGTCCAGTTTATTCCGATCTGAGAACGATGCTTGCTGGCTTCATCTGCTCTGTTTGTTTCTGGCAGTTCTAACGTTAGTTTTCAAGTGACTTTCACTTCCTCTCCAGCTCCGGGGCAACAGGGTTATTCGAGTAGGCTGGATTAGTATAAAGACACACCTTGCCCAGAATGCCAACCCAAGGCAGTTCAGGGCTCAACCCCCTTGTTTTTGTTCAAAGTGAAAACACTACACAAGAAATGGGGCGACATAGGGTCGCCCACGACTTGCGGATTCCTGCTTTAACACTTTCATTGCGCTTTTGGTGTTTCTGTGCATTTGATATAGTGTGTGGGTAGGCAACCACAGAGTGCCAGACCCTGGAATGCCAAAAACACTTTGTTTATTTTGAAACTATTTAGCTTTAGACCTCCTGAGAGACCAAGTTGATGTAATACAGCCAATAACTGATATTGATAAATTGGCAAGGTAAGTAAAGTCATGTGTTGTTGTTAGTATTATTATACAGTGCCTTGCAAAAGTAGTCATCCCCCTTGGCGTTTTTCCTATTTTGTTGCGTTACAACCTGTAATTTAAGTGTATTTTTATTTGGATTCCATGTAATGGACATACACAACATTGTCCAAATTGGTGAAGTGAAATGAAAATAAGTTTAAAAAAAATCAACAACAACAAAAATTATCGTAAAAGTGCATATGTATTCACCCCCTTTGCTATGAAGTCCCTAAATAAGATCTGGTGCAACCAATTACCTTCAGAAGTCACATAATTAGTTAAATAAAGTGTCACATGATCTGTCACACGATCTCAGTATATATACACCTGTTCTGAAAGGCCCTAGAGTCTGCAACACCACAAAGCAAGGGGCACCACCAAGCAAGCGGCACCATGAAGACCAAGGAGCTCTCCAAACAGGTCAGGCACAAAGTTGTGGAGAAGTACAGATCAGGGTTGGGTTATAAAAAATATCCAAAACTTTTAACATCCCACAGAGCACCATTAAATCCATTATTAAAAAATGGAAAGAATATGGCACCACAACAAGCCTGCTAAGAGAGGGCCGCCCACCAAAACTAATGGACCAGGCAAGGAGGGCATTCATCAGAGAGGCAACAAAGAGACCAAAGATAACCCTGAAGGAGCTGTAAAGCTCCACAGCGGAGATTGGAATATCTGTCCATAGGACCACATTAAGCCTTACACTCCGCGGAGCTGGGCTTTACAGAAGAGTGGCCAGAAAAAAGCCATTGCTTAAAGAAAAAAATAAGAAAACATGTTTGGTGTTCGCCAAAAGGCATGTGGGAGACTCCCCAAACATATGGAAGAAGGTACTCTGGTCAAATGAGACTAAATTGAGCTTTTTGGCCATCAAGGTAAACGCTATGTCTGGCGCAAACCCAACACCTCTCATCACTCCAAGAGCACCGTCCCACAGTGAAGCATGGTGGTGGAAGGATCATGCTGTGGGGATGTTTTTCATCGGCAGGGACTGGGAAACAGGTCATAATTGAAAGAATGATAGATGGTGCTAAATACAAGGAAATTCTTGAGGGAAACCTGTTTCAGTCTTCCGGAGATTTGAGACTGGGACGGAGGTTCATCTTCCAGCAGGACAATGACCCTAAGCATACTGCTAAAGCAACACTCGAGTGGTTTTAGGGGAAACATTTAAATGTCTTTGAATGGCCTAGTCAAAGCCCAGACCCCAATCCAATTGAGAATCTGTACACCAGCGGAACCCATCCAACTTGAAGGAGCTGGAGCAGTTTTGCCTTGAAGAATGGGCAAAAATCACAGTTGCTAGATGTGCCAAGCTTATAGAGACATACCCAAAGAGACTTGCAGCTGTAATTTCTGCAAAAGGTGGCTCTACAAAGTATTGACTTTGGGGGGTGAATAGTTACACACGCTCAAGTTTTCCGTTTTTAAAATCAAATGATACAAACCCCCCAAAAATCTATTTTAATTCCAGGTTGTAAGACAACAAAATAGGAAAAATTCCAAGGGGGGTGAATACTTTCGCAAGCCACTGTAATAACTCAAAGGTACTCAAAGCACTTTACATAGTAGGAGGAAAATCACCTCATCCACCACCAATTTGTAGAACCCACCTGAGTGATGCACGGCAACCATTTTGTGCCAGAACGCTCACCACACATCAGCTATCAGGTGGAGAGGTGAGGATTGATATACAGTGCATTCGGAAAGTATTCAGACCCCTTGACTTTTTCCAAATTTTGTTATATAACAGCCTTATTCTAAAATGTATTAAATAAATGTTTTCCCTCATCAATCTACGCACAATACCCCATAATGACAAAGTGAAAACAGGTTTTTTGAAATGTTAGCAAATTTATTACAAATAAAAATTAAAACAATTATTTACGTAATTATTCATACCCTTTGCTACGAGACTCGAAATTGAGCTCAGGTGCATCATGTTTCCAGTGATCATCCATGAGATGTTTCTACAACTTGATTGGAGTCCACCTGTGGTAAATTAAATTGATTGGACATGATTTGGAAAGGCGCACACCTGTCTTTATAAGGTTGACAGTGTATGTCAGAGCAAAAACCAAGTGATGAGGTCAAAGGAATTGTCCGTAGAGCTCCGAGACAGGATTGTGTCGGCACAGATCTGGGGAAGGGTACCAAAAAAATGTGTGCAGCATTGAAGGTCCCCAAGAACACCGTGGCCTACATCATTATTAAATGGAAGAAGTTTGGAACCACCAAGAAATCTTCCTAGAGCTGGGAGGGAGGGCGGTGACCAAGAACCCGATAGTCACTGATAGAGCTTCAGAGTTCCTCTATGGAGCTGAGAACCTTCCAGAAGGACAATCATCTCTGCAGCACTCCACCAATCTGGCCGTTATGGTAGAGTGGCCAGACAGAAGCCACTCCTCAGTAACAGGCACATGACAGCCCGCTTGGAGTTTGCCAAAAGGCACCTAAATGACTTTCAGACCTTGAGAAACAAGATTCTCTGGTCTGATGAAAAACCAAGATTGAACTATTTGGCCTGAATGCCAAGTGTCACGCCTGGAGGAAACCTGGCACCATCCCTACGGTGAATCATGATAGTGGCAGCATCATTCTGTGGGGATGTTTTTCAGCGGCAGGGACTGGAAGACCAGTCAGGATCGAGGGAAAGATGAACGGAGCAAAGTACAGAAAGATCCTTGATGAAAACCTGCTCCAGAGCGCTCAGGACCTCAGACTGGGACAAAGGTTCACCTTCCAACAGGACAACGACCCTAAGCCCACAGCCAAGACAACGCAGGAGTGGCTTCCGGACAAGTCTCTGAATGTCCTTGAGTGGCCCAGCCCGACCCCGGACTTGAACCCAATCGAATATCTCTGGAGAGACCTGAAAATAGCTGTGTAGCGCCGTTCCCCATCCAACCTGACAGAGCTTGATAGGATCTGCAAAGAAGAAAGGGGAGAAACTCCCCAAATACAGGTGTTCAAAGCTTGCAGCATCATACCCAATAAGACTCGAGGCTGTTATCGCTGCCAAAGGTGCTTCAACAAAGAACTGAGTAAAGGGTCTGAATACTTACATAAATGTAATATTTCAGTTATTTATTTTAAAACCTGTTTTTGCTTTGTCATTATGGGGTATTGTGTGTAGATTTAGATGTTTTTTTTATAGAATATTTTTAGAATAAGGCTGGAACGTATCAAAATGTGGAAAGGTCAAGGGGTCTTAATACTATCCGAATGCACTGTATGCCAATTAGGATTGAGGGGGCTGATTAGGTGGCTATGATGGAATGGGGCCCGGTTGAGAGTTTAGCCATTTACACTGGGGCAAACACCCCTACTTGCCTAAATAAATAAAGGTTAAATTAAAGAAAAGAAAATACTCTCATGATAAATGCCATGGGATTTTATAATGACCACAGTGGTTCAGGACACACATGTAACATCCTATCTGAAAGACGGCACCCTCTATGCAGGGCAATGTCCCCTTCACTGCCCTGGGATCTCCCCAGAGGGAAGAGTGCCCCCTACTGGCACTCCAAACACCACTTCCAGCAGCATCTGGTCTCCCATCCAGAGACCGACCAGGACTGACCCTGTTTAGCTTCAGAGGCAAGCCAGCAGTGGGATGCAGGGTGGTATGCCGCTGGTTGGGATTAAACTCTGGAGTACCTGCGGCATTACAGCACTAGGATTGCTTACCCCTGCACTAGTGGAAAGTTTGCACCTGATATAATACAACATTTCAAAATGTAAAGGGTGGAGCTAAAATGTAAAATACAAGAGTATGATGAACTCTAGGTCACATGTCTGTAATGCCGTTTTGGCTTTGGTTTTAATTCCTCTCAGAAAAGAACAGCCTCAAACGATCTGTTCACTCCGCACACTTACTAAACCAAAGTACTCCCATGTCCTTTTTTTCCTTTCCAGAACCTGCAGGCTCATCTGAGTAGGTTCTCGAGGCAGTACGACCAGCTGGTGGCCTTCAAGCCCACGGGCTGGACCTTCAGTCAGAGGGTGGGGGCTGTGGAGGATATCAAGCCTAAGGTCCATGGCAACATCAGCATCTATGGTACAGCCAAGTATCTATACCATCTATAGCAGATGTGCTCAGATATGGCCCTCAAGGCCCAGAGCACTGCTGGTTTTGGTCCTAGGCATGAAATTTAAAGCATGCTAACTAGGAGACATTGACTCACATTAGCCATGTCATGCCTACTACTTACTAATTATCAACTGTTGTCAATCACACTAGGTCTGAAAAATCTTCCTCAATGGCTTGCAGCGAATTATACTTGATGAAAAGCCGGAATGAGTATGACATCCAAGCATTTAAAGGGATCGTGCGAGATTCTGGCAATTAATGCGTCCAGTATGAAGGAAGTTTACTGGAACCGTGCTGAAAAGGACAATGTGAAAATAAAATATCTGAGCCAGGTTGTGAATCCGGTATCAGTTGGCTCAGTGGTTGGAGTATGGTGACGTCAACACCAAGGTCATGGTTTTAATTCCCTATGGGCCCCATACATCCCTATATTTATTTTATGTCTTAACTGTTTCCTGCCTTGGATAAAAGAGTGCTAAATGACCATGTCTGACCTTCAGCGGGCAACGGCATCAGAGCTCCGCCTAAAAATATTCCTGTGTTATTTCAACTCAGTGATCCACCTGTTCAACAAGTCCCTCATCACTGGATGTGTCCCTCAGCTCAAACTGGCCCCAGTCACACCAGTGTTGTTCCTAGCCAACTTTAAGACCGTTGCCCACTGAAGGTCAGACATGGTCATTTAGCACTCTTTTATCCAAGGCAGGAAACAGTTAAGCCATCAAATAAATACTACTTGAGCCCTTCCAGTTGGGCTTCAGAGCTAGACACAGCATCGAAACTGCCCTGGAAAGGGTCACCAATGACCACCTCATGAATGCTGACTCTGGGGCTGCCAGCATCTTCATACTGTTCGACATTGCCAGGTTACGACCAATGCTATCACAACCTGCAGCTGAGTGAGTCATCCACGTCTTTATTTCATCCCGTCTGGCGCATCTGTCAAGTGCCTAAATAGGCTACAATATGTCCAGAACGGTGCTGCACGTGTCCTCACCCACACCTCCCCCCGAGAGCACATCTCTCCAGTGCTTCTCAACTTCCACTGGCTCCCCATATGCTCACACATTGACTACAAAATCCTGGTTCAAACCTACCAAGCTATCCACAACTCTTGACCTGTCTGACCTCATTCTACTCTCCTTCTCCTCCAGGTCCATCTCCCTTCAGCAGCCCCGCAGCAGACTTAAAAACTGGGTGACAGGGCTTTCAGTAGCACGTAATGGGGAAAATTAAGGACATTAGTGTCTAGCTATAATTCTGAACGCATCCAAAACTGAGTAATCTAAACCCATTGGCCTGATTCCTCACTACTCCCTTTATTTGGATTGGGGGCCCCCTGGAGGTCGGGGGCTCCCAGATAGCATATGAACACGTCATAAACCATGGCAAAATATGTAAAATTGCAGGAAATTAGCTTTGAATCTGCAAAAATGTTAGATGGGTTGGTGGGCCCCCATATCAGGCCCTAGGGGTGAGGGGGTGTTTGTCTATTTTGATGCTCCTTTCTCACTTGCCCCCCCTTTCTCTCTCTTACGCTAGGCATCCCCTACAGTGAGCACAGCAGCTACCTGGAGCTGAAGCGTTTTGTCCAGTGGCTGCGGCCCCTCAAGATAATCCCCACAGTCAACGTGGGCAGCTGGGCTAGCCGGAAGGCCATGGAGAGGTGCTTCAGAGAGTGGCTAACAGAGGCTTACGAGGCTAATAATGTTAAAGTAATCTAAAACAGGACACTTCAGTGTTCATACACAGTGCAAACAGTATATGACACAATACTTGAGTGCTAGTTTATTGGGGTTTTTCGAATCCCCATTTGCTTTGCCAAAGCAGTGGCTATTCTTCCTGCGGTCCACACTAAAACATAAAACAAGACAAGTAACAAAACACTGATAGGCAAGAACAGTTATACAAATAAAAAAATACAACGATATACAACTAAAGAATCATTTGTGTGTTACAGTGTGTCTGTGTGCCATGAGATGTTGTTTTTATCAATTCTTTAAACGTCATTTTGCTGTTTGTTTGGGTAATTGGGGATGGGAGTTCCATGCGATCATGGCTCTGTATAATACTGTGGGTTGCTGTGAATTTGTTTGGACTTGGGGACTGTGAAGTGACCCCTGGTGGCATTTCTTGTGGGGTATGTATTGGTGTCTGCCTGCATAATAAAATAACATAGCTCAATCTGGGATTTTCATTCCTCATAAAAACTAGAAGAGAAGCAGTTAATCTCTTGTCAACCAGGAAACACTGGCATGCATGTAGTTGATGTTAGTAATGCATGTGCAGTTAAGGGTAAGGCGTGCTGCTCTGTTTTGCTGCACTTGACCATATTACCAAACAGTAATCACGATGGGACAAGACCAATTCCTGAACAACTAGTATAGTAGAAAAATGCTGAACATATTTTTTATAACTCCCCATCTTCACAAATTTGTCAATTTTACTTTGCCCATGATAACTGAAAATACAATGTTTTACCTAGTTTAGCTTCCTCAACTTGATTAGGCACAACTCCAGTTGAGGTTTATCTCTTAGACAATGTTTTGAACCAAATACAATGATTTTAGTTTAAATGTATTTAAGACCAGTTTATTATTAATCACCCATTCTGATACTGCTAAGTCCTTATTTAGAATTTCAGTCAGCTCACTGGCTTTGGGTGCTGACATAGAGTGTGGAATCATCTGCCTACATAGTAATTCTAGACCAGTGGCAAATAAGACCAG
Organism: Hucho hucho; assembly: GCA_003317085.1. Lineage (NCBI taxonomy): Eukaryota > Metazoa > Chordata > Actinopteri > Salmoniformes > Salmonidae > Hucho > Hucho hucho. The sequence goes on along the minus strand of QNTS01001209.1, from coordinate 272,638 downwards.
TGGCAAATAATTTGTAAACATAGAGAAGAGTGAGGGACACCACACTGTAAATAACTCTCCAGGTGATGTAAAGCCATAGCAAGTAAGTTTTTTTCAATAACAATGTATGATCAATAACATCAAAGGCTCCACTGAAATCTAACAATACAGCTCCAACAGTCATCTTATGCATTTATTTTAACCTATCAGTCATCTGAGTCAGTGCAGAAGTTGAATGCCCTTGTCTATATATGTATGCTGAAAGTCAGTAGTTAAAGATATAGCAAATAGTTTCACATCAAGGTTGATTATCATTATTTATGGATAACAATACATTTTACAGCTGTTCCACACTAACTTGACCAAATTCAAAAGAGCAATCCTCTCGTTATTATTAAAATATGATGATTCACTGTTCAATGTTGTCATTTCACTTCTGAGTTTATCAACTTTACTAGTGAAATAGTAATTGAAATGATTGGCAATATCGAAAGGTTTTCTTTTAAGTGACCCATCAACTTCAATGAATGATGAAGTCTATAACTAAAAATAATTTTTAACTGGGCTCATATTTCACTATCAAAGATTATGAACAAAATGTGCAAACGTGTCTACATGCAGCTCTCGCTTTGATCTCAAAACAAGCGCATCTACTCATGACCGCTCATGCTGTGAACTCAGTTCAAAGTAAATGGCACAGATTCATATATGTGACTTGTTTCAGGAAACTAGGCTTATGCGTCACTTGTCGTGAATGAGCCTAGTCAGTATGACCTGGTGACTCCTCCAGTCAGAGATGTGGTAACACTGAGACAAAGATGAAGATGAAGAAGCAGAAGAAGGACAGGAAGAGGCCTCAACCACAGGTAGCTGGGGAGCAGCTGAACCCAGACAAAGGCAGAGAGGAAATGACGGTCGGAGGTTCATCTTACATGGCCACACCCGTCAGATCTTGGCCCTGGGATGGAGTTGGTAGAGTTGCTTGATGGCATGTGGGCCATGAAGCAGATGACACCACGGATTGTCGTCACCTACGAAAGAACCAATGTGGTACCTGACTCTAGACATCTCGTGTAAAGGAGCAAATTTGTGTTATGTAACTTTGCTTAAATGTCACGTGTAAGATGGAGGATGTCTTGTGTGGCTGTAGTCAAAGAAGGCATGGGCAATTTTAAGGGGTACAACACCTAATGTAAAAGATAAGGGGAGTGGAGCAGAGATTCTGGGGAAGACAGATCAGGAGCTGATTGATGTATTAGAAGTTAAAAACTTTTGGGTTAATGTAAGAACAGAACTTGATTGTTATTGTTAGAAGCTTTTCCATTATCATTGCTATATAAAGAAAAATATTAAATCTATCAGTTGTGAAACTGGAACCAAAAGAGAAGTGTTACTGGTATTCATTAACTGGTTGAATTATTTGTTGAATAAAGTGTTGAAGAAGAAGAGTAAAACCAAAGATTTGTAAAATAAACACAAAAGGAGCACTGGACAGCTTTTAGCAAAAAGTTTATTTCAAGAAATTAGTCTTAGCTGAAACCCTATACCCGGGACTTAGTGAGTGTGATTCACCAGTGAGGGTGTTGTCCGGTCAACTAGAAAGGGAGGACCAGCGGCTAGCAGGAGTGTCTGAGACTATGTCACACTTATAAAAATAGAATAACCCGACTTCCGGTGACGATTTGGCAATGAGCAGCAAATGAGCAGCAGCTACCTAAAGAGGCTGTGTAACTCCACTTGAATGAGTAGGTGTGTCCAAACTTTTGACTTTTTATGTCTTCACTATTATTCTACAATGTAGAAATATTTGAACACATGGAATCATGTAGCAAAAAAGTGTTAAATCTAAATATATTTTATATTTGAGATTCTTCAAAGTAGCCAACTTTTACCTTGATGACAGCTTTGCAGCCTCTTGGCATTCTCTCAACCAGCTTCATGAGGTAGTCACCTGGAATGCATTTCAATTAACAGGTGTACCTTGGTAAAAGTACATTTATGGAATTTGTTTGCTTCTTAATGCGTTTGAGCCAATCAGTTGTGTTGTGACAAGGTAGGGGTGGTATACAGAAGATAGCCCTATTTGGTAAAAGATCAAGTCCATATTATGGGAAGAACAGCTCAAATAAGCAAAGAGAAACGACAGTCCATCATTACTTTTAAGACATGAAGGTCAGTCAATACAGAACATTTAAAGAACTTTGAAAGTTTCATCAAGTGCCGTCTCAAAAACCATAAAGCGCTATGATGAAACTGGCTCTCATGAGGACCGCCACAGGAATGGAAGACTTACCTATGCTGCAGAGGATACGTTCATTAGTTACCAGTCTCAGAAATTGCAGCCCAAATAAATGCTTCACAGAGTTCAAGTAACAGACACATCACAACATCAACTGTTCAGAGGAGATTGCGTGAATCAGGCCTTTATGGTCAAATTGCTGCAAAGAAACCACTACTAAAGGACACCAATAAAAAGAGACTTGCTTGGGCCAAGAAACACGAGCAATGAACATTAGACCGGTGGAAATCTGTCTTTTGGTCTGATGAGTCCAAATTTAAGATTTTTGGTGAACGGATGATCTCTGCATATGTGGTTCCCACCATGAAGCATGGAGGTGGTGTGATGGTGTGGGGGTGCTTTGCTGGTGACACTGCCTGTGATTTATTTAGAATTCAAGGCACACTTAACCAGCATGGCTACCACAGCATTCTGCAGCGATACGCCGTCCCATCTGGTTTGCACTTAGTGGGACTATTGTTGTGGAAATATTCAGTCAATAATATTTCTCAAATACCGGAGCCTGTGAGTTCAAATAGAAAGTAATATAAGCCGAGCTGGTTCATGAAGTAACTCCCTTTCCAGCCTTGGCACACTCTTTTTATACAGGTTTCATCCTTCACCACACACATAGTAACTCCTCTTTATGTTAATCATCCATCCCCTCTGGCAATTAGCCACCATTATCTTTTTGCCTTGCACTAATTTTAGCTTGGTTTCACATTAGGGCATGGAAAACATTAGAGCCATAGCAATGGTACAAATAATAAACAGACATGCCCACTCTCAAGACAGGTGCATGTTTAATGGTGCCTAATGACCTAGACACACATATAGAGTGCACTTATCCTGCTGACTACTACGAAATGTATAATGGGCACATATGTACTAGAACATTTCCAATACTATCATTTGTTTTTCAATAGGACAATGACCCAACACATCTCCAGGCTGGCCTCCACAATCACCCAATCTCAAACCAATTGAGATGGTTTGGGATGAGTTAGACCGCAGACTGAATGAAAAGCAGCCAACAAGTATTCAGCATATGTGGGAACTCCTTCAAGACCGTCAGAAAATCTTTCAAGATGAAGCTGGTTAAGAGAATGCCAAGAGTGTGCAAAGCTGTCATCAAGGCAAAGGGTGGCTATTTGAAGAATCTAAAATATTTTGATTTGTTTAACACTTTTTTGGTCACTGCATGATTCCATATGTGTTATTTCATAGTTTGTCTTCACTATTATTCTACAATGTAGAAAATAGTAAAATAAAGAAACCCCTTAAAAGTTTGGACACCTGCTCATTCAACTACAGTACTCTAGCAGTAGTCAAGCTGCTTATGCTGAAAAGCCTTGTTAGTGCATAGGGCAAATTAGCTTTTGGATTTCCTGTTTTTTTCAGATTCAGACTAAAGCTAATATTTCACTTAACTTATTTTGTATTAATATGTTTCTAGTGATGCTAACAATGACAATTTCCTCTGGGCTGTACATTAAATCACTAGGGTGCTTACTGTGTAAGGGACAATACAAACAAGACAATAATGAAGAGAAACAGAGATTAATCTATTTTATTCCCTGTAAACACCATATATACATATTGGATCTGGAATTTTAAAAACATCTGACCATTTTACAGAAGATCATATCTACAAATGTATAATAATCACAGTTTGAATATTCAATCAAACAGAGCACATCGAACAACACCAAGACAATCAACAGACAATACCAACATCTCGCTATAGTCAGTCACAATTTTACACTTACAACACATCTGTTCATATTGCTGATTTCACTGTGACGGGAGACGAATTTGCCACTCTCTCTCTTTGTGGACTGGTCTCCCAGGCAAATATCATATTAATTTAACATTGCTCCTATGTTTTCATGTTGTGAGAATGTAGGCCTAGGTTGGACCACACATGGGAGAGTGTTTGACCCTTTTCACATTTCAAATTGTACTTTCCAGCACGTTTAAAGTAAAGGTACCAGCAACTATGGTGGATGCGGAACCAGGCCAGTGCATGGCTCAGTAGTGTGAAACGGGTACTAAAGTTATGCTTCCAATGTTTTTGTTGTCATGGAGGACACATTTTTTTAACCATAAGAGTACCACATTATCCAGTCACTACATTTGTCTTACCAAGATATCTAGCATGTTGCTCATTTGACAATCAAATTAAACAGTAATGAAACGATTCAGTCAAATTATTTTGCTGTGTCAAATGAACATTAATTGTGGCCTTTGTAACATGACAAGTTACAAAAATCATTGATTGGTGAAAGTCTTCATTGGTTGAAGATACACTCTACAACGTTAATCTTTAAGCCAAATCAACAGTTTGCTGATCAATGATAAACTGTTTTACCCATAGTGTATATAGCTCTGCTTCTGGAGTATTTGACTCAGTGCATAATAACGAGATGTTCGCAAACCATTTCATTATGTTAATGTATTTATTCAGATTAATTCCTTCTTGAATAGTCTCTCAAGCTGCTCCTGAAAAATCGATTGACTAATTTGCCCACGCTGCATGTTCTCTATGAACTGTTGCGGAGTAGAGAGCCAGGTTGTGAATCCTGTGTTTCGGTTTGCCAAGTTGAAAGGGTGCAAAAAGAACAGTAGCGTTTCCCCTGGATGTTTTTTTTTTCCAAAGCGGGACTTAAAAGCCCTCAAACCAACAAGCCGTCAACATCCAAATTACTCAATCAAAACACATCGATCCTGTGATTGTTCTATAGCGGGGGGCCAAGTGGACTTGTTTGGGGGAGAAGGCATCCCACCTAAACAACTGGTGGGAGAAACACAAATCCCAGAGGTGTCAAGAGGCTATAGTCGAAATAGTTACACATAGGTGACAAAAAACACAGGGGGAAAATAACTACAACCAAAGACTGCAGCTTAGGAGCTAGTCCTTCATCAGAATGCTCCATATACTTCATACTTGTGTGTGTGTGGTGTGTTTGTTGTAGACTAGGCAGCCGTGGCTGAGGAAAAGTCACTCTTTATCATGTCCTTGACAAAAGCATGGCCAGAAGCCAGTGTGTTGCAGGTGCATGTCAGCTCTTCTACTCTGAGCGAGTGGACGGGCTACCTTTAAATGTTGTTTACACCCATCCCCGGGACCATACGCCTCCAGCTCGGCCAGGTGACCCTCACTATGACAGCTGAAGAACATACTGGTGAAGAAGCAAATGGGGGGGGACTACAATGATTCGTCCTACAAATTAATGAGAGTAAAAACAAGGGAGTATGTGAGAAAGGATGGAAACAAACAATTGAATAGAAAATAATAAAAGATTTCCTTCAGTGAATGGACAAAATTAAGAACAGAAAGGAGAGAGAGCAATGTACTTGATTTTAAACTCCAGAAAAGCTAAACAAACCATTAAATGCCAATCAAAACCGACAGAAATAAATAAATCACATTAAATTACCAACTAAAGACCAGCCCTAGATTCTCCAGCTGAACTCATTATTATTTATACAACTTCATAGTAGGACATTTGGGGTCAAGCCAGGAGTTCTTCTTTGACATTGGTGTTTGCAGAATGTATGCCAACTAGCGAATCCTGACTCCAGATACTTTGTCAGAAATCGAACATTTGATGTCAATGGGAGATATGCATAGAAATACAAGTTATGAACGATCATCTCAAGTAACATTTTTGCCTTAAGTGCTTTGTAGGGCTACGGTGAGAAAGGAAAGTGGACAAACTTTTAAAGGGTTGCGTGTTGAGTGCATTAGTCTTTAGTTACTGGTTCACAGTGAGACTACTACTGTATGCGTTAGGGGTCACAGCGGTAATTCAAAAATATATTCAGAAAGTTGGCACAAACACTTTTTTGGGAGAGGATTGGCATGTACACGGACCTGCATTAGCAACTGGCATCAGAAAATGCTAACCAACATAATCCTTTCAATTCATTCATAAATAAAGCTATCCTTGGAATCCCAGGAAAGTGCATTATATTATGCAAGGGGGGGATAGTAGGACAATCCATTGGTCAGAGGATCTGAGTACTCATCCCATTGGAGAGAAGAGTTGAGAACATGGGGGTTTTCAAAATGAGAACAGGCGACTGGTATTTAACATTCAAATTGCTCCTTTACACTGTGTGTGTGCATGTGTGTTTGCGTGTGTGTGTCTCAGTTAAATTCTTGATGTTGCACAAGATAGTTGGTGGGTTCTTCAGCATTCCCTCTTCACTTGGTCCTCTATAATTTCCTTCAGACACTGTCGTCTAGCATGCGCCACTTCCTCTGAGCAATGTCCTCCAGCTATCGTTGCTGTTTGATAAGTCGCTCAATCTCCGCCCCTAATGTCTGAAGATTCTCCTACAGAGAGAGAGAGAGTGAGAGAGAGAGAGACACACATCAGACAACCCATTCAACAGTGAAATATTCTGAGCTGGACTACATTGTTTCCAGTGGATCATTTGGAGTCCTTTGCCTTGCACATTTCTAGGTCATCAAAAGTTAGACGACTGGAGAAATGGAAGATGAGAATGAGGACAGAGAGAGAGTACAAGACAGAGAGCGAGAGTACAAGACACAGAGAGGTGAACAAGATGGTGAAAAAGACGCACAGAAGAAAGAACGAGAGAGGAGAGAGAGAAAAACAGTAAAAAACAGAAAGATGCTTGCAGCAGGGATGGATGTGTATCGTCTTGGTGCTTTCCTCAGAGACCGTTTGATTGCCTGATCATCCCAGTAGACTAATCCTTCTACCATGGGCAATGCTCTGCTGGTCAAACAATTGGGCATCAAACCTGGGTCTTCTGTGCAACTCAAAACCACAATAACCCACTGAGCTTAAGTCTAGGCATTCGTTCTGGGAGCTAACATGAGATTTCAGGTTGCGGTCAAGGTAACTCATAATGTGAGGATAGTTCACCAAACCAGCTCTGTTACACAGGTACAGTATCATATTTGTATTTATTTCTTTTTATTTAACTAGGCAAGTCAGTTAAGAACAAATTTTTATTTACAATGACGGCCTACCCTGGCCAAAACCTCCCCTAACCCGGAAGACGCTGGGCCAATTGTACGCCGGCCTATAGGACTCCAGATCACGGCTGTGATATCTGTGAAGCCAGCTACCATAATTAGTGGCTTTCCATAGCAATATCCCAGCGAGTAATGACCAACGCAGGACATCCTTGGATGTTAAAAGTGGTTGAAATTTGGTTAGTCTGCTCTGGCCTTGATTTCAACGTCTACAGACGTTGATTTTTGGTCAGGTCCAAACCGGCCTTGATTTGGCCCAAACATAGACGTCAATACGGTTTTACTGTACTCTACTGTGGCCTATTGTACAGTACTCTACTGAACTCTACTGTACAAACTTGTGAAACAGACGTCTATGATTGGTTCAGATTTGGTCCGGTTTGGATTGACCAAATTTGGTCTTGTTTGGGGGCAGAGCTCATTCAAAACAGACACACCTATCCTGAGCGACTTACAGACAGTGTATTCAATTAAGGTAGATGAAAAAAAACACATATCACAGTCATTGTAATACAGTGGTTCTTCATGTAACAGTTGCAGCACACCTTGCGGGCTGCCGCAGAATTCTATGGCATGTTATTTAATTGTCAGCCATTGTTGCCATTAATGCTAGTTAGACCACCAGAGGGCATCTTTGAGAAGCATTTGATTGTCTTCAATATTGTCTGTACTAGAGAATTTAAAACCTTTTTTTGTAAGAACATAGAATATGGGATTGATTTGAAGAAATGTATCTTAATTAATTTGATTAACATTATGGTGTTTCTATTCCAAGAAAAACTAAAAACAAAATCCTCAGAGTTTCCGTCAGGAAAATATGGCGCTGTACAGCGTGACGTCGGGAGTAGGCTACAGTACTAAGAGCATAACATTTCCACACCCTAATTAGTCTAACCAATACCCAAACGGAGATTCAGTGAAAATAAAATCTCATTGATTTATCAAGACCAGTCCCCATGCTTGTCTCAGAGCAGCGCGAAATGATGCTGAAATAGTTGACCACACGTGGGTAGGCTATTGCTTCAAATCCTATTCCTCCTAACTTCAATATGCTTTTTAAATAAATAAGATAAACACTACTTTTAACAGTACATTACTCAACACTAGTGAGACTCATGTCGCCACAGGTAGGCCTACAGTATATCTACAAATATTTTTTTCAATGATGTGACTCTCTGCCAATAATTACATTTGGAGGATTGGAGGATTCTAAATTAATATCTAAGGCGCATTTTTCATAAGGGCAAATCTGATATGTGAGAATATCTAAGGGACTTTTATATAATTCTAAATGAATTAATAATAATAATCACTGTTTAAAAAATAACTATATTTTGGAGATGATTTCATTTTCAAATAACCAAAAGTGAGCGTTTGTAATCTGAATAAAGGCCAAAATAATATTTATAAAGGCCAAAATATTTATTTATATTTTTAGAGGGAGAGAAAGCAAAAGCCCACCAAGCCTATTTATTGGACAAGGACATCCCGGCCGGGCTCACCCTCCCCTAACCCAGATGACGCTGGGCCAATTGTGCGCCACCCTATGGGACTCCCTATCACTCCCATCACGGTCGGATGTGATACAGCCTGGATTCGAACCCATAATGGCGCTGTACAATGTGACCGGTCAGGAGTAGGCTACAGTACTACAGTAAGAGCAAAATAATCCTAACATTTCCAAACCCTAAATGTAGTCTAATCAATACCCAAACGGAGATTCAGTGAAAATAAAAATGTGTTGATTTATCAAGACCAGTCCCCAAGCTTGTCTCAGAGCAGCGCTGTCTTGACCTCTGAATGCCGTCTCTTCCATTAATTTTGAAAGAGTATTTTCCAGTAAGCAACAATTTGTTTACCTTCATTAGCCTACTTTGTTCAATTTTTTCTGTCATTCACTGATATTTATTCCCATAGTAATTCATTATGGATCCATAACGAAATAAACATCTGCATTTTGAAAGAGTATTTTTATCATTACTTTATTAACAAAAGCATAAAGATGCTGATGGAGAAATATTGCATATTGAAGATAGAAGTCGCCTGCATTTGTTTATTAGGCTACTGTGCAGTCTGACAAGTAAACATAGCCTACAGTACATACTGTAGTAAACACGGTAAAGTGCCTAATTCCTTACATAAGGGAGAGCAGGCCATGTCCAGACTTTCTCTGTGAACTCAAGTACTCATTAACTCTGTCTTTAATGCATTTTCGGGTTGCATCAGTCACGGACAGGAAACTTCTGAGACACAGTATTAATGATGAACACCCGGAGGTTCACTGGTAAGCCACATTTGCCTCTGGATCCATTCCAGTTTGTATTCTGTATCCACTCATGGTATCTCTCTTTGGTTACACATCCTTGGAATAGCAGAACAGCATAATGGTCCGGACGGCCCTTGCTGTGCCTGGTGAGCAGTTCATCAAGTTCTGTTGTCAGAAGAGGAATGGAAATGTCAGGGTGAACCGACGACTTGACGAACCCACCACGTATGTTGAATCTGCCTCTTGGAGGTGGAGTTCCAGAGCTCACGTGTGTCTGGCATGGATTGTGACTCCATCTCGTTTCTCACCCTCTTCAACACGTCATTCCCCGCCCGACTCTCCAAAAATGATGGCATAAACGGAGTCAAGACGCCAGCAGAGTAAGTATACCTTTACGTAGTAAAATACTTTTTTTTTTTTTTTTTTTTTTTTTAAATACACCTACGGTAGGCCTACAGTACAGTCGTGGCCAAATGTTTTGAGAATGACACAAATATTAATTTCCACAAAGTTTGCTGCTTCAGTGTCTTTAGATATTTTTGTCAGATGTTACTATGGAATACTGAAGTATAATTACAAGCATTTCATAAGTAGCAAAGGCTTTTATTGGCAATTACATGAAGTTGATGCAAAGAGTAAATATTTGCAGTGTTGACCCTTCTTTTTCAAGACCTCTGCAATCCGCCCTGGCATGCTGTCAATTAACTTCTGGGCCACATCCTGACTGATGGCAGCCAATTCTTGCATAATCAATGCTTGGAGTCAGAATTTGTGGGTTTTTGTTTGTTCACCCGCCTCTTGAGGATTGACCACAAGATCTCAATGGGATTAAGGTCTGGGGAGTTTCCTGGCCATGGACCCAAAATATCGATGTTTTGTTCCCAGAGCCACTTAGTTATCACTTTTGCCTTATGGCAAGGTGCTCCATCATGCTGGAAAAGGTATTGTTCGTCACCAAACTGTTCCTCTTTATTGCCCTTCTTGACACCAGGTCATCCTCCAAAAGCCTTCGCCTCACTGTGCATGCAGATGCACTCACACCTGCCTGCTGCCATTCCTGAGCAAGGTCTGTACTGGTGGTGCCCCGATCCCGCAGTTGAATCAACTTTAGGAGACGGTCCTGGCACTTGCTGGACTTTCTTGGGTGCCCTGAAGCCTTCTTCACAACAATTGAACCGCTCTCCTTGAAGTTCTTGATGATCCGATAAATGGTTGATTTAGGTGCAATCTTACTGGCAGCAATATCCTTGCCTGTGAAGCCCTTGTTGTGCAAAGCAATGATGACGGCACGTGTTTCCTTGCAGGTAACCATTGTTGACAGAGGAAGAACATTGATTCCAAGCACCACCCTCCTTTTGAAGCTTCCAGTCTGTTATTCGAACTCAATCAGCATGACAGAGTGATCTCCAGCCTTGTCCTCGTCAACACTCACACCTGTGTTAACGAGAGAATCACTGACATGATGTCAGCTGGTCCTTTTGTGGCATGGGCTGAAATGCAGTGGAAATGTTTTTTGGGATTCAGTTCATTTGCATGGCAAAGAGGGACTTTGCAATTAATTGCAATTCATCTGATCACTCTTCATGATATTCTGGAGTATATGCAAATTGCCATCATACAAAGTGAGGCAGCAGACTTAGTGAAAACTAATATTTGTGTCATTCTCAAAACTTTTGGCCACGACTATATGTATAAAGATGTTTATGAATAAAATTAGGGGATTTTCACAACTACAGCAGCCGAGCTATGAAGAGTTGCACGTCAATTCATGAACTATGTGCCGTGAAATGTCTTCCAAACTATTTTGCTATCTATATGGCTCTCCAACATTTTGCGGTTGCATGAGGTCTTGAGTTAGAAATGTAACACTTTATAGTACTTAAGAATCAAATACATTGCAAATTGGGGGATTTTCACACCTACAGTAGCTGGGCTGTGAAGAGTCTATTGTCCTGCTAATAGGAAACATTGTTTGCATGATGGACTACACCTGCTACAGTACACTTGTGAAAAAAAAACACTTTATAGTGTAAAACTTCCGACTTCAACTGTAGATACAAATGATTTGTTACATTGTGGTTACAATAAAGAATGTAAACAAGATCCTGTGTTTTTAGTTAAAGTAGTGATGGACAGCTTGAGGCATTTTGAAAACCTGTTTTCAGGTCTATGTCACAAATAATTTGTATCTACAGTTGAAGTCGGAAGTTTACATACACCTTAGCCAAATACATTTAAACTCAGTCTTTCACAATTCCTGACATTTAATCCTAGTAAAAATTCCCTGTCTTAGGTCAGTTAGGATAACCACTTTATTTTAAGAATGTGTAATGTCAGAATAATAGTAGAGAATTATTTATTTCAGCTTTTATTTCTTTCATCACATTCCCAGTGGGTCAGAAGTTTACATACACTCAATTAGTATACGGTAGCATTGTCTATAAATTGTTTAACTTGGGTCAAACGTTTTGGGTAGCCTTCCACAAGCTTCCCACAAAAGGTTGGGTGAATTTTGGCCCATTCCTCCTGACAGATCTGGTGTAACTGAGTCAGGTTTGTAGGCCTCCTTGCTCGCACACACATTTTCAGTTCTGCCCACAAATTTTCTATAGGACTGAGGTCAGGGGTTTGTGATGGCCACTCCAATACATTGACTTTGTTGTCCTTAAGCCATTTTGACACAACTTTGGAAGTATGCTTGGGGTCATTGTCCATTTGGAAGACCCATTTGCGACCAACCTTTAACTTCCTGACTGATGTCTTGAGATGTTGCTTCAATATATCCACATAATTTTCCTCCCTCATGATGCCATCTATTTTGTGAAGTGCACCAGTCCCTCCTGCAGCAAAGCACCCCCACAACATGATGCTGCCACCCCCGTGCTTCACGGTTGAGATGGTGTTCTTCGGCTTGCCAGCCTCCCCCTTTTTCCTCCAAACATAACGATGTTCATTATGGCCAAACAGTTCAATTTTTGTTTCATCAGACCAGAGGACATTTCTCCAAAAAGTACGATCTTTGTCCCCATGTGCAGTTGCAAACCGTAGTCTGGGTTTTTTTATGGCGGTTTTGGAGCAGTGGCTTCTTCCTTGCTGAGCAGCCTTTCAGGTTGTGTCGATATAGGACTCGTTTTACTGTGGATATAGATACTTTTGTACCTGTTTCCTCCAGCATCTTCACAAGGTCCTTTGCTGTTGTTCTGGGATTGATTTGCACTTTTCGCACCAAAGGACATTCATATCTAGGAGACAGAACACATCTCCTTCCTGAGCGGTATGACGGCTGCGTGTTTGTACAGATGAACATGGTACCTTCAGGCGTTTGGAAAATGCTCCCAAGGATGAACCAGACCTGTGGAGGTCTACAATTGTTTTTTTCTGAGGTCTTGGCTGATTTCTTTTGATTTTCCCATGATGTCAAGCAAAGAGGCACTGAATTTGAAGGTAGGCCTTGAAATACATCCCCAGGTACACCTCCAATTGACTCAAATGATGTCAATTAGCCTTTCAGAAGCTTCTAAAGCCATGACATCATTTTCTGGAATTTTCCGAGCTGTTTAAAGGCACAGTCTACTTAGTGTATGTAAACCTCTGACCCACTGGAATTGTGATACAGTGAATTATAAGTGAAATAATCTGTCTGTAAACAATTGTTGGAAAAATTACTTGTGTCATGCACAAAGTAGATGTCCTAACCGACTTGTCAAAACTATAGTTTGTTATTAATAAGAAATTTGTGGAGTGGTTGAAAAACTAGTTTTAATGACTCCAACCTAAGTGTATGTAAATTTCTGACTTCAACTATACCTTTCCAAATACTTTGAGAGTTTGAGATTTACAAATATGTGCTTTTCATGTCATTTTTTGTAAGTAATATGCTACAGTCCAGTTACAGCTTGTTCTGATCAAGTAGAAATAAAAAAATAAGTATTTGTTTTGGGTGTGCGTGCAGGACAAAGGAATAGCAATTCTTACACTATTGTTCAGGAGGAACGGAAAATTGCATGTCAATTCATAAACCATGTCCCATCAAATCTCTTCTCTATTTTGCAATCTATTTGGCTCTCCGCCAATATTAACATTTAGAGGATTGGGGGATTCTAAATTGTTTGTTTAAAAAATAATTATATTTTGGAGATGATTTCGTTTTCAAAGACATCCCGGCCGGGATGTTTGTACATCCCACTGGGCCAATTGTACATCGCCTCATTGGTCTCCCGGTCGCAGCCGGCACGGGTATCGAACCAGCATCTGTAGTAACGCCGCGGGATGGAGTTTCGTAGACCGCTGCGCCACTCGGGAGGCCCCACCAACAAAGTCTTTAATGCTGATAAATTACCTTGCACAAAGTATCAAAATACAGAGAGTTGTTGGCAAGAGTCTATTGTCCTGCTAATACCCCATAATGGCGCTGTACAACGTGACTGGTCGGGAGTTCCATATAATAGAAAATTTTAGTTTCTCTTAGAATAAAAACCTTAGTGTAACAACAGTTTTAGTAAGTAATACTGACGAGTAGTAACACAAAAAAAAGTGTATTTTTCCAGGTATGCTCTGGACAGAGGAATAGCAATTCTTACACTATTGTTCTAAATTCAATCACCCTCTTCATCCTCATCATTCAGTTCATTGAAATTCAATTTTTAAGTTGTGCACAATTATCAGTTTCTATTTGTTTTATATCGGCCATTCATTGTCAGTTAGTGATACATTAGCGCCTTGGGACCCAAAAGCATAATCAGTGCTCTAACTCCCCTTGCGCTGGTCTGGAGTGACGCAGGGTACCGTACTAAACCACAAATTACCTCTAAGTCCCACAGCATTATCTCAAAACTTTTAGTTGAGCAACCACTATAAAAACGTTTCTGTAACCTTTACTGAGAATGTCATTGTAGTTGAAAGGTTCTGTTGGTTGTGTCAGGAAACTTTGAATATGGTCACTGCCAGTTCCCGAAGCTCTTGAAAAGGTTAACATAAGTGCAAGTGCCAGATGGGAGTAATAATACGTATTCCATACTGTAATCTTCATTTTGATCCATTATCCTTTATTAAATGTAACAACTTTTAAACGTGACAATGTTTGTTGACATAGATAAGTGAAATTATGTACGGTTGAAATTTGTCAAAGGAAACAATGACCCCTCCAAAAAACATTCTCAACATCCATGAATGACGTATTTTCCACACCCGTAAAATACGTATTTTCAACATCTGTAAAACACTCATTTTAATATTTCACTTAGAACCAAAAATGAATGTGACTTCAATGTCCATAAAATATGTATTTTCAACGTAATATTGCTCACAAGAATGTCATTGTCCTCACACTGTACCTTGGCCAATGCCATACTAAACAATGAGTCCCCAGTCCATCATTGAAAACCATTAAATAAAAAAAGATTTAAAAGGAAAAAGCTAATAATTGAAAACGGTCTAATGACTATCTTGGCTTTATTTGCCAGATCCTTGGAAATGTCAAGATCAAGACCTAACCCTAACCGAAAGGTTCCAAGATCGAATCCCTGAGCTGACAAGGTAAAAATCTGTCGTTCTGCCCCTGAACAAGGCAGTTAACCCACTGTTCCAAGGCCGTCATTGTAAATAAGTATCTGTTCTTAACTGACTTGCTCAGTTAAATAAAGGTAAAATATATTTTTTTAAATAATATTGCTAGATTCAACGGATCAAACCATTGTTGCATTACAGCCAGTTTCCCCTTGATTTCCCCATTGTTGCATTACAGCCATGATAAAACGGTTTTCAGTGTAAACGTAAACATCTAAAACCAGACAAAGTATGTAGAAAAGACAAAGGAGCAATATATGTTTTAATAAGTCATCTTTGAGAACTAACTATCACGTCATTGATTTTGTTATAATGTACCATTGCATGAAATTTGTTAAAAAACTGCACCATTGGTCATGCCAACTAACTAGAACAGTCCCAGTAAGCAAAATTACGTTGAAAATATTTTTATTTTCCAGACGTTGAAGTTAGGTTCAATTTAGGCTCTGAATGAAAGTTGAAAAGACGTATTTTCCGAACATTGTCCAAAAACCGGACATGGAAACCAACGCCGGTCCGAACTGCACCAAAAAAAGACATCCAAAAGGTGTTAGGGTCAGCCTGTGCTTACTGAGGTATAGCCTACAGTGTGGCCTGAAATTACATTTTAGGAATGCCCATTTATGAGGTAGGCCAACCGTTTGTAAAACACAAAAAAAGACAGCTGTTCTGGACAGGACAAGAAAAAGACATCCAAAAGGCGTTGGCGTTGGTCCGTGCTTACTGGGGTGTAGCCTACCATGTAAGCACAATTTACGGATACAAACTTGAAACCACTGATCATGACAATTTAGTCCACAGGATGAAACTCCTGGACAGCAGTTGTGAGTAGCCTGATTGTCCATTCCATATTGTCCATTTTACTTTGACCTCTCGTGTTTTTAGGATACAGTGTTTGTTAACATGTCAGCACATTTTTTATTTGAATGGGCTCCATTTACATTAGGCTATTTGATCAGAGAAACCTGAACCTGAAACCTCTAAAAAGTTTCTGTCTCATTACATTGTCATACATTTTATCTCCAGCCTGTAGGCTAAAGAAAAGGCCACATACTCTTTCTACCATATGCTATATCTGCTAAATAATATTTTGGTACGAAATGTTGGAGCCCGCAGCAAATGCGTCTCTCCAACAGCACCCTGGAAAGACGCGCTGGGAATGGACAAAATAAATATTTTGCATCCCTGCTTTTTACAAGGTGGGCACTGGTTATCACTGGGCGACATCAGAGCTCAGCTAAAAAGCTAATATGCCAGTGGTTGAGATACATTGTCATTGTTTTTAGGCAGAATTTATGTGAGGTTTTATATGTTGATGGAGTTGCGTCTTGGTCAGTTGAGCTCAGAAAATGCCACCCTCGTCAATCTGCCGCAATTGGTGGCCACCTAATCCTGCTTAATGAGTGGGCCGGCCCTGTGTGTGCATAAAAGCGTTTCCACAGCAATTTGTTGCTTAATCTTTATTCCAGACATCATGCCTGTTCTTTTATGTGTCGGGTAATTAATCTGCATAAAATGGTTGGATGGAAACATGGTTACTGACTGATATGTCAACCGTAGAAACAGGGGTATGTAGTGTGAGCAGAAGTTAATTGTATAGCTTAATAAACTGAACTATGGGGCTTTTATTCCCCGCAACACAATGTGAGACAGTGTGTTCGGGGGACCCACCTTGAGTGTGATGTTCTTGAGCAGCGTGTCCTCCAGCACGGCTTGCAGCTTCCTGTTGATCTCCAGCGAGAGGTCAAGGGTCAGTCCACTGTCAGCCGGGTGGGAGGTGTATAGGGAGGCCATGATGCCCCCCCGCCTGCCAAATTGGGCTTTGTTAAAGTCTGAGGCCTCTGAAGAGAGGGCGCCCGACTCCTCTCTCAGCACATAGCTCTGGATGATCCTGTAGGGGGCAGAGAAACAATAGTCAGTCAGTTGCGCACATTAGACTACCATTTCAGGTGACTGCCATCCACACTCAATACCCACCGGGCTGCCATTTTTAACTGTTGGGCACATTCCATCAGAGCCCTAATGGCAGCAGTTGTGCCCATCAGAGTTAATAAAGCAGGTCACCACAGGAGAGAGGGTTGCCAAGACCCTATTAATCAAAACCATCTAATCAGTACGTGTGTCTGTGTGTGTGTGTGTGTGTCTGTGTGTGTGTGTGTGTGTGTGTGTGTGTGTGTGTGTGTGTGTGTGTGTGTAGGCTATAACGCTTCAACGTTTCACTTGTTCATTTTCTTAGCATCAGCTCCAAATCATAGTCTATAAACAAGCTACAATGAACAAAAATAAATGCAACAACTTCAAATATTTCAGAAATCAGTCAATTGAAATAAATTCATTAGGCCCTAATCTATGGATTTTGCATGACTGGGAATGACCCCAAGCATACTTCCAAAGTTGAGGCAAAATGGCTTAAGGACAACAAAGTCAAGGTATTGGAGTGGCCATCAAAGTCCTGACCTCAATCCTATAGAAAAGATGTGGGCAAACCTGAAAAGCGTGTGCGAGCAAGGAGGCCTACAAACCTGACTCAGTTACACCAGCTCTGTCAGGAGGAATGGGCCAAAATTCACCCAACATATTGTGGGAAGCTTGTGGAAGGCTACCCGAATAGTTTGACCCAAGTTAAACAATTTAAAGGAAATGCTCCCAAATACTAATTGAGTGTATGTAAAGTTCTGACCCACTGGGAATGTGATGAAAGAAATAAAAGCTGAAATAAATAATTCTCTCTACTATTATTCTGACATTTCACATTCTTAAAATAAAGTGGTTATCCTAACTGACCTAAGACAGGGAATTTTTACTAAGATTAAATGTCAGGAATTGTGAAAAACTGAGTTTAAATGTATTTGGCTAAGGTGTATGTAAACTTCCAACTTCAACTGTATGTACCCTATATCAGTCCACCAAATCCAAGCAGTCTTATCAGTCTACTCTGGCCTACTTGGAGTACACAGTGTGAGAATGCGTAATTTCCAATGGCAAGAATACTAAGACGAATGGATGCACATGCTGCGTTAGCACTGCTACAAGATCTGAATGAAAAAGACGTTGGGGAAGAAATAAATCATGACATCTTTGATGATAATTCTTTGGATTCTGGGAATCAGCCTCAACCTACACCTCCAAGGCCTACGTGAAAAAAACCCAGGTGCCTGCGCCACCACCAAATGACATGGTGAGATAGGAGAGAGCAATTGACAGCACCGTTTGGATAGAACAAGCCGGTGACAACGCTGCGGGCCAATTATCAGCACAAAATCTCATCACTGAGAGAGCAGGCCTTACATATCAAGCAAAAAAGAACATCAGCAAAGCACTCATCAGCTTTCGTTGTTTGTGACATGGACATGGCTACAGCACATCAGGGACTGTACTGTGGCTGAGGTGCACAGGGAGCAAGGAGACACTGCCTGGGATCTGTCTGTTGATGAGTTGGAAGCATTTATTTCAAACCTGTATGTCCTTGGAGCATTCGGTGGAAAGAGCGTGTATATGGAGAGCTTCTGGTCAGACATTTATGGCATACCTTTCTTTGGAGAAACCATGTCACGGAATCGCTTGAGAGACATCAAGCATTACTCCGTTTTGATGAAAAAAATAAACAAGAACGCAACGCCTGAAAACAGCCAAATTTGACATGGTATCCGACGTTTGGAACAAGTTCGTAAAGAACAGCATTGCATGTTATTTCTTTACTTACCTGTCATTGGCGAAGAAGTTGCTTGCAAATAAAACAAGTCTGGTCGGCATCATGAACAAAGTGAGATAGGAGCTCCCTCCCTCTGTGCAAAATAAGACACCTGCATAGCCATAACGGTGCTGAAGAATCACAAGACAACACTCCCACTATACCAATGCAAGGAAAGAAAGAACGTTTCTGTCATGAGCATCATGCATCTGACAGTTGCCATCGACAGGGACAACCAAACATGGAAAAATAATCCTTCTCTATTCTGTTTTATAGGTTGGTGTGGATGTTTTGGATCAGATGGCACGGCTGTACTCCGTGAAAGGAGGCACCCGCCGCTGGCCTGTTGCTGTGTTCTACAACATGCTTAACTTGGCTGCTATCAACGCACACAGGTTTTTCAAACAGTGCATGAACAACACCATGTCCAGGAGAGACTTCCTCATGAGTCTAGCACACGGGCTACATGAGATACATATAAGGGACAAGGCAGCCCTCATATTACGCGAGCCAAATAGTGCACAGCTCCTGGGGGGGGAGACAGTGCCAGGTGGCCAGAGGCACTAAGAACAGAACCCAAGACACCTGTGTCACCTGCAAGCGACGTGTTTGTGGGAAGTGTGTCAAGCAAGTGAAAGTGGCAAAGATTTGCATCTACTGTTAGGACAAGGGATAACCGTTGGAAAGTTCAGACCCTTTCACTTTTTCCACATTATAGCCAAATTCTAAAATTGATTAAATTACTTTTTCTCCCTAATCAATCTACACACAATAGCCCATAATGACGAAGCAAAAACAGGTTTTTAGAAATGTTTGCACATTTATTAAAATAACTTAAATATCACATTTACATAGGTATTCAGACCCTTTACTCAATAATTTGTTGAAGCACCTTTGGCAGCGATTACAGCATTGAGTCTTGGGTACAAGCTTGGCACACCTGTATTTAGGGAGTTTCTCCCATTCTTCTCTGCAGATCCTCTCAAGCTCTGTCAGGTTGGATGGGGTGTGTCGCTGCACAGATACTTTCAGGTCTTTCCAGAGATGTTCGATCGGATTCAGGTCCGGGCTCTGGCTGGGTCCCTCAAGGACATTCAGAGACTTGTCCCGAAGCCACTCTTGCACTGTCTTGGCTATGTGCTTAGGGTCATTGTCCTGTTGGAAGGTGAACCTTCGCCCCAGTCTGAGGTCCTGAGCACTCTGGAGCAGGTGTTCATCAAGGATTTCTATGTACTTGGCTCCGTTCATCTTTCCCTCGATCCTGACTAGTCTCCCAGTACCTGCCGCTGAAAAACATCCCCACAGCATGATGCTGCCACCACCATGCTTCACCGCAGGGATGGTATTGGTCATGTGATGAGCGGTGCCAAGTTTCCTCCAAACGTGACGCATTCAGGTCAATGACTTCAATCTTGGTTTCATCAGACCAGAGAATCTTGTTTCTCATGGTCTGAGAGTCTTCAGGTGCCTTTTGGAAAATCCAAGCGGCATGTGCCTTTTACTGAGGAGTGGCTTCCGTCTGGCCACTCTACCATAAAGGCCTGATTGGTGGAGTGCTGCAGAGATGGTCCTTCTGGAAGGTTGTCCCATCTCCACAGAGGAACTCTGGAGCTCTGTCAGAGTGCCCATCGGGTTCTTTGTCACCTCCCTGACCAAGGCCCTTCTTCCCCGATTGCTCAGTTTGGCCGGGCGGCCAGCTCTAGGAAGCGTTTTGGTGGTTCGAAACTTCATCCATTTAAGAAATATGGAACCCACTGTGTTATTGTGGACCTTCAATGCTGCAGTAATTTTTTAGTACCCTTCCCCAGATCTGTGCCTTGACACAATTTTGTCTGAGCTATACGGACAATTCCTTTGACCTCATGGCTTGATTTTTTCTCTGACATGCACTGTCAACTGTGGGACCTTATATAGATAGGCGTGTGCCTTTCCAAATCATGTCCAATCAATTAAATTTACCACAGGTAAATGTGAGGAATATAAAGTGTAATATTGGGATGCAAACTCAAAAATGAATAGATTTCAACTCTATATCTGACATGGTACAGTACACTTTTTCAAGACCATAACCATGTATGTGAGGTGTATACTTTCAGTTCAAAGTAGCTTTCATTAAGACTACCAAGAAACACTCTGTGTGACCCTGATTTAGCCCACTGCAGTAGATGGTTAATGTACAAGTCAAAGATAAAGGTGAGTGGAAGGAAATCAAGTGCTCTCAGATTACTACTCAGCCACAGTGTGAATGCCATTATGTTACATGAGTGCCTAATTTAATGCCGTTTGAGGAGCTCATCTTTATACATATTTAGACTATGGTTTATGCAAGATAGCCTTACATTAATGAATGGTCCGGCCAATTATAATGGTGCCGGAGGGGATGGCTGCTGTTTTACGGGCTCCTAACCAACTGTGCTATTTTGTGTGTTTGTTCGCATTGTTTCTAACTTTGTACATAATGTTACTGCTACCGTCTCTTATGACGGAAAGAGCTTCTGGCTATCAGAACAGCAATTACTCACGTCGAGCTGGACGAAGAGTCTTTCTTTAACTGACTTGCCTAGTTAAATAAAGATTAAATTCGATCCTCCAGAAAGTGGAGAGCAACACTTATGCAGCTCCACTACACGATACATTCCTTAAAAAGCCGCCTTAGACAGGATTACCAACACAGACTGACCAGCTCAAATAGACAGAAGCCTTTTATATGGCAGACCAATCCGAACTCCTCTCTCGGCATGTCCAGCCCACTCATTATCTCAGCCAATCATCAATCGCTTTGAACGCTCCGAGAGCGAAACGAGATGGGTGGGGCTAAAGCTTAAGGTGTGAACGATGCAGAATGGGTGTAGACAAATTAGAGCTCTTTACTAGATACTAAAACATTCAAAGGCCATTTTCTCAAAAGTGAGTTTATCAAGTTTATCAATCGTCGAAGAAAAATTACTTTCCCATTGTTCCTCAAAAGTGCAGTGTATGATATACAATGTCTTTTATCCAATGTAAAAAACACAATTTAAAATGTTACTACATAAGACCGAATCCAGGTGGTGAGTCACTTATTTGAAGCAAGTTAAGACATGCCTCATTATTTGAAGTAAAGTAAAATGTTCAGGTTTCAAACAATTATACTGCCTCAAGCTCACATTAAAAAGTGGTGGGTGATGGGCCTCCCAAATGGCACAGCGGTGTAAGGCACTGCATCGCAGTGCTTGAGGCGTCATGACAGACCCGGGTTCGATCCCATGCTGTGTAACAGCCGGCCGTGACCGGGAGACCCATGAGGCGGTGAACAATTGGCCCAGCGTTGTCCCGGGCCAGGGGAGGGTTTGGCCGGACGGGATTTCCTTGACCCATCGCGCCCTAGCGACTCCTTGTAGCGGGCTGGGCACCTACAAGCTGACCACGGTCGCCAGTTGGACAGTGTTTCCTCCGACACATTGGCGTGGCTGGCTTCCGGGTTAAGCGAGCAGTGTGTCAAGAAGCAGCGATAGGACAAGACTTTAACTACCAATTGGATACCACAAAATAGGGGCAAAAAAGAGGTATAAGTACAAAAAAATATTATAACAATACAAATGAAGTGGGTGATTCACAGATATCCTGCCTACCATTGACTAGAGCCTATGCCCTCAAATGGCGAATGGGAGGCAAGCTTTAATTACGAGTTGATATTGAGACAGTATTTTTATACGAGATTAAATTTAGAATTGTTATTTGTTGCACAATGACTGGGCTTATGAAAGCACGTTTCACTCCAGTACCAGCTTTTTGAGGAGCTGACGGGTTATTGGCCATTCCGCTCCTAAAACTAGGCTCTGTATGCTGTGAGTGTGTATCTTAGATACATGACGTACTAACGAACACACACGCACCAATTTAATTCCACTAAATTATGCAAATGAATCTATAGACCGATAAGCATGACTGACCAAATGTATTTTCGCTGGCTAACCGATTAACTTCTTAGGGAGCGGTTCCCGAGGTGACGGTTTTGGAGAGTCTGGCCCAAAGTAAAATGTCTCCCACTCAGGCCCAGAAAATAGGATATGCATAATTAGTACTATTGGTTAGGAAACACTCTGAAGTTTCTAAAAGTGTTAACATAATGTCTGTGAGTGTAACAGAACAGAAATAGCAGGCGAAAACCCAAGAAAAATCTATCCGGAATTACTGTTTTTTGTCACATTGGCTCTGGTTGACAGTCTCCCTATTGAGTTCTATGGCAAGCAGCTCCGAGATTTCAGTACCTATGGCTTCCACTAGATGTCAACAGTTTATATATAACGCTTCAGAGAGATTGGAGGAAGCAGGAAGAATAGGGAAAGGATATGGCCAAGGTAGCACAGATGTCAACAAGTTTTCTCGTGCGCAAGGCTGGCTGCGCGCCCCACTTTATTTTACTTATATAACGTTTAGGTGACCATCCGAGTGAAATATTATCGCTCATATTCATAAAAGCATAGCTAAGGATGCATTTTAACTGGTATTTGATTTGTTTAG
>QNTS01001209.1:228302-248378 GCA_003317085.1 Hucho hucho | reverse complement strand
ATGACTATGAAACACTTGTATATTGATGCATGTTTAATAATTCAACTTTTGGATTTTGAATTTGGCGCCTTGCATTTCACCTGGTAGTGTCGGGAGTGGGGCGCTAGCGCCCCAGCGCACCTTGCTGCTCCTTAAGAAGTTAACATGGTAAGGAGTGGCGTGTCCCCCCTAGCTTGTGATGTGTTCCATACTGTCTGTTTGGCTTAAGAGGTGGGCATGAATATGGCTATGCCATCGTTAGTGATCGACACTGACGCATCATGGACCAAGCAGCTATAAATATCTGACAGTCTTGTCTGTCAGAAGAGGGGATGGACAAGTATATGTGTGTTTGTGAGAGAGAGAGCAAGCGAGTAAAATGCTTACAAGACACTGATAAACAGATGACATGCCAATCACCTGCCAAAAATCACTAAAACACAGCCTTCAAGAATCCACCTAGCACTCTAAAAGGAATGACGTCACGTGACACCACCTGACTCTGTGACGGTGTCAGAAAATCAAAGCAGAGTTTGTAAGAGCAGAGTGAGTTAGCGGAGGCTAAAGCCAGGTTAAGTCTAAATTAAAGTTATTAGCTCCCATGGTAGACTCTCTGCTCGTCATTAGCATACACTTTGGTTAGAACTCTGCTAACCCTTACATTAGCATTAGTTTGCTGAAGATTCTAACCATTAGCATCATGTTTTGCTATGCTTCTGCTAGCCATTAGCTTCCTATTTGACTAAGTCCTCATGTTCTTATAGGCTGCTTGTATTAGCTGTTATAGCCATACTTTCCCAAGCATCCAGTGGCAAAACACAAACCATGCCAACAGCGCAAGTAGACTAAACAGTTTCGTAGAACAAAAAAACTAAAAACCAATGGCGAGCCAACTCCTGCCAGTAAAAAATATCCTCATCCGTCTCCATCATCTTTCTTTTGCGGCAAGGAGAAAAAAATCGAAATAGGGTATTGAACCCACAACCCATCGGAGTTGTACATGTGTGCTTTCTGCTGGGAGTGTTACCCCTTCTCTCACTCACTTTGTCTTCTTGCGGATCTCCTCCACCAGCTGCTTGATGTGGTCCTCCATGAACTCTATCTTCTCCTGCTTGCGGGCGTGGGACTTCTGCAGACGCACAATACGCTCCACAAGCACGGCCTTGTCCACCTCTGGGTAGCTGTCCACCACCGTCGGACCCGACTGGCTCTCCAGTGAGCGCTCCTCCACGCTGCTGCCGCCGTGCCGCGCATTCAGGGAGCCTGGAGAACATAACATACAACTTCATTGTCTATCAAAACATTTTCCTATCTTAAATTCCCAACCCCATGCACACACACACACACGAGAGGCTGGACGGCACAGGCTCAGCCACAGAGGAGCGTCCGTGCAGCAGGTTAGGTTTTAAGTGCCTCCAGGGCACAAACATAGAAAAATAATTATATTTCAGTAGGTGGCACCAGAGATTCTGATACCAGCAACACTCTGGTACCCGGCTCATTCCCCCAGATTTACCCAATCAGCCCTGGGATTTGAACGAGAGGGATGTGGGAGAGCATAGGATTTAGGCAACGTGGGGCTAGTAATACTACTTTTGTAGATTACGTCTGCAGCAGTGCACCAACCCTGGTTCTGAAGAGCAGGCTTTTTTCCAGACTAGCACTAACACACCTGATTCAACTCATCCTGGTCTGCATTGAGGATTGTTTGAATCAAGTGTGTTAGCGAAGGGCTGGAACAAAAGCACATACTAATAACTCCAGACCTGAAGAACTAGAGTATTATCACTACTCCTCACATCCTCATCTCCTTCTTAAAACCCATTGGATCCGAAAGCCAGAGGTCCCTCCCCTCTGACCTTTCCCTCCAATGGGCTGTTAGAAAGCGATGGGGAAAGAGGACGTGAGGAGAATGCAATTGAGATCTGCCCTAGCACACGCTAGCTAGCTGTTCATTATGACAATGTTTTCTTATTTAAACCATATGTACATTACACTATGATATTCAATACAAAATGTATTGGCTATATACAGTGAGGAATATACAATGATACAACAACTAAAAGGTTAAAGTGCAGGCTGTCAGCTTTCATTTGAGGGCATTTTCATCCATATCACATGAAGCGTTTAGAAATTACAGCACTTTTTGATTATTTACCAATGTCATTACTCACAATTCATTGAGGATTATCTGTAGTCATGGTAGCATCCACTTTAATGTAGTGTTTAGAAACATTATATTGTAATTTACAATAACAGTGACTCCAAAATGACAAAATTAAGCAATAACGCATCTCAGGGGTTTGTGGTATATGGCCAATATACCACGGCTAAGGGCTGTTATTATACACGACGCAACGTGGAGTGCCTGGATACAGCTTTTAGCCGTGGTATGTTGTCCATATAGGGGCGGCAGATAGCCTAGTGGTTAGAGCGTTGGGCCAGTAACCGAAATATGGCTGGATCGAATCCCCGAGCTGACAAGGTAAAAATCTGTTGTTCTGCCTCTGAACAAAGCAGTTAACCCACTGTTCCCCGGTAGGCCGTCATTGTAAATAAGAATTTGTTCTTAACTGACTAGCCTAGTTAAATAAAGGTTAAATAAAATAAATATATCACAAACCCACGAGGTGCCTTATTAACTGGTTACCAATGTAATTAGAGCAGTAAAAATACATGTTTTGTCATACCCGTGGTATACAGTCTGACATACCACGGCTGTCAGCCAATCACAATTCAGGCCTCGAACCACCCAGTTCATAATACATTATTTACTATTAATTGGGCACAAAATAATCTGAAACAAAACCAAAACAAACTGCAAATGCATCCAACAAGTTTGTTGCAAATGCAAGGAATATGGGACCAAATAGAAAACTTTATACTACTTTAATACACAAGTGAATTTTTCCAAATACTTTTGATGCCATAAAATGGGGGGGACTATGTACAAACATTGCTCTGATTTCTAAACGGTTCACCCGATATGCATGAAAATACACGATAATTAAACAGTCTGCAGTTAGGTCTGTTATGGTGACCGTATTAACGCCACACCGGCGGTCACAAGTCATGAAGGCCGTCAAATTCCACATGACCGTTTAGTCACGGTAATTAGGGTTCTTCAAGCTCCGATGCGGCTGATAGCCTACCAAACTTGTTAAATGCCTGGTACTCAGCACTCTATTGTCCCTCTAATCACTCTGACATCAATGCAAATGTAATCTAAAATCTAATCAAACACTTCTATAGGCTATGCAATTGCGTGAGAAAACAGAGTGATGTCCTCTATTACAGTAAAAAGAGGAGGATCCTATCAGCTTTCTATAGGCTAGGTCTGCTATATTTATTTCTAAACTTTCCTAATATTAAACACATTGCTTATATTTACAACAGGAGTATAGCCTACCTGGCTGGCATTAAAATGATAGATGGGAAAAGCGTCCTCCATTCGCTATTTCATCTATACACAAAGGACAGATAAAGACGTCCTTGTAGACCACTCACATCGGGGCTCTCAAGCAAGAAAGCCTGGCGGAAAACCTTAAGTCATTGTGGTTAAACTACACTACTATCAGGATTGTATTGATGGTCTTCGGCGTGCCAGAGAATTTGGCCCACTTTGATGCAACGGAGCACCCATCTCTTTCTTCCCAGACTATGCCCCCAAGCGTTGCTCGTGACCGTGCTGCTTTCAACGATGTCAAGAGTCTTCTACGTTCAGTATGGTGTGGCTTTTCCTGCCCGGCTACGTATAATATACAATGGCACCGAGAAAGAGTTCCAAGACCCCCATAAGGAGATGGCCTTAGTAAAGGCAAACATTCTACCATGGTCGTACGAAGCAAATGGCTGACGCTATACAGTATCTACAAAAGAGGGGCTGAGTGATTAGGGTAATGGACTAATGTGTCTACCACTGCCGACTCTTTTGTAGATACTATATAGCGTTGCCAGTGGTATCAGTTGATATTGTTATTATCACGGGGTATTTTTCATACCAGAATTCAGAGTAACATTGTTTATGTTTTTTATTCTTCTTCAACTTTATTTTTTATTTGCTATTTTTGGAAAATGTTTAATGGATCAGTTGTTATTGTAATCTGGCATCTATCCTTTTCCCACCTAACTTTACATGTCTAGGCCTAATATCATGAGAGTGACAGCTGGTTGCTCGGTCACACTTTTTTTTTTTTTTTTATAAATCACCCAGTGAAACGTAATAGGGTTCTTTCTCATTTAAATCATCTTAAAGTAGATATAGCCTTTCTTCAGGAAACAGGTCGCAGCACTTTCGACCACTCTCGTTTAAAAGGAGGGTGGATCAGTCAATCATATCATTCCAATTTTCATTCTAAAACTAGAGGAGCAGCCATTTTAATTAGTAAAAACATACCATTCGCAATGTCAAGTGTAGAAGCAGACTCAGCAGGCCGTTTCACTACTGTAGTAGGAAGACTGTATAATTCACCTTTTATCACAGCTAACATTTGTGACCAGATTCAGGAAACTGTATGTCGCAAGTCACGACTTCACAGGAGAGCCGTGTGTTTTTTGGGCAGAAATGCCTTCTCAAACATGTGAACTTGCATGTGTCTTAATAATAAACTTGTATGCCATCTGTAAATACGAATAAAATTGTTAAATTACGAGTCTTGTTGGTTAAGCCACAGAAAAAGGCAGCAACCTTCCCACTAGCCATGATTGGCTGAGATGAGTGGGCTGGACATGCGGAGAGAGGAGTTTGGATTGGTCTCCCATATAGAAGGCTTCTTTCTAATTGAGCTGGTCAGTCTGTGTTGGTAATCCAGTCGAACGCGGCTTTAAAAAAAATAATATTGTGTAGTGGAGCTGCATAGCTAAGTGTTGCTCTCCACTCTCTGGAGGATCAAGTTTTGAGTGGAATTAGAGTATGATAGCTAAAGAGATGGAGAAAACACCTGTCTCCAGATTACATCTTCAAACTAAGTGTAACTGTGGCATGGCATCCATGACAGGGAGACGCGTCCATCAAGCATGATGATGATGTATACAGGTAAGATAGTTATTTCAAGCGAAAGTGTACTGTTAGCTAGCTAACGTTAGCTGGTTGGCTCCCTAGCTGATATTATTATTGGTATCCCACAGCTGTTTGCTTCGCAAGTTAGAGCCTAATGTTAGCTAGCTAACATTGAACCTGGATGGTTAGCTCCCAGCATATTCATGCAGAGTAGTAACAACATGATTTGGCACAATGTTCATTGTTGTTTAACCTCTCAGGGATCACTGCACAACTTGACCGTTTTGGAGAGCCTGGCGTGCCCAAAGTAAAATGCCTCCCATTCAGGCCCAGAAAATAGGATATGCACATATTTGGTACCATTGGATAGGAAACACTCTGAATTTGGTAAAACTGTTATCCATTTATCTGTGAGTAAAACAGAACGGATATGGCAGGCAAAACCCCAAGGAATTTCTGTCCTGGAGAAAGTGGTTTTCACAGAGTGCCTCATTTGGAACCCCTCCCTCATGAAAATGCCCATAAAAGGGCATATGAATGCAGTACCTATCGCTTCCTCTGGATGTCCACAGTCTCGAGAAAGTGTTTTGATTCTGTTCAGATGAATTAGAGCAGAGAAGAAGAGGGAATAAGGAAGTGCCTCCTTGGAAGTCTATAGTAGTGGGCGCGCGCTCTTGGGAAGCGCGCACTGTGTTTTCCTCCGTCTGTAGAGCTCAGTTTATATTCCGGTTGATTTATTATAGTAAATATACGTAAAAGTGTTCCTAAGGATACATTTAAAATGATGTTTGATTGTTCTTGGACAAGTTTATAGGTATAAGTTGAACGAGTTCTAGTCACGTTTCAATGGAGGTGTGGACGCTGTAGTTTCTGATTATAACGCGCGAACCAAATGGAGATTTATGGATAAAATACATGACTTTTTCTAACAAAAGAACCATGGATTGTCTTCGTTGGACACTTGGGAAGCCCTCAGCAGAAGTTCTTCAAAAGGTAATTGATTTGTTTTCGCTGTGAAATGTGGAGGCTTATGAATTTATGGTAATGGGAAAAATATGTTAGGTGCTACCCTCAAACAATCAAATGTGGTGCTTTCGCCGTAAAGCCTTTTTGAAATCTGACAACGCTGTGATATTGCCAAGAAGCAGAGCTTTTGATGACTATGAAACACTATATTGATGCATGTTTAATAATTAAACTTTTGGATTTTGAATTTGGCGCCTTGCATTTCACCGGGTAGTGTCGGGAGTGGGGCGCTAGCACCCCACCACTCCGTAAGAAGTTAAGCTAAAGTGTACATCACGCGTTGAATATGGCCGGTGTCAGTAAACGTCTGTAAAAAAGTGTATAGAAATTATTGCCAGCAGAGCTGGTTAGGCTGTTTTCATGTTATCCAGAGGTAAACAAATCATCAGCCAGAGTGTCAAGTGTGCGCTCTCAACGCTCCGAGGGTCGAAACAAGGTGGGTGGGGCTAAACCTTAAGAGGGTGTGAACGATGCTGAATGGGTGTAGACAAAGAAGAGCTTTCATTAGACATCAAAACATTCAAAAGGCCATTTTCTCAAAAGTGAGTTTACAAGTTTATCAACTTTCAAAGCAGAATTACTTTCCCATTGTTCCTCAAAAATGCAGTGTATGATATACCATTTTGTAACTGAGTCTTTTATCCAATGTAAAAAACACAATTAAAAAAGTTTCTACATAAGACCAAATCCGGGTGGTGAGTCACATTTATGCACCAAATTAAGATAACAGTTCATTCTTCACAAATGTATTTTCTTGATTACCAAATACGGACACACACCACCTAATACTAGGTGGTACTATGAATTGTGTACTGTCGCCCAATCTGGATCGTAAGGTATAATCTTCATCAAATACAGTATCCACAATTAAGGTATTTCTTAAGATATATGGCATATCTGATGCGTGGCATTTCCGCAATCCCACAGCTAGGGAGTATTATTTTTTCTCACCAGTTCATAAGATCTTCTCACATATAGACTACTTTTTCCTAAACAATAGATTTCTGCCACTTATCACGGCGTGTCATTACCAGGCTATAGACATTTCAGATCATTCATCCCATTCTATGAAACTAATTATCGCCCTTGGCGGCTTAACTCACTACTGCTATCAGAATAACCTTTGTTGCTTTTACAACATCTTGAGTGTAGCATTTCGCTACACTCTCAATAACATCTGCTAACCATGTATAAGTGACCAATAAAATTGGTTTTGATTTGAATTGAACTATTTCTCAAGCTTAATTAAACCCTTGGAATGTCTCCTACAACAGTACGGGAATCAATGAAGGCTTATCTAAGTGGCCAAATTATTTCCTACAGCGCAAGATTAAGGAAGCGCAATATTCAACACCTAGGGGAACTTACAAATAATCTTTTAAACTTGGATATGGGATATTCATCCAGATTTACTAAAACAACGTTTGACACATCAGACAGAGTTTGATCTTCTTTCAACTCGACAAGCTGAAAATCGAAGGAGTAAATCTCTAGACAAAATTACATGGGAAAGAGAAATCAGGCAAAAAAAACGTAGTACACCAGCTGCGTCAGAGAACCGCAAATCAAACCATACCTGAGCTGGGTAACAAATGTATTGATCATTTAGAGGTCAAGTCATGCTTTAGTACCTTTTATTCACAATTATACACTTCGTAATCCGCTGGTAATGCTACCTTACTCGACACCTTCTTTGAGAACTTAGATATTCCTACAGTTGAACCTGAGATAGCTGATGAATTAGAAAAACAGTTCTCTGTAGAAGAGATTGTTTTAGCAATTAAATCTATGCAGTGTGGTAAATCCCCTGGACCTGATGGATTTCCGTACAAATTCTTTAAAAAATTATCCAATCAACTCTCTCTTCTCTTGCTTTGCGTATCTGAGGAATCATTCTCCTCAAACTCTACCCTCAACAATGAGACAAGCATGTATTTAAATTATTCTGAAAAAGGAAAAAAATTACTTGAGTGTGGTTCATATAGGCCAATTTCTTTACTGAATTGCGATGTAAGGATACTTTCTAAGATGATTGCCTGCTGAGTCAGTCCTTCCCTCCATTATCTTAAAAATTGTCATTATTTTTTCAACATCAGACGTCTTTACAATATATGTTATAATCCCTCTTCATCTGACAGAGATATTGTTATCACTTGATGCAGAGAAGGCGTTTGATCGGGTGGAGGGGGATTATCTATTTTATACTCAAACAATTTGGATTCGGTCCCAATTTTTTGTCCTGGATCAAAGTCCTTTACTCTTCCCCTATGGCTGCAGTGCGCACAAATAATAACCTTCCTATTTTCCAACTTCAACGTGGGACAAGACAGGGTTGTCTTCTATCCCCTCAGCTGTTTGCAATCGCAATTGAGCCTTTAGCCATAGCAATACGTAATAACATCACTATCAAAGATATTCAAAGAGGGGGCATAGAGCATAAAGTTTCACTATGTGGATGGTTCTACTAAAGACATTTGGTAAAATATCCGGGTATAAGGTTAATCTACAAAAAAAGTGAATTGATGCCTATTAATCCTTCTGCCATGCAAACTTATTTTCTTGTCATGTGACGTCACAGAAATGTTAGTATTTGTGAATTTGGGTCACACACAAGATCTCTACAAAGCCAATTTCCCTCCCTTGATACTCCGCCTGAAACAGGATCTTGAACGCTGGGATTTACATTCTCTTTCTTTGGGCGTAAGAATTAACACCGTTAAAATGAATGTATTACATAAGTTGTAAAACTTATTTCAATGTATTCCTATCTTTCTGATAAAATCCTTTTTTTTTTATCTCCATGCAAATGTATGCAAATATACATAGTTAGTTACAATTTTAAGAATGTGAATTTAGGATAGCCTGAACATGTGAAAGTTGGTTTGGTGTCTCTAGTTTGAACAGTTCAAGAGTTACTGCTGGTGAGTCATGTTATGCTAATTTACACAAATGTATATAGTCATAGTTAAAAGTGAAGAATAAGAAGTTAGGATAGCCTGAACATGGAAATGTTGGTTTGGTGTTTGCTTGAATGGTTCAATAGTTACTGTTGAGGAGTCATTTTACGCTAATGCATGCACATTTGTATAGTTATTGTTGATAAGTAATTAAGAAAATGAAGTTATGACAGCCTAAACATGAGCAAAGTAGTTTAGTATCTCTAGCTTGAATGGTTTAAGAGTTGCTGTTGGTGAGTTATTTTATGCAAATGTATAACATTACACAGTAGTTGATAAAAGTTTAAGAATTTGAAGTTAGGATATGCTGAACATGTGAACTTGGTTTGATGTCTCTAGCTTGAATGGATGAAGAGTTACTGTTGGTGAGTTATTTTATGAATATTTAAGCAAATGTATTTAGTTTTGTATTTGTATTTATTATGGATCCCCATTAGCTGCTGCTTTGCAGGCAGCTACTCTTCCTGGGGTCCAGCCAAATTAAGGTCGTTATACACAATAAAAAAATAAAAAAAAACGTTACAATACATTTCACTACACATTAAACGTGTGCCCTCAGGCCACTACTCTACCAACACCTTTCTGCAACACAAAATCCATGTGTACGTGTGTATAGTGCATATGTTAGTGTGTGTGTGTATGCGTGTGTCTGTGCCTGTGTGTGTGTCTTGTGGGTGTACTTGTATCTGTTTTTTAAATTAGATACTTGATGTGGAATAGAGTCCCATGTAGTCATGGCTCTATGTAGTACTGTGTGTCTCCCATAGTCTGTTCGGGACTTATTTTATTTATTTATAGGGGACAATGCACATTAAATCAACATCAATATTACAAAAATGCAACATCCATGTAAATGTTCCGGGGTTAGCCAAAAGCTAATTTACACCCGTAGTCTCAGAGTAGTTAAGGACAATTACACAACCACAATACAAATACTCACTAAAACAAAACAAAATACAAATACATTACATCCAATAATATATAATTCTAACAACAACACTATCATCAACTGTCGTCTTACATATAAGGAACCACAGATAACTCATGTGTACAGGTTTGGATAGATTTTAGCCATGTTTTCAATTCAAATTTAAAAGTACAATAATCAGTGCAGCTTCTCAAGTCCATGGGCACTGCATTCCAGTATATTGTAGCTCTAACAGAGAAGGCCGATTGATCGAATTTACTGTGTTGAAAAGGTACATCGCAATCCCCTCTAGTTACTGCTTTTGTTATCCTGGAAGTGCTTTCCTTGAGCATAATATAGGGGTGGAGGGGCAAAACCATGCAGGATCTTAAAGACAAGACTTGCATCTTTCTTACTGTGTAAAGCTATCCAGACTGAATAAATTATGTTTGTGAAGGATGTGAAAATGGTTGTAACTGTTTGGTTTGTTATAATAAATCTTAAGTATGTGTTTGTAGAGTGATTCAATTGGTTTCAGAATAGTAGCTCCTGCTTGTGACCAGTATGTAAGGCAATATCTCAGCTGTGAGAAGATCATAGCATGCATATATAGTTTGGCGGCCTCCAGAGGAAGGAAAGGTCTTATAAACCTAAAGTTGGATAATCCAAACTTGACCGTGTTAACCACTTTCTTCACTTGTTTTTTAAATGTCAAGCTGGAGGCCAAAATTATGCAGAAATACCTGAAGTTAGACAAAACTTTCAGATTCTCTCCATTAACAAGAACAGCTCATTGGGAAGAATCAATGGATTTCTTAGAGAAGTACATACAAACAGTCTTGTTGATATTTTAAATGCAGGCAAGAATCAGTCATCCATTTAGAAACGTGTACCACAGCTTCGGGTAAACTTGTTAACAACTTGTTGAATATTTTTGAGTGTACATACAGGACTCTATCGTCTGCATACATCTGCATATTGTGGGCAAGCAAGTGGGAGATCATTTATATAGATGGTAAACAGAAGGGGACCTAATTTTGACCCTCGTGGGACCCCAATGTTATACTAAAGAGAGTCCAACTGAGTGTCCCCCAGACGAACCCTTTGACTTCTGTTTGTCATCCAATTAATGGCTTCAGTGGACACATTAAGGGAGGATAGTTTGGATAGGAGGAACTCATGATTCACAGTATCAAAGACCAATTTTTAAGATCCAAAAAGACTGCGCCGAATTCACCACCTATGTCCAGTTTACATTTAATGCACTCCAGAAAATAGCAATTGGCTGTTTCAGTAGAATGGTTAGTTCTGAATCCAAATTGCATTTGCTGTATGGAGTTGCCCTGATTGAGGTGATCAGTCAGATGATCAGCCACCCATTTTTCAGATACTTTTGATAGTATTTGAAGAATGCTTATAGGTCGGTAATGTTCCACCAGTGTTGGGTCACCAGATTTTAAAACGGGTATCACTGCAGCATACTTCCAAGCATTGGGGAAGAACCCATATTTGATTAACAGATTAACTAGATGTACAATAGGGGCAATCAGAGAATATTTGTATTTCTTACAGTGTCTAGACCAAATACATATTTTGTTCTAGAGCTCCTGAAGAAGCTAATAATACTGTCCACTTCTGACGCTGAGATTTCAAGAACTATAAATATTGGTTTATTATTATCCATGGGAGTGAGAACTGTGGTCTTGGTTGAACATCTTTGAGCCAGTTCCCTGACAGAATCATCAAACAAATTGTTAAAGGTGGTGGATATGAAATTGGAGTCTTGAATTAGAATCCCATTAACCTTCAATTCAAGATGTTTTTTGGCCTTTTCAGCTCCTCTCCCTGTTAGTTTGTTGAGATTTTCCCAAATCACTTTGCCATTTCCTTTTGCTTCATTGATCAGGAAGAACTGAGGATTTTTGTTTTTTTTATATGCCTTACCATCTCAGTGATGTAAATATACGTCTGTCATCATTCTTACCAGACTTCAGTGCTTTTTTCAAGGAAAGATCCCGTTCTCTCATCTGCCTCCAGAGGTCCTTGTTGAGCCATGGTAGAGAGATTTTCCGTCTTGGCTTACGTTGAAATTTCCTGGTAAAAGAGGTATCCACTTTGTCAATAGCTGACAGAAATGTTGTGTATCCAGACTCTGGGTCTTCATTGTGTAACAGATCAGATTAGCCAATTTGACTTATAGCTTCATCACTTTTCGGAATTTTCAGATATGCCAGTTAGTAAGTTAATGGATTTAGTTATTCGATCAGGTCTGTTAGTGAACACCAGATCAATTATAGTCTGGGATGTCTGTGTTACTCTGGTTGATCATTGTATTATTTGACTCAGGTTGAAATGCTCTGTGATCTAAGTTTTTTCCTGCAAGTTTTGTTTTTCCAGTTTATATTGAAATTACCCATGAAGATGATCTCCTTCTTATGATGACATTCTTGAAGCATGGCATTTACATGGTGATTTTTTTTTTTTATATCAGATATTGGTGGTCGATATAATCCAATAATAGTGAAAGACATTAGGGGAGAGGAAGACATTCAGCCCCATACATTCAAGGTCATTGGCATGTTTCCATATGATACGATTGCATTTAAAGTTATTGTTCATGTACATAAGTAATCCAACCCCCTCTGCCCTCTCCCTCCGGAATATGGGATATCCAGGGACATTAAAGGCAGAAATAGGAGAGGATTTATTAAGCCATGTTTCAAAGAAACAGAAAAAAATCAAGATTAGAAATAATGTGATGTATATTCAGATGACCTCCAAATATTTCTCTAGGCTCGGAACGAGGGTCCCAGAGTATTTTAGCCTGATTAATGGTTTGAAAAAGGTTAATGGTACAATGTTTTCTAATAGCTGGGTTAAGGGAACTGAGTTTCTGTCTCGAAGGCGGATTTTGTTTGGGACACGTATCAAGAGTTTGCATTAAAATGAGAGTATCTGCAGATTGCTCATTCTCTTGAAAAGCCATGTTAGTGACAGAGGTTATGCTCACATACACAGAATGTCAATTTCTGAACCAGGTAATATACTACTCAAATACAGATTATTTCAAATCATGCATGTTCCACCATTCATCAATGATTTCGGGTCTGGATGGCTAATTAGGGGGACTTTGCCACTTCTCCCAGAATTACATCCACCATATCAGTGATCTTTTCTGCAGGTGTCCTAACTCCAGACTCTGATGGGGAGCATGTTACCCTGGGCCGCTTGGGTGTTCGTTGATTCCAGATTGTTTGAATGAAGGCCAGCATTGATCCGGATTGTTTGAATGAAGGCCAGCATTGATGTTTGGCTACTGCCTTTTGTATTCCGCAGAGAGTTGCACCGCCTTCGGGGTCCCTTATTATCCTCAAAGAGTTTTTGGGTTATGATTGTCACTGGTCTCAGTAGCCACTTTCCGAGCTTCATTTTAAACATCTTCCCTCTTCTTCTTCTTCTTTTTCTTGGAATGAGAGGTCATTGCTGTAGACTCTGGCTCACCAGATACCAACTCAAATGATAAATTTACTCCACCTTTTGCTCGGGAGCCGAGAAATTCTACTCTTCCGGCTGTCTCACTTTCTCATTTCAGCTGGGATATGTAATACGTCTGCCCTACTCATGGGGACAGGATTGTTGTCCTGCACATAGTGTGAAAAAGTTTCCTCTATGCACTTTATGTTGTCCAGTATGGTAGAACGGTACCATACCATCTCCTGACACCCTCTAGAGTGGGATTGTGTCTGCCAGTCCTGTCTACACGCAGGGCCTTGTCCATCATAAAATACTTTGAACCAGTGAGGGCCTACCTTTACAGACTGTGTCATGGGAGTGATGGGTGGTGTTTCAACATATACAAAACTATCTCCATAGGAGCAGTTTGTGAGTTGACCCTTGTATCTTATCATGCGCCTCAACAATCTCCCCACCACCTTACATCCAGCTTTAGCCAGAAACTCCGTCACAACACTATCATATGCTGATTCAGGTAGTTCTTTATTTATAACATGAATGGAGTTCTGGTCAGCCATGCACAACTTCACACTGAAAGGATTATTCTCTTTGAACACAAAATGTTATCCTCTGACTGCTATTCCTTTGATCAGAAGCTTTGCCCTTGCTTCCTTACTGAGAAGATAAATGCCAGAGTGAACGTACTCTTCTGTACTGACCTCAAGTGACCTCGGGCTGCCTTTTAAAAATCTGTAATCTGTAGGTGAGCGAGTAAACTCCCACTACCATCAATTCTACTTGCTAACATGAATCATTGGAAAATAAAATTGATGATCTACGATTACGATTATCCTACCAACGGGACATTAAAAACTGCAATATCTTATGTTTCACGAGTCGTGGCTGAACGCCGACACAGATAATATAGAGCTGGAGGGATTTTCAATGCACCGGCAGAACAGAGAAGCTACGTCTGGTAAAATGAGGGGTGGGGGTGTGTGTATTATTGTCAATAACATCTGGTGTGCGATGTCTAATATTAAAGAAGTCTCAAGGTATTGCTTGCCTGAGGTAGAGTACCTTATGATAAGCTGTAAACCACACTATCTACCAAGAGAGTTCTCATCTATATTATTCGTAGCCGTCTATTTACCACCACAGACCGATGCTGGCACTAAGACGTCGGTAGCCATGAAGTGCTTTGAAAGGCTGGTCATGCCTCACATCAACAGCATCCTTCTGGATACCTGAGACCCACTCCAATTCGCATACCGCCCCAACAGTTCCACAGATTACACAATCTCAATCGCACTCCACACTGCCCATTCCCACCTGGACAAAAGGAACACCTATGTGAGAATGCTGTTCATTGACTACAGCTCAGCGTTCAACACCATAGTGCCCACGAAGCTCATCACTAAGCTAAGGACCCTGGGACTAAACACCTCCCTCTGCAACTGGATCCTGGACTTCATGACGGGCCGCCCCCAGGTGGTAAGGGTAGGCACGCTGATCCTCAACACTGATCCCCTTAGGGGTGTGTACTTAGTCCCCTCCTGTACTCCCTGTTCACCCACGACTGCGTGGCCAAACATGACTCCAACACCATCATTAAGTTTGCTGACGACACAACAGTGGAAGGCCTGATCACCGACAACGATGAGACAGCCTATAGGGAGGAGGTCAGAGACCTGGCAGTGTGGTGCCAGGATAACAACCTCTCCCTCAATGTGAGCAAGACAAATGTGAGCAAGAGCTGATCGTGAACTACGGGAAAAGGTGGGTCAAACAGGTCCCACTAACATCAACGGGGATGTAGTGGAGTGGGTCGAGAGTTCCTTGGTGTCCACATCACCAACAAACTATCATGGTCCAAACACACCAACACAGTCGTGAAGAGGGCACGACAAAACCTTTTCCCCCTCAAGAGACTGAAAAGATTTGGCATGGGTCCCCAGATCCTGAAAAGGTTCTACAGCTGCACCATCGAGCGCATCCTGACCGGTTGCATCACCTGCCTGGTATGGAAACTGTTCCGCATTTGACCGTATGGCGATACAGAAGGTAGTGCATACGGCCCAGTACATGGGGCCAAGCTTCCTGCCATCCAGGACTTATAAACAGTTGAAGTTGGAAGTTTACATACACTTAGGTTGGAGTCATTAAAACTAGTTTTTCAACCACAACACAAATTACTTGTTA
Source organism: Hucho hucho (assembly GCA_003317085.1). NCBI lineage: Eukaryota > Metazoa > Chordata > Actinopteri > Salmoniformes > Salmonidae > Hucho > Hucho hucho. The sequence goes on along the minus strand of QNTS01001209.1, from coordinate 232,855 downwards.
ACAAACTATAGTTTTGGCAAGTCGGTTAGGACATCTAATTTGTGCATGACACAAGTAATATTTAAAAAAATTGTTTACAGACAGATAATTTCACTTATAATTAACTGTATCACAATTCCAGTGGGTCAGAAGTTTACATTAACTAAGTTGACTGTGCCTTTAAACAGCTTGGAAAATTCCAGAAAATTATGCCATGGCTTTAGAAGCTTCTGATAGGCTAATTGACATCATTTGAGTCAATTGGAGGTGTACCTGGGGATGTATTTCAAGGCCTACCTTCAAACTCAGTGCCTCTTTGCTTGACATCATGGGAAAATCGAAAGAAATCAACCAAGACCTCAGAAAAGAAATTGTAGACCTCAACAAGTGTGGTTCATCCTTGGGAGCAATTTCCAAACGCCTGAAGGTACCACGTTCATCTGTACAAACAATAGTATGCAAGTATAAACACCATGGGACCACGCAGCCGTCATAACGCTCAGGAAGGAGACGCGTTCTGTCTCCTACATATGAACGTACTTTGGTGTGAAAAGTGCAAATCAATCCCAGAACAACAGCAAAGGACCTTGTGAAGATGCTGGAGGAAACAGGTACAAAAGTATCTATATCCACAGTAAAACAAGTCCTATATCGACATAACCTGAAAGGCCACTCAGCAAGGAAGAAGCCACTACTCCAAAACCGCCATAAAAAAGCCAGACTACGGTTTACAACTGCACATAAGGACAAAGATCGTACTTTTTGGAGAAATGTCCTCTGGTCTGATGAAACAAAAACAGAACTGTTTGGCCATAATGACCATCGTTATGTTTGGAGGAAAAAGGGGGAGGCTTGCAAGCCAAAGAACACCATCCCAACCGTGAAGCACGGGGGTGGCAGCATCATGTTGTGGAGGTGCTTTGCTGCAGGAGGGACTGGTGCACTTCACAAAATAGATGGCATCATGAGGAGGAAAATGATGTGGATATATTGAAGCAACATCTCAAGACATCAGTCAGGAAGTTAAAGCTTGGTCGCAAATGGGTCTTCCAATGACCCAAAGCGTACTTCCAAAGTTGTGACAAAATGGCATAAGGACAACAAAGTCAAGGTATTGGAGTGGTCATCACAAAGCCCTAAACTCATTCCCATAAAAAAAATTATGGGCAGAACTGAAAAAGTGTGTGTGAGCAAGGAGTCCTACAAACCTGACTCAGTTACACCAGCTCTGTCAGGAGGAATGGGCCAAAATTCACCCAACTTATTATGGGAAGCTTGTGGAAGGCTACCCGAAACATTTGACCCAAGTTAAACAATTTAAAGGCAATGCTACCAAATACTAATTGAGTGTTTGTAAACTTCTGACCCACTGGGAATGTGATGAAAGAAATAAGCTGAAATAAAAATAAATTTTTATTTTACCTTTATTAACTAGGCAAGTCAGTTAAGAACAAATTCTTATTTTCAATGACGGCCTAGGAACAGTGGGCTAACTGCCTTGTTCAGGGGCAGAGCGACAGATTTTTACCTTGTCACCTTGCAACCTTTTGGTTACAAGACCAACGCTCTAACCACTAGGCTACCTGCCGCCCCAAAAATCATTCTCTCTACTATTATTCTGACATTTCCCATTCTTAAAATAAAGTGGTGATCCTAACTGACCTAAGACAGGGAATTTTTACTTGGATTAAATATCAGGAATTGCGAAAAACTGAGTTTAAATGTATTTGGCTAAGGTGTATGTAAACTTCCGACTTCAACTGTATATAATAGGCGGTGTCAGAGGAAAGCCCATGAAATTTTCAGAGACTTCAGTCACCCAAGTCATAGACTGTTCTCTCTGCTACCACATCGCAAGCGGTACCGGAGCACCAAGTCTAGGACCAAAAGGCTCCTTTAACAGCTTCTACCCCCAAGCCATAAGACTGCTGAACAATTAATCAAATGGCCACCAGACTATTACATTCACCCCCCCCCCCCCTCCATTTGTTTTGTACACTGCTGCTACTCGCTGTTTATTATCTATGCAAAGACACTTCACCCCTACCTACATGTACAAATGACCTCTAACCTGCACCCTGCACACTGACTCGGTACCCCCTGTATATAGCCTCGTTATTGTTATGTTGTTGTGTTAATTTTTTATTCTTTTTTACTTTAGTTTATTTGGTAAATATTTTCTTAACCAACAGTGCAGTTCAAGAAGAGTTAAGGGCTTGTATGTAAGTATTTCACGATAATACCTACACTAGTTGTATTCGGCGCATGTGACAAATAAAGTTATATTTTATTTGAAGTGGTTAGAATGAGTTTCATGTATGAGACTGTGGTAGAGATTCTCCTCCTTTGTCAGGATTTCTCTCTCATGATAAAAATAGGTAAAAAAAAGTATCATTTTTTGGCATTTCGTACCACAATCTTGCTCAAGGTCTCATTTTCCCTGACATCAGTTTTTGCATCGCTGGAAATAGCCACAACTACAGCAGCCATTTTATTTGTAGTGTTAATGTTTAAAGTAAGTTGTTTAACATTGAAATGTATCAACAAGACTATTCGGCATTATACAGTGGAGATACTTCTACTCAAGAATTGATGGATGGTTGATAAACATTTTTAAGAATTTGAAGTTAGGATACCTTGAATATGTGAATTTTGGTTTGGTGCCTCTAGCTTGAACGGTTCAAGAGTTACTGTTGGTAAGTCATGTTATGCTAATTTATGCAAATGTATATACTTATTAGTTGATAAGTGTTTAAGAAAATGTATTTATGATAGCCTGAACATGAGCAAAGTAGTTTAGTATCTCTAGCTTGAATATGTATAATGTATGTAGTTATAGTTTATAAAAGTGTTAAAGAATTTGATAGCCTGAATATTTTAGCTTTTTTGTCCAAGGAGCAGGACCATTTTTAATGGCTATTTCTGCATGCCCATGGTTCTCATTCAAACCCATGTTAATTTATGCACATTTTAAATGGTTATATTAATCAAATGGCAACCCAAACTATTTATATTGAACACCCCCAACCTGTACCCCCGCACATTGACTCGGTACCGGTACCCCGTTTATAGCCTTGTTACTGTTACTTTATTTATTTTTTACTATAGTTTATTTAGTAAATATTTTCTTAACTCTATTTCTTGAAACAATGATTTATCAATGACCCAAGACCTCAGTTAATCCCTACCATTGTGACAATGAGTCGTCATAATGCTGCATTAAATGTACATGATCCTAGGGGCGTTTGCAGACACAATGTAAGTAATTTATTTTATGTCCCCCTAATTGCCCTGCATACCTTTGTTTATCCTACAGCTATTGTATGCAGTAATCATGAGCCTATGAACCAGAGTTATACTGTTAGCACTGAGGCGGTGTGCCCTAGTAGGAAGACCAGAATGGGTATCAAGGAATAAGTTAGTCCTAAATATTTCCAAAACTAAAAGCATTGTATAAAACCTAAACCACATCTCGTAATAAATAATGTGGAAATTGAGCAAGTTGAGGTGACTAAACTGCTTGGAGCAACCCTGGATTGTAAACCGTCATGGTCAAAACATATTGATACAACAGTAGCTAAGATGGGGAGAAGTCTGTCCATAATAAAGCGCTGCTCTGCCTTCTTAACATTATCAACAAGGCATGTCCTACAGGCCCTGGTTTGGTCACACCTAGACTACTGTTCAGTTGTGTGGTCAGGTGTCACAAAAAAGTTGCAATTGGCTCAGAACAGGGCAGCATGGCTGGCCCTTAAAAGTACACGGAGAGCTAACAATAATGACATGCAGGTCAATCTCTCCTGGCTCAAAGTGGAAGAGAGATTTACTTCCTCACTACTTGTTTTTGTAAGAGGTGTTGACAAGCTGAATGTACCGAGCTGTCTGTTTAAATACTAGCACACAGCTCAGACACTCATGCAAACCCCACAAGACATGCCACCAGAGGTCTCTTCACAGTCCCCAACTCCAGAACAGACTATGGAGACACACAGTACTACATAGAGCCATGACTACATGGAACTCTATTCCACATCAGGTAACTGATGCAAGCAGTAGAATCAGAAAACTGGTAAATATACACCTTATGGAACAACGGGGACTGTGAAGAGACACACACAAAGGTACAGACCCATTCATACGCACACGTTGTGATACTGTTGTCTGGTGGTATTAAACATTTGGTATAGTAGATATGTAGTGGTGTATTAACGATATATGATGTACTGTTTTATCTTTTGTTTTATATGTAAGTGCTTTAATATGTTTGGACCCCAGGAAGAGTTGCTGCTGCCTTGGCAGCAGCTAACGGGGATCCCTAATAAATACAAATGTGACAAATAAATTAGTATTTTATATAGTTATAAAGTATATATACAGTGGGGCAAAAAAGTATTTAGTCAGCCACCAATTGTGCAAGTTCTCTCACTTAAAAAGATGAGAGAGGCCTGTAATTTTCATCATAGGTACACTTCAACTATGACAGACAAAATGAGGAACAAAAATCCAGAAAATCACATTGTAGGATTTTTAATGAATTTATTTGCAAATTATGGTGGAAAATAAGTATTTGGTCA
>QNTS01001209.1:216381-227646 GCA_003317085.1 Hucho hucho | reverse complement strand
ATTAAAAATCCTACAATGTGATTTTCTGGATTTCTTTTTCTCATTTCGTCTGTCATAGTTGAAGTGTACCTATGATGAAAATTACAGGCCTCTCTCATCTTTTTAAGTTGGAGAACTTGCACAATTGGTGGCTGACTAAATACTTTTTTGCCCCACTGTATATAGGTTCTAAAATCTTTCGACAAGTAATCTAAGTATGGTCAGTCTAAATATCTCAGCGTTATTTTACCATTCTAGTCTATGGCCATTTTTTGGCATTGAAATGTACTGGGATCCATAGCAACGTCTCCATTTGGGCTGCTCAATGACATGATATGCTATTATTTCAGATTTGAATAGCAGAGAAGTACAAGAAGATTTAATATGCCCCAACTTTTTGTCTAAGTTGATTGCAAAGTGGGGAGCTTTAGAATGCTGAAAAAAGTCCCATTACAGTGAATGAAGATCGGGGTCTTGGACAAAAGAAAGACAAAGTGTATTAGTTTAAAAGATATCAAAAAGTTGTATGCAAGCAACCAAATCCGCAGTCTACACGTTAAAGTTTGAATGGCGTTTCCAGCTTAAATGGTGTAAGAGTAGCGTGCGGAAGAACAATAATAAGAAGAAGTATGAGGAAGATCTAAAGTTGGGACTTTTGGTTTGCAAGTCCCACCTAATAATAATATGAGTATGTAAGAAATCTAGAGTTGTGCATTTCTTTGCAGGCACACATAAGAACATTGATTCAACCTATTTCTGCCGAGTGTGTATACTGAAGTAATGTGGGTAATGTAGTCAGAGATGAACAGGTGCCAAGTGAACATACCTGAGGAGCTGGAGCGACTTCCCATGCTGCTGACATCCCGGTCACAGCCACCATTCTCCACCTGCTCCAGCCTCTTACGGGCTGCTCAGTCAGAGAAACACACTGGTCAATTAAACTGATACACACAGAAAGGGACACGCGCTAAAACACTCAGCGCATAAACATACAGTATTATGATGCATCCTAGAATGCTCACGATCACATGCACAAACACACAAAGATGCATCCTCACATGCTCATGATCACACACGGACACACAGTTGCGATCACACACACACACACCTCGATTTGAATATTTGTCATTCCAGAGTGATGGCAAAGGCTTACGACCAATGATAGTACTTCGTCCCGTGAAAAAGTCTGCCTGCACTGCATGTCAAAATACCTTAAACTAAGATCTTCTCCAGCTGAGGTAGGGGAGCAGCTGACATGAAGGAATTTCTATTAGCACCTATAGAGAAGGAGCAGAGTGTGGCTCTTTAAAAATATCCCCACCTTAGTCTTTCTCAACGTCCTAAGAGTGGGTCCCTGAGCGCTCTAGCTCCTGCTCTCTCTCGCTTTCTCACTCCATCTCTTAGCGTATCTGGAGAATAATCCTTACCTTCCAACCGCTTAGCCCAACGCTAGTCTGCAACTTCATTGTTTTGTTAGAATGTGATACATTTCTGACCAAGCGTTAAGTTCGTTCTTTGATAGCAGTGGTATTTGGGCATGGCATTTTGGGAAAAATTAAGTACATGTTTCTTGATTTTGTATTTATTTAAATATATTTGGGTACATCTTCCGACTCCAAATCAACTAATATGGCCGCTTAATGACTTACATAATATTTACCACTTTGATAACATTGTAGCACCAGTAGGATTAGTAACACCAACGACACATTTTGTGCCACAAGAGATCCTGGTTCGAGTCCAGGCTCTGTTGCAGCCGGCGGCGACCGGGAGACCCATGGGGCGGCGCACAATTGGCCCAGCGTCGTCCGGGTTAGGGGAGAGTTTGGCCGGCAGGGATGTTCCTGTCCCATCGCACACTAGCGACTACTGTGGCGGGCCGGGAGCAATGCACGCTGACACAGGAGGAGTACAGTACTCACCAGCAGTACATTGTTTCCTCCGACACATTGGTGCGGCTGGTTTCCAGGTTATGCGGGCATTGTGTCAAGAAGCAGCACGGCTTGGCTGAGTTGTGTTTCGGAGGATGCACGGCTCCCGTACGGGAGTTGCAGCGATGGGACAAGACTGTAACTATAATATTTAGTCAAGTCATATGATTAATCATTTTGCTCACAATGTAATTTCACTTCATTTAAATTGAGTAACACAGTAATGAACCTTTTCATTTTGACTAAATATCACCAAATGATCACCGCGTGCGGGTAATTCGCTGAAGCCTTATTCAACCATGCCCAACAGGCCAATCAGGGCTTTGCGGGTGAAAGCCCCGCCTTCCTATATAACAGCCCGAAAGCCCTGGTTCCCTCATTCCTCACAGGTTCACAAGTCTGTTTGCTTTTAAGCCTGTTTAGCAGCTTTCTTCAGAAAAAGTAGCTCTCAACTTTACTGTTCCATTCTGTTTGGGTTATACGTTTCAAGATGTATTAGTCGTATGTATGGGATACACATGGTATACACTGTCGATCGAAATGCTTACTTGCAGGTTTCCGTCTCAACAACGCAACAATAACAAATAATAAAATAATACACACATAAAGTAAATGGATCAGTAGAATAGAATACATTTTGTAGCATAAGTTTACTACAGGAAGGCATAATTTACAGTCCATTTTAACACGTTTTGGGGAAGGGGCAATTGGGGGACAAGAGTTTAAATTGTGCAGTACTTTGCAATCATAATGAGTCTAGAAGCAGCAGTTGTGATGCGGGGGTAGTATTCAGACACCTTGACCTTTTCCACATTTTGTTACGTTACAGCCTTATTCTAAAATGGATTAAACTGTTTTTCCCTCATCAATCGAAAAACAATACCCCATAAGGACAAAGCAAAAACAATTTATTGGAAATGTTTGGAAGTTTATGACGATACAAGCTTGGCACACCTGTATTTGGGGAGTTTCTCCCATACTTCCCTGCAGATCCTCTCAAGCTCAGTCAGGTGGGGTGGGGAGCGTTGCTGCACAGTTATTTTCAGGTCTCTCCAGAGATGTTCGATCGGGTTCAAGCCCGGCCTCTGGCTGGGCCACTCAAGGACATTCAGAGACATGTCCTGAAGCCACTCCTGCGTCTTGGCTGTGTGCTTTGGGTAGTTGTCCTGTTGGAAAGTGAACCTTCGCCCGTCTGAGGTGCTCTGGAGCAGGTTTTCATCAAGGATCTCTCTATACTTTGCTCCGTTTATTTTTCCCTCGATCCTGACTAGTCTTCCAGTCCCTTCCGCTGAAAAACATTCCCACAGCATTCTTCACCGTAGGGATGGTGCCAGGTTCCTTCCAGACGTGACGCTTGGCATGCAGGCCAGGGTTCAATCTTGGTTTCATCAGACCAGAGAATCTTGTTTCTCATGGTCTGAGAGTCTTTAGGTGCCTTTTGGCAAACTCCAAGAAGACTATCCTGTGCCATTTACAGAGGAGAGGCTTCCGTCTGGCCACTCTACCATAAAGGCCAGATTGGTGGAGTGCTGCAGAGACAGTTGTCCTTCTGGAAGTTTCTCCCATCTCCACAGAGGAACTCTGGAGCTCTATCAGAGTGACCATTGGGGTCTTGGTCACCTCCCTGACCAAGGCCCTTCTCCCCCGATTGCTCAGTTTGGCCGAGTGGCCAGCTCTAGGAAGAGTCTTGGTTGTTCCAAACTTCTTCCATTTAAGAATGATGGAGGCCACTGTCTTCTTGGGGACCATCAATGCTGCAGACATTTTTTGCTACCCTTCCCTCTCAAGAGCTGTGCCTCAACACAATCCTGTCTCGGAGCTCTACGGACAATTCCTTCAACCTCATGGCTTGGTATTTGCTCTGACATGCACTGTCAACTGTGGGACCTTATATAGATAGGCATGTGCCTTTCCAAATCATGTCCAATCAATTGAATTTACCACAGGTGGACTCCAATCAAGTTGTAGAAACATCTCAGGGATGATCGATGGAAACCGGATTCACCGGAGCTCAATTTTTTTTTATATATACTTTTGCAAAAGTTTCTAAAACCCTGTTTTTGCTTTGTCATTATGGGGTAATGTGTGTAGATTGATGAGGAAAAAAAAGATGTAATCAATTTTAGAATGAGGCTGTAAAGTAAAAAACAATTGAAAAAGTCAAGGGGTCTGAATACTTTCCGAAGGCACTGTATATGTGTGTGTGTATGTCTGTGTGGGTGTGTGTGTGTGCATTAGTGATTGCATGTGTGCTAAGGTGCAGAAAATCAGAGCAGGTGGTCAGTCCAGTTCAATTGTTCAGCAGTCTGAGCAAGTTGAGGTGACTTGTAGATAAAAACTGTCTCTGAGCCTGTTGGTATCAGGCATCATGTTCTGATACCGTCTGCCCGAAAGTAAGAGAGTGAACAGCTCGTGGCTGGGGTGTGTGGGGTCCTTGATGCTGCGGGCCTTCCTCAGGCACCATTTCGAGAAGAAGTCCTGGATGGGTGGGAGCACGGTCTCAGTGATGTACTGGGCCGTTTTCACCACCCGCTGGAGGGCCTTGACGTCCTGGACGAGCAATTCAGCCACGTTAGGAAGTAGCGACACTGTTGCACTCTCTTAACAATAGCGGTGGTGTTGTTGGTACATGTTAAGTCCTCGGTGATGTGGATGCAGAGGAACTTAAACTGCTGATTCTCTACTGCAGTCCCATTGATGTGGATCGGGGGCAGGTTCCCTCCTCTGCTTCCTGAAGTCAACAATCAAAACCTTTGTTATGCTGATGTTAAAGGAGAGGTTGTAGTCCTGGAACAACAATGCCAATTCACCTACCTCCTCCCTATAGGCTGACTCGTCGTTGTTGGTTATCAGGCCTACAACCGTTGTGTCGTCAGCAAACTTGATGTTGTGCAAAGCCACGCAGTCGTGGGTGAACAATGAGTACAGCAGAGGGCTGAGGACACACTCCTGGGGTGCCCCTGTATTAAGAGTCCGTGTGGAGGTGTTTCCAATCCTCACCGCCTGTTGTCTGCCCGTCAGGCAGTCCTGGATCCAGTTGCAGAGGGTGGTGTCCAGACCCAGGGCTCTGAGTTTGATGTCAAGCTTGGAGGGAACAATAGTGTTCACGAGTCTGAGTTGTCGATCATCAATTCAAGTTTGGGTCAGTGTTATCTTTTTGCGTCCCTAATGGATGTGGTGCTCGTACCTGCTTGCCTTGTACGCGTAACGCGCCACAGAGTCGTCGGGGTTCGTTCTGCTGACATTGAATGCTGCAGTACAGGCTCTCAGCATTGTATGGATATATTTTGGTTGGGGTATGTCCAGATTTTTATTGTGGGTACAATATCACCAGGCCGGACAGTTCCCCATCCCTTCCCGGGACAAGTTGCTCACATGCACAAGGGAGCCGTACGTCAAATCAAATCAAATGCTGTGTTCGAAAACCCATACTAACATACTGTATACTACATACTTAATGAGTATATACACTACATACTATATATTATTAGTTCATTTTAGTATACTGTAAACGAACACTATCCTTTCAGTTAAGCGTGCTAGCACTTTGCCTGTCTACCGGAAGTTCATGCTGTTGCTATGCAACATCTCGCTTGTTAGTATAACAAATTACTAGCTAGACATTTTACAACTTCGGGCGTGTTCTTAAATTCAATCTGGAGTGCCAGAGTGCGCTCAGAGTGCGCTGTTCGTAAATTCAGAGCGTTGTCAGATTGTTTGTTTGTAAATTCAGACCGTTTCTCTCTCAGAGCGCTCAGAGCGCACACTGGACACTCTAGCCGAGGAGTAGGGTTGATTCCAGCGTTCTGACCTAACAACGGCAGTCAAGCACCCAAACTAACTGGCTCATGTTGGCTAGCTTGCACTCTGACCATTTTACTCGCCCTAGCAGAGCTGGGTAAGCAGTTTTCATACTATCCAGAGCGTTGGTGACAAACTGTACTGCTGGCAACAATTTAATTACACATTTTTGCCAACGTTTACTGATACCGACCATATTCATCGGGTTTAAAGAATTCGTAAATTCATCAGTTGTTCTGCGCTTTAGTCTAGTACACTCAGACGAGAGTGCTCTGAAATCGGAGTAGATAGCCAGAGCCAATTTACGAAAGCCCCCGAATGTCCATTGAGAACTACAATGACTATCCCACTTAGCTAAACTAAGAATGACGGGAATAATCAAGTCAATAAACGTTGGGTATTTAGTTAGATAGCATATAGTTAATATATATTGATATATTAGTAGCCAACTAATCAAATCAAATCAAAAGTTATCACATGAGTACGCAGTTCAGCGGGTGCTATAGAGGGTGCAGTGAAATACTTATGTTACTAGCTCCTAACAATGCAATAAAATGTCAAACAATTAAAATAAGGAGAAAAAAATATATTAAAAAATACAAGAAATCAAGAACGCCGGGACAAATCCAATCAACAACACTAATAGCACTGTAACAGAACTCAAATGCAGTCTATACGTATGTACACCAGAAGTGACCAGTGGTTAAATGTCTCTATATCATGAGACAGCAGGATTGGCTGTGTGTGCGCACGAGTGTGAGTGTGTATGTAAGTGTATGTGCATGGGTTTGTGAGTTTGATGTTTGTGTGTGATAGCTTGTGTGTGTGTTTTGTGTGAGTGAGTGTGCATCACAGGGCATTGTACTGGGCAGAGGCCGGCTAGTGGTGACTGTTAAACTGTCTGAAGTCCTGGTAATAGAATATGCTTTTTTATCTCTCTGTCTTAGTTCTGATGCACCTGTACAGTCTCCTTCTGTCGGACGGTAGCTGAGTTAACAGGCCGTGGCTCGGGTGGCTGAGGTCCTTAATGATCTTCTTGGCCTTTCTTTGACATCGGGTGCTGTAGATGACCTGGAGGGTAAGCAGAGTGCCCCCGGTGATGAGTTGGGCTGCCTGCACAACCCTCTGGAGAGCCATGCGGTTGAGAGCGGAGCGGTTAATCCAGGCAGTGATGCAGCCCGTAGAATACTCTAGGGCCATGCCAAATTTCTTCAGCTGCCTGACGTTGTAGAGGTGCTGTTGCACCTTCTTCACAACGATGTTGGTGTGGCGAGACCATTTCAGGACCTCAGTAATGTTCACACCAAGAAACTTGAAGCTTTTGACCCTATCCACTGCGGCCTGTCGATGAGAATGGGGGAGTATTCCCTCTCCTGTCTCTTGTAGTCTACGATAAGCTCCTTTGTTTTGTTGACGTTGAGGGAGAGGAAGAGGTTATTTTCCTGGCACCACTCCGCCAGAGCTCTAACCTCCTCCCTGTAGGCTGTATCATTGTTGTTAGTAATGAGGCCTACCACTGTGTTGTGTCATCAGCAAACTTGATGACTGAGTTTGAGTCGTGCGTGGTCATGCAGTTATGGGTGAACAGGGAGTACAGGAGGGAGCTAGCACACACCCCTGGGGGACCCCTGTGTTGAGGATCAGCGTGGCGGAGGTGTTGTTGCCTACCTTCACCCCCTGATGTCAGAATATCTAGTATCCAGTTGCACAGACCCAATGTTAGTGACGAGCATGGATGGTACTACGGTGTTTAAAGCTGAGCTTTAGTCGATGAACAGCATTCTCACATAGGTATTCCTCTCGTCCAGGTGGAATAGGGCGGTGTGCAGTGCAACGGCGATTGCGTAGTCTATGGATCTGTTGGGGCGGTATGCTAATTGTAGTGGGTCAAGGGTGTCGGTTTTGGTGGAGGTGATATGTCCTTGACTTTCAAACCACTTCATGTTGACAGAAGTGAGTGCTACGGGGCAATAGTCATTTAGTTCAGTTACCTTGGCTTGCTTGGGTACAGGAACAATGGTGGACATCTTGAAGCAAGTGGGGACAACAGACTGAGATAGTGAGAGCATGAAAATGTTCGTACACACTCCAGCCAAATGGTTTGCGCATGCTCTGAGGACGTGGCTTGGGATGCTGTCTGGGCCGGCAGCCTTGCAAGGGTTAGCCCCCTATTTGGGCTGTGTCTCAATCCACCGCATCCGCTGATGTCAGCCTTTCCTCATCTGCGGTGGAAGGTGGCAGCGATACAGCGGTGTTTGCCAGACCATCCCGAAAATCGCTCTTCTCACAAAAACGTCTGTAGCGTCCGAACGGTTTAGCCTACAAAACCCTCTATGAAAAATTACTAACGTCTCCGTTATGCTCTACAACTCCCACAAGCATCACGGGACTCACCTGAAGTCGGTACTGCTGATCTGCCAACTTCTGTCTGTAGCGTCCAAACACCTCAGTGTATTCAGCAAAAACAAGTAGTGGTGAAGTCAATCTCTCCTCCACTTTGAACCATGAGAGATTTACATGGTATTATTAATGTTAGCTCTCAGTGTACATTTAAGGGCCAGCCGTGCTGCCCTGTTCTGAGCTAATTGTAATTTTCAGAGGTCCCTCTTTGTGGCACCTAACCACACGACTGAACAGTAGTCCAGGTGCGACAAAAGTAGAGCCTGTAGGACCTGCCTACAAGCTCTATGACCATCCTAAAACAATTCCATATTATTGTTGTCACGATAACAGATTTCTTACTTTGATACCAGGTTTAGTATCATGATACTAAATACCGAAACGCAAAGGCAAAACGATACTCGACACAAAACCACTACAAAAAATAAATTAAATTAGATAGTCACAGAATAACCACTGGGCTGTATTTTTTAAACATTTAACAATACACCGAGTATACCAAACATTAGGAACACCTATCTAATATTCAGTTGCTCTTCTACCCCCACCTTTTGCCCTCAGAACAGCCTCAATTTGTCGGTCAATGGCCTTTACAAGGTGTCAAATGTGTTCCACAGGGATGCTGGCCCACGTTGACGCCATTGTTTCCCACAGCTGTGTCAAGTTGGCTGGATGTCCTTTGGGTGGTGGACCATTCTTGATACACACGGGAAACTGTTGAGTGTGAAAAACCCAGCAGCGTTGCCGTTCTTGACACAAACCGGTGTGCCTGGCACCTACCCCGTTTAAAGGCACTTAAATCTTTTGTCATGCCCATTCACATGTCTCAATTGTCTCAAGGCTTAAAAATCCTTCTTTAACTTGTCTCTTCCCTTTCATTTACACTGATTGAAGTGACATCAATAAGGGTTCATAGCTTTCACCTGGATTCACCTGGTCAGTCTGTCATGTAAAGAACAGTTTGTTTTGTATACTCAGTGTATGTTGATAACTGGTAAAAAAAAAAAAAAAAAAAAAAAAAAATAGAATTTCTATTCTATATGAAATTTCTTGAAAAAATAAAACCATATTAAATAACAGAAGAATACCATCAATCTTTCTTATGCAAAACCATATAGGAGACTCAGAGCAGACAAAATAAATGGTACAATTACATCTAAACGGTTTTAAAATGTAATTTGATACATATCAGGGTTAATTTGCTAATCTATGGCCATAATATTGGGTCCAATGACTTTCATTAGACCTATGATTCATTATTTATTTCAGCTAAATAAATGTATGTATTAAATTAATAGTTTAGTTCCAAAACGACATAACACTGAAGCTCATTTCTGAAGCTTCTGTATTGCAATAGTCTACACACCATATAAATATAATTGATTTTACACAGCATTCTATATTTCCCAGAGTGCATTTCACTTCCCAGGGTGCAATGCTCCTCCCAGGGCTGCTGGCTGGCTAGTGGCTACTGCTAGCAAGCCCAGACAAATGCAAAGTAGTCTAAATATACTGCTGTCAAGTTATGAGTGCATTTCCCATTACTTTGGGTTGTGTAATCACATTATACACTGCTCAAAAAAATAAAGGGAACACTTAAACAACACAATGTAACTCCAAGTCAATCACACTTCTGTGAAATCAAACTGTCCACTTAGGAAGCAACACTGATTGACAATAAATTTCACATGCTGTTGTGCAAATGGAATAGACAACAGGTGTAAATTATAGGCAATTAGCAAGACACCCCCAATAAAGGAGTGGTTCTGCAGGTGGTGACCACAGACCACTTCTCAGTTCCTATGCTTCCTGGCTGATGTTTTGGTCACTTTTGAATGCTGGCGGTGCTTTCACTCTAGTGGTAGCATGAGACGGAGGCTACAACCCACACAAGTGGCTCAGGTAGTGCAGCTCATCCAGGATGGCACATCAATGCGAGCTGTGGCAAGAAGGTTTGCTGTGTCTGTCAGCGTAGTGTCCAGAGCATGGAGGCGCTACCAGGAGACAGGCCAGTACATCAGGAGACGTGGAGGAGGCCGTAGGAGGGCAACAACCCAGCAGCAGGACCGCTACCTCCGCCTTTGTGCAAGGAGGAGCAGGAGGAGCACTGCCAGAGCCCTGAAAAATGACCTCCAGCAGGCCACAAATGTGCATGTGTCTGCTCAAACGGTCAGAAACAGACTCCATGAGGGTGGTATGAGGGCCCGACGTCCACAGGTGGGGGTTGTGCTTACAGCCCAACACCGTGCAGGACGTTTGGCATTTGCCAGAGAACACCAAGATTGGCAAATTCGCCATTGGCGCCCTGTGCTCTTCACAGATGAACGCAGGTTCACACTGAGCACGTGACAGACGTGACAGAGTCTGGAGACGCCATGGAGAACGTTCTGCTGCCTGCAACATCCTCCAGCATGACCGGTTTGGCAGTGGGTCAGTCATGGTGTGGGGTGGCATTTCTTTGGGGGGCCGCACAGCCCTCCATGTGCTCGCCAGAGGTAGCCTGACTGCCATTAGGTACCGAGATGAGATCCTCAGACCCCTTGTGAGACCATATGCTGGTGCGGTTGGCCCTGGGTTCCTCCTAATGCAAGACAATGCTAGACCTCATGTGGCTGGAGTGTGTCAGCAGTTCCTGCAAGAGGAAGGCATTGATGCTATGGACTGGCCCGCCCGTTCCCCAGACCTGAATCCAATTGAGCACATCTGGGACATCATGTCTCGCTCCATCCACCAACGCCACGTTGCACCACAGACTGTCCAGGAGTTGGCGGATGCTTTAGTCCAGGTCTGGGAGGAGATCCCTCAGGAGACCATCCGCCACCTCATCAGGAGCATGCCCAGGCGTTGTAGGGAGGTCATACAGGCACGTGGAGGCCACACACACTACTGAGCCTCATTTTGACTTGTTTTAAGGACATTACATCAAAGTTGGATCAGCCTGTAGTGTGGTTTTCCACTTTAATTTTGAGTGTGACTCCAAATCCAGACCTCCATGGGTTGATACATTTGATTTCCATTGATAATTTTTGTGTAATTTTGTTGTCAGCACATTCAACTATGTAAAGAAAAAAGTATTGAATAAGATTATTTCATTCATTCAGATCTAGGATGTGTTATTTTAGTGTTCCCTTTATTTTTTTGAGCAGTGTATATA
>QNTS01001209.1:204902-215628 GCA_003317085.1 Hucho hucho | reverse complement strand
TAACACAACATTTTTTGTGAGGAAAAACATCAGTAGAGTTGAAATTGCGATGTACTCAATTCGTACATGACGTGACAGCAGTACTGAAAGTTACAACAATTCTAGTACCGAACCGTTTTTAATATTCTATTTCATGTTTCGGTATACTGTGCAACACTCACTATTCCATATGTTAGCCTAGTATTTCTATCAAATTTTGTGCAAAAATGTGTTTACATCCCTGTTAGTGAGCATTTCTCCTTTGCCAAGATAATCAATCCACCTCACAGGTGTGGCATATCATGAAGCCGATTAAAATGTGTAGTTATGTCACAACACAATGCCAAAGTTGAGGAAGAGTGCAATTGGCATGCTGACTGCAGGAATGTCCACCAGAGCTGTTGCCAGAGAATTGAATGTTCATTTCTCTACCATAAGCCATGAGAATTTGGCGGTACATCCAACAGATCAGATCTAAAACTCACATTTCTATGTGAATTTGGTCAGGTCCCCCCAAAAAGTTACATATTGCAGCTTTAACTTCTCTAAATACTTTCTATCTGGTTTTAGCTGTTTATGTTTACACGGAAACCTTATTCATTTACTAAAACAAAATGAAAAATTACACCTAGACGGTCCGCCCAAGATTTTTCTATACAGAAAAAAACCAAGTTGTGTCTAAAAAACACTATTTTGCTGAAAAAAATGTTTTTACCCTTAAGTGTGGGGTAGGGCTTCATCCAAACAACGCCTTTCTCATTAGTTAGTGGAGGCTATCGCCGAGGTGTACAGTTGTTGGGGACTGCAGTCTCCCCTGGTTGTCAGGGAGCATTCCACTGGAATTTCTACCTCATGGACACTGTTCAGGGGCATTTCCTCCTCTGAGATTTGTGTGGCGGCTAGTTGGGCTTCTCCTCACACCTTTGTGAGGTTCTATTGTCTGGGTGTCACTGTGTCCTCCCTAATGCACACAGTCTTTGGCGCTGGAGCTGAGTAGGATGGATCAGGTACATTACCATGTAACACAACACAAGCTTCACAGGAAATGGGCTATTGGCAATCAGGGCGTTTGTTTTGCAAGTGTCCCATAGTCAGCGCACTGGGACCAGTTATTGTTGGAGGTTAACTGTTAACTGCTCAAGGGTAGAGTGTTCCACCTTGCCGGCTTGGGGATTTGAACCAGCGAGCGACCTTTTGGTTACTGGCCCAATGCTCTTAACCACTAAGCTACCTGCCGGTTCCCCCAAAAGAGATGAGGGAGACTTCTCACCAGATTGACCCTCTTGCACGACTTGTATGAGGGATGAGGGAACCATGGCTTGGGGTGTGTTTACAGTATAGGCAGGCAAGGCTTACACCCGCAAATCCCTTATTTGCCTGTTAGGCGAGATTGAATACGTCTTCAGCGAATGACCCGCACAAGGCCATTTCCCATAGTGAAATGTCTCCCTCAACTCCTTCAGAGAACCGGGGTTACATACCATAACTAGGGCTGTGATGGTCATGGAATTTTGGATGACGGTAATTTGCATTAGCATTTTATTTTTAAATACTTTCAAATAGAAATAGCTGACTTGAAAACAATATTAGAAAATAAGTGTTTAAATAATAAATATTTCCCTACACATGTAATTGAACCCAGGTCTGAAATGTGGAAGGTTTCTAACCTTGTGGTAACATCTTGATTTGAGTGTGGTTGGTTTCTGACACACCATCAACTATGTAGTTAGACTGTGGACGGTTTCTGACCTAGAGTTAGCTGCTTGGTCAGGTCCTTGATGTTGGCTGCCTGTTTCCTCTTCTGGGTATGCAACTCGTCCCTCTGCTCCTCCACACGGGTCTTTAGCTGGGCTGTCTCCATCTGCAGCGTGTCCCTCTCCGCCTGCAGAGCCTGGACCTCATCCTGCCGCAGGGCCTCCTCCTTCCGGAGACGCTCAGTCTGAAAAATGCATTGAATATGTAAGTCGGATAATAAAAGATAAACACACAAACAGAATCACATTTTTTAAGGGCAGGGGTGCTCAGCTCCGATTCTGAAGGGCTGCAGTCCTTGGGCCCTGTTTCCTAAATCATTAAAACCTACATAGGAGCATTGTTATATCTGAGCTGTTTCTCAAAACAATTGTTACTAAAGTTGCACTTAAACGCTTGTAATTAAAGACTTGGGCTACTCGTAGAACAGAGAAGTGCATTGTTAAATGATGCTTTGCCCTCCTGCTAGAGGTTGATATTACCTTGGGAGTCCCGCGGGCCTTAAGGGTCCTGCGGGACTCCTGCAGCAATGTGAGTGAAATTCTAAAGTCAATTTCCGGACAGGACGGGAAAGGAATGACAGTCCACAGGAACGGGCAGTATGGGAATCATTTTCAACTTTAAAAAAATATACATCAGTCAAAAGTTTGGGCACACCTACTCATTCAAGGGTTTTTCTTAATTTTTTCAATTTTGTACATTGTAGAATAATAGTGAAGACAAAGAAATATGAAATAACACATGGAATCATGTAGTAACCAAAAAAGTGATAAACAAATCTAAATATATTTTATATTTGAGATTCTTCAAATTAGCCACCCTACTACAGGTACTCAAGAAGGTGGTCTGATATCATTACTACTAAAACAGAACCCAGGTGGTAAGTATAAAGATCCAGTCCATTTAAAAAAAATGGAGGCATCTTACACTTCAATGTTGTGATGCGAAGATCCTGCCGAAATGCATAGCACATAGAATAAAAAATGTTTTACCAGATATTGTTCATCCTGATCAGACAGGTTTTTTACATGGAATATATATTGGAGATAATATACGACAATATATATAAATGCCTGGATTACTTTGATTTCGGTGAATCTCTCATACAATGGGTTAAAGTAATGTACAGCAACCCCAGATGTAAAGAAGTAAATAATGGTTACTTCTCAGAAAGTATTGCACTTTTAAAAGGAGTAAAACAAGGCTGTCCGTTGTCTCCATATATATTTATTATGGCCATTGAAATGCTAGCTATTAAAATGAGATCCAACAAGAACATAAAGGAGTTAGAAATCCAGGGAATAAAAACAATGTATGCCGATGACAAGTGTTTTCTTAAGTGCGCAATCTGGATCCCTGCAGAGTCTCATTGAAGATCTTTATCACTTTCAGGGATGCAAACTGGTGAGGGGCCAAAAAGGTGACACTTTTTTTTTTGTTGCATCGAAACACGCAAAAACATCCCTGCTAGGGGGAAATGCAGGTTTGAACTAATTAACTTCTTAGGGAGTAGCGCACGAGGTGACTGTTTTGGAGAGCCTGGCGTGCCCAAAGTAAAATGCCTCCCATTCAGGCCCAGAAAATAGGATATGCACATATTTAGTACCATTGGATAGGAAACACTGAAATTTCTAAAAGTGTTAACCATTTGTCTGTGAGTAAAACAGAACGGATATGGCAGGCGAAACCCCGGGGAATTTCTGTCCTGGAAAAAGTGGTTTTGACAGAGTGCCTCATTGGGAACCCCTCCCTTATGAAAATGCCCATATAAGGGCATATGAATGCAGTACCTATCGCTTCCTCTGGATGTCAACAGTCTCGAAACAGTGTTCAGATTTTTTTTAGATGCTATTAGAGCAGAGAAGAAGAGGAATCAGGAAGTGTCCCCATGGATGTCAATAGAAGAGGACGCGCGCTCCCGCCAGGCACGCTCTGTGGTTTTTTGTTTTCTTATCGCCCAGTTTATATTCCGGTTGAATTATTATAGTAAATATACATAAAATTGTTCCTAAGGATACATTTAAAATGATTTTTGATTGTTCTTGGACAAGTTTATAGGTATAAGTTGAACGAGTTCTCTTCACGTTTCAATGGACGAGTGGAGGCTGTATTTTCTGATTATAACACGCCAACCAAACGGAGATTTATGGATATAATACATTACTTTTTCTAACAAAAGAACCATGGATTGTCTTCGTTGGACACTTGGGAAGCCATCAGCAGAAGTTATTCAACAGGTAATTGATTTGTTTTCGCTGTGAAATGTGTTTTGTGTGAACCGTGAAGGCTAATGAATTCATGGTAATGGAAAAATAGTGAAGGTGCTACCCTCAAACAATCAAATGTTGTGCTTCGCCATAAAGCCTTTTTGAAATCTGACAACGCTGTGATATTGCAAAGAAGCAGAGCTTTTGATGACTATGAAACACTTGTATATTGGTGCATGTTTAATAATTCAACTTTTGGATTTTGAATTTGGCGCCTTGCATTTCACCGGGTAGTGTCGGGAGTGGGGCGCTAGCGCACCACCACTCCCTAAGAAGTTAAACAACTAAGAATATGATCTATATGCTCCATGTCTGTGTGTAAAATAAAAAATGTTAAGAAATCAAGCCAATGTTATTTGTTGCCTAGACTTTACTGCAAATGACACAAGTCTTGAGAAAAAAACAATACACTAACATTGCAGTTAGCCATGACAGCCTTTATAATAAATATTGCACTTGGGAAAAAACATCTTAAAGTAGAAATAGAACGAAACAAACAGGCATTCTATTTTTTCTCTATTATAGTGGCCACTATACTAGACATCAATCAAGTGCATAAGGCTACATGTGTGCAAAAATAACTTTCACCAAGTAAAAAACGTAATAATCCCCTCACTCACAGACAGGTGGTACTGTCAAGTTCAATATAACAATGTACCAGCAGCAGAGCATGAGACCCTTTGATGGCATAATTGATTTCTTTCAGGCAGAGAGTACACCTGGCATACCACTTTTTATCCACTGTATTGGAAAAGTGAGAAAGAGGGGAATAAAGTGTGTGGTGTTCCTTTTACCTCTATAGTGGCATCAAGCTTAAGCCAGGCCCAGCTACACATTTTTTTTTATTGAATTTTTTACCTTTATTTAACTAGGCAAGTCAGTTAAGAATAAATTCTTATTTACAATGACGCACGCCTACACCGGCCTAATATTTTTCGTTCCATCCTAACGGAAACGCAGAGGGTTTTTAGTTTTTCTTGGAATAGAAACACCATAATATTAATCAAATGAATTAAGCAAGTACCAGTCAAAAGTTTGGACACACCTACTCATTCCAGGGTTTTTATTTATTTTTACTATTTTCTACATTGTAGAATAATAGTGAAGACATCACAGCTATGAAATAACACACATGGAATCAGTTAAGAACAAATTCTTATATACAAGGACAGCCTACTTCTTCCTCCTCGTCGGGGAATTGAACCCCGGTCTCCCGCGTGCTTGCATTCTCTAGTACAGCCAATATTGAAGAATATCAAATGCTTCTCAAAGATGCCCTCTGGTGGTCAAACTAGCACTAACTAGCATTAATGGTACCAGTGGTTCACACTTAAAAAACGTGCCATAGAATTCTGCAGCACCATGCAAGCTGCGCCGCAGTACGAGCTCCGTGTCTCCGTGCTCTGTGTCATGTTCACTCTCGTCAATGTTCGTTTGTGTTGCAAATTTCCTTCTACACGGGAGGTGTGGAGGAACGCAAAGCATCGTCCAATTGACTAAAAATATTGCCGTAAAGAGTGTAATTTGCGACACAACAAAATAAACGATAGAGCATAATATGAAATGATAGAAAAACGTCTATCGTCATATGATATATATCGTCATATCGTCCAGCGCTGCTGCCTGGTGTTAATGGTTCAGGCTGGTAGCAGTGGTGTGGGGAACGTTTTCCTGGTACACGTTAGGTCCCTTGATACCAATTAAGCAACATTTCCAAGCCCTGAAGAATTCAGGCTGGAGCCAAAGGGGGGCTCCAACCCGGTACTAGATGGGTGTACCTAATAAGTGTATTTCATGAAGTGTAACAACATGTGCAATGATGTGCCAAATATGTGATTTACTACATTATTATAGGCTAAGCCATTACAATTAACAGCCTCAAAATGTACAGCCCTAGATGATAGTCTATCCAGGAGCTGATCCGTCATCAGTATTGTGTATTCATTCATTCTAAGGTAAGAATTAAACGAAGAAAGCTGATCCGGGAGCATCGCTGCCTTCCTTTCAATCCTATCAGTATGGACACATGTTCCAAAGACACACTTAGTGAATGTTCTATCTATGTGGTGGTTTGGGAAATGAATGTTACATCTTTGGCTGTTATAGAAACGATGCATCATTAAAACACTCATAAGCATAAGTACCATCCCTATCGGGAAACCTGGTCCTGCTCATTTAGTTTTTTTAACTAAAGTGACTGACTTCGACCATGCACGACAAATAGAATATGTCCCCGTTTTCCATGAAAGAATGAGGTGCTGGAGGTTGTTGATGTAGTGGTCTTCACCTCTGGACACCGAAGGCTCGTAACAACAGGGGGTTTGAATCCTAGTAGTGCCCGTTTCTGTACTGTACTTCCACCTATTCCCCCACTCTCATTTCCATGCTGTCAAAATAAATCCCTTTAAAGAAAGATTCACCCATTTTGAATGTTAAATTGTTTTTGTGCATCTCTGAGTGATGTTCTATCGATTCCAAGGGTAATTTCATGTTTTCATGTGTATCTGAGCTATTGCCTTATCATATAAACAAAACACGTCATACCGGCTGTATATCTATCTGCCTGCTTGAACTTCCTTGAATGGCGAATAGCTCAGATACACATGAAAACATGAGACGCACAAAAACTATATAACATAAACATTTAAATTGGTGAATCTTTCCTTTAAAGGTTCAATGCAGACGTTTTTATCTCAATATCAAATAATTTTTAATTTGACTGTTTTCAATTAAAATGGTAAAAAATAAACCAAAATGTCTTCTTAGCAAAGAGCAATTTCTCAAGCACGAATTTTGCAAGGACTGTCTGGGCGAGGAAGGGAAAACTGAAGACTAGCTGTTATTGGCTCTCTTTTTCTTATTGGTCTATTAAGACATTTTACTTAACCCCACCAAAACAGGCTGATATTTCAGGCAATCTTTTCAAACATCTCTTACACTACAAGAGCATTATCATCATTTTCACCATTTCACAGGACTATTCCAACCTCAGTGTGGAAATATACAGTACCAGTCAAAAGTTTGGACAGACCTACTCATTCAAGGTTTTCTTTATTTTTACTATTTACTTTTTTTCTATATTGTAGAATAATAATGAAGACATCAAAACTATGAAACACAAATGGAATCATGCAGTAACCAAAAAAGTGTTAAACAAATCAAAATATAATTTATATTTGAGATTCTTCAAAGTAGCCACCCTTTGTCTTGATGACAGCTTCGCACACTCTTGGCATTCTATCAACCAGCATCATGAGGCAGTCACCTGGAATGCATTTAAATTAACAGGTGTGCCTTGTTAAAAGTTAATTTGTGGAATTTCTTTCCTTCTTAATGCTTTTGAGACAATCAATTGTGTTGAGACGAGGTGGTATACAGAAGATAGCACTATTTGGTAAAAGACCAAGTACATATTATGGCAAGAACAGCTAAAATTTGTATTTGTATATATTTTGGATCCCCATTAGCTGCTGCCAAGGCAGCAGCTACTCTTCCTGGGGTCCAGCAAAATTAAGGCAGTTTATACAATTTTAAAAACATTACAATTACATTCACAGATTTCACAACACACTGTGTGCCCTCGGGCCCCTACTCCACCACTACCACATATCTACAGTACTAAATCCATGTGTGTGTATAGTGAATATGTTATCGTGTGTATACATGTGTCAGTGCCTATGTTTGTGTTGCTTCACAGTCCCCGCTGTTCTATTAGATTTAAAAAACAGATGAAAAACACCTATCTAAATTTTACTGCTTGCATCAGTTACTTGATGTGGAATAGAGTTCCATGTAGTCATGGCTCTATGTAATACTGTGCGCCTCCCATAGTCTGTTCTGAACTTGGGGACTGTGAAGAGACCTCTGGTGGCACGTCTTGTGGGGTATACATGGGTGTCCGAGCTGTGTGCCAGTAGTTCAAACAGACAGCTCAGTGCATTCAACATTCAACCTCTCATAAATATATGTAGTGATTTGAGCCAGGAGAGATTGACATGCATATTATTAATATCAGCCCTCTGTGTACATCCAAGGGCCAGCCGTGCTGCCCTGTTCTGAGCCAATTGCAATTTTCCTAAGTATTTTTTTGTGGCACCTGACCACACAACTGAACAGTAGTAGTGCGACAAAACTAGGGCCTATAGGACCTGCCTTGTTGAAAATGTTGTTAAGAAGGCAGAGCAGCGCTTTATTATGGACAGACTTCTCCCCATCTTAGCTACTGTTGTATCCATGTTTTGACCATGACAGTTAACAATCCACGGTTACTCCAAACAGTTTAGTCATCTCAACTTGCACAATTTCCACATGATTTATTACAAGATTTAGTTGAGGTTTAGGGTTTAGTGAATGATTTGTCCCAAATAAAATGCTTTTAGTTAGAAATATTTAAAGCTAACTTATTCCTTGCCACCCACTCAAACTAACTGCAACTCTTTGTTAAGTGTTGCAGTCATTTAAGTCTCTGAAGTGTATAGTGTTGAGTCATCCACATACATATACACTCTGGCATTACTCAAAGTCAGTGGCATGTCGTTAGTAAAGATTGAGAAAAGCAAAGGGCCTAAACAGCTACCCAGGGGAATTCCTGATACTACCTGGATTAGGTTTGAGAGGCTTCCATTAAAGAACACCCTCTGTGTTATGTTAGACAAGTAACTCTTTATCCACATTATAGCTTGGGGTGATGAAGCCATAACACATAAGTTTTTCCAGCAGCAGACTATAATCGATGTCAAAAGCTGCACTGAAGTGTAACAAGAAAGCCCCCCCAATCATTTTATCATCAATTTCTCTAAGCCAATCATCAGTCATTTGTGTAAATGCTGTGGTTGTTGAGTGTCCTTTCCTATAAGCGTGCTGAAAGTCTGTTGTCAATTTGTTTACTGTGAAAAAGCATTGTATATGGATTACTATGGGTTGGTAACAGGCTGATTGGTTGGCTATTTGAGCCAGTAAAGATGGCTTTACTATTCTTGGCCAGAGGAAAGACTTTAGCTTCCCTCCAGGCCTGAGGGCACACACGTTCTAGTAGGCTTAAATAGGAGTGGCCTGCTATTATCCTCAGTAGTTTTCCATCCAGATTGTCAGACCCCGGTGGCTTTACGGAATTCCAAAGTACAATTCTTGTCTTTCATAATTTGGTCCGATATACTTGGATGTGTAGTGTCAGCATTTGTTGCTGGCATGGCATCCCTAAGTTTGCTTATCTTGCCAATGAAAAAATTATTAAAGTAGTTGGCAATATCAGTGGGCTTTGTGATGAATGAGCCATCTGAATCAATGAATGATTGAGCCGAGTTGGCTTTTTTCCCCAGAATTTCATTTAAGGTGCCCCAAAGCTTTTCACTATCATTCTTTGTATAATTTATCTTTGTTTCATAGTATAGTTTATTTTTATTTAGCTTAGTCACATGATTTCTTAATTTGCAGTACGTTTGCCAATCAGTTGGGCTGCCAGACTTATTTGCCCTACCTTTTGCCTCATCCCGCTCAACCATACCATTTTTCAATTCCTCATCAATCCAAGGGGATTTAACAGTTGTTACAGTCATTTTCTTAATGGGTGTGTGCTTATTAGTAACTGGAATAAGTAATTTAATAAATGTGTCAAGTGCAGCGTCTGGTTGCTCCTCATTACACACCACAGACCAGCAAATATTCTTTACATCAAAACCAATCAATCACTACAAAACTTCTTGTATGACCAATTATACACAATATTAGGCACAGCCTTTGGAACTTTGGTTTTCCAAGGCTATTATATTGTTTTCACTACATCCTATGGATTTGGATACTGCTTTAACCTCTTACAGCTAGGGGGTAGAATTCCTAGTTTCCGCCTGTCTGACATGCCCAAAGTAAACGGGCTGTCACTCAGGCCCAGAAGCTAGGATATGCATATAATTTAGTAGCTTTGGATAGAAAAGACTCTGAATTTTCCAAAACCGTCAAAATTATGTCTGTGGCTATAACAGAACTGATTTGGCAGGTGAAAACCCAAAGGAAATCCGACCAGAAAATTCTGAAAAGCTATTGAAAAGCATTGAATCCATCCACCATTTTCCACCATTTTCCTATTCCTATGGCTTCCGCTATATGGTAACAGTCTACTGTTGCTGGCTTTGGGCTTGTATTTTGAAAAATGAATACGTTTTTTCACATGAAGGAAAGCGTGCACCGGAAGTAAAACAGTGTTTGGGCGAGTTCTGGGGAGAGCACTCGCGAGGGAATTTGCCTTGTCTATTGAACATAGTTGTTTCCGCGTGAAGTTTTATCGTTTTTTTTACATTTTAGACAACCTTTGTTTGACAAAAATAGACAAAGTTTACCGGGAGCAATTTTGACTTTTCTGTCGTCGTTTTGACAGAGGTGTTTCCTGTGGATTTCTGAATTCAATGGCACCGTCTAAACTGCGTTTTTCGGATATAAATATGTACTTTATCGAACAATACGAACAGCGGTTTTGTAGCTGGGACCCTCCTGGTTGGAAACATCAGAAGATCTTAAGAAGTGAGTTTTTATATCTTTAATTTGTGATTTTGTGTCGCCAGTGCTGGTTGAAAAAGCTATTTTTGTGAGGTGCTGACCTCAGATAATCAAATGTTTTGCTTTCGCCGTAAAGCCTTTTTGAAATCTGACAACAGATTTAGATTACCAAGACGCTAAGCTTTGTAACCATGTGCAACACTTGTATTTCCATGAATGTTAAATATTACGAATTCTTA
>QNTS01001209.1:127834-204040 GCA_003317085.1 Hucho hucho | reverse complement strand
AAGTGAGTTTTTATATCTTTAATTTGTGATTTTGTGTCGCCAGTGCTGGTTGAAAAAGCTATTTTTGTGAGGTGCTGACCTCAGATAATCAAATGTTTTGCTTTCGCCGTAAAGCCTTTTTGAAATCTGACAACGCTGTGATATTGCCAAGAAACAGAGCTTTTGATGAGTATGAAACACTTGTATATTGGTGGATTTTTAATAATTCAACTTTGGGATTTTGAATTTGGCGCTTTACATTTTACCTGGTGGTGTCGGGAGTGGGTCGCTAGCGCCCCAATGATCCCTGAGAGGCTAACATTAGATCGTCTCTAAGCTTTACAGGTATGTTTCCTTGAATATAGACCACAACACCGCCCCCGTTGGCATTTCTGTCTTTTCGGTGGATGTTATAACCATATATTGCTATCCATCATCGAAGGTATTATCCAAGTGAGTTTCAGAATACGAACTTAATTCGTTACAAGCAAGTTATTGACTTCATGGACCTTGTTTCTCAGGCTGCATATGTTAATATGAGCTATTTGTAGCACTTTTCTGAGTTGCTTGATTGTTTTTAATGCTTTACTGGGAAGATTATTAGAAGTAGACTTGCTCATGTTATTTACATTGGAGCTGATTGTGCAGGGTCAGCTGCACAAAGTGGTTTTCCTACTAGGGAAAACCGCCTCAGTGCTAACAGTGTAACTCTGGTTCATAGACTCATGATTACTGCATACAATAGCTTTAGGATAAACAGAGGTATTCGTTGCAATTAAGGGCACATTAATTAAATTACTTACATTGTGTTTGCCAGCGCCCCTAGGATCATGTACATTTGATGCAGCATTATGATGACTCATTGTCACAATGGTAGGGATTAACTGAGGTCTTGGGTCATTGATAAGTCATTGTATCAACGCAGCCTTGAAATGTGTGGACAGAGTCCTGTAGCCATGATGATTTTGATGTACTCCGTCATTCCTATAGAGTATCTTCTGTTTCCAGAAGGTGTCAAAGTTATCTATAAAAGTGACTCAAGCAGAGCTACAGTAATCTTTTAGCCAGATGTGTAATGCCAGCAGGCTGCTGAAACTTTCACACCCACTACCCAACGATGGTACTGGACCTGAAATTATTGGCAGTTTTTTGGAGTGTTTTATTGCTAAAATCAGTTCATAAAATCAAATTTCAAACGTTCTGAGCTAGCCCTGCTTATGTCGTTTGACCCCACATGGAGTACAACAGTGTCAGCTCCCGGCATCTGTCGTAAAACAGTCAGAAGCTGCCTTGCGAGGTCCTGTACTCGTGCTCCTGGGAGACACAGGGATTTTGCCTTGGGAAGCGAGATGTTTATCACCATACAGCTGCCTATGATGACAGCTGGTGATGTTGAATGAGCCGGTCTCTAAGGCAGCCTCACGGTCTGATGAGGGTGGGAGCTCCGAAGATCTGAACCTGAGGTAGAAGCCACCGGAGAGGGAGACAGAACTGAGGACAAAGACGCAGGTACCTCCAGATCTGATCTTGAATGGGAAGCCCCCAGGGAAGAAGGCAACGGAACCTCTGGATCCAGGGCAGCAAAGCCATTTCTGGTCTGTGTCAGATATGGGCTCAACATCTCCAAGGAGACCCCCGTTGCCAGAGGACACTTTCTTCGACTTCCACAGCGAGTGATGTTCCTCCACGGCTGGTTGGTTGGGTCGAGAACAGCTCCGTTCTCCAGGGAAGGGGAAACCCCTTCGGATTGTAACCCTGCTGAGCACCGGCCAGTCGGTTGTGGAGAGCCAACACGGCGGCGAAGCTTCCACCAGACCAGAGCGGCATCCGGCTACTGGGGTGGAATAAAAATAAAAATTAGGCAGGCGTGGATTCCCCAGTAGCTTGTGTAGGTTTGCTACTTGCTTGCTAAGAGGAGCCACTTCGCACCTGTAGTCCTCCGCAAGCAAGCAGTTGGTACATTGAAAGTCAGCGTGGTCCACATTGTCCCAGAACAAAGCAAAGTAAACACAGCTCCTGCAGCACTGGAAAAGTTCAATAGCGACCTCCATTTTAGACCGCCGAGCCAGCTAGGCTAGCTGGGCTTTCGGGTCTCTCCCCCTATGCGGAATCTGGCAGGATTCGGGACAGACTGCAGGGCTCACAGCAACTAACCACAACAGAGCTGCAGGATCCAAAATAAAATAAAAGCATGAAAACTTGTAAACAGAGGTCTCTAGTTCAGGTTTCGGCGTTCAACAACAACAAACATACGTCGCGCTCTGAAGCAAAGAGAAAGGACAGACCATCATTACTTTAAGACATGAAGGTCAGTCAATCCAGAAAAGTTAAAGAACTTCACATTTTCTTCAAGTGCAGTCAAAAAACAATCAGACGCTATGATGAAACTGGCTCTCATGAGGGCCGCCACAGGAAAGGAAGACCCAGAGTTACCTCTGCTGCAGAAGATAAGTTCATTACTGCACCTCAGATTGTAGCCCAAATAAATACTTCACAGAGTTAAAGAAACAGACACATGAGCAGGCCTTCATGGTCGAATTGCTGCAAAGAAACCACTACTAAAGGACACCAATAATAAGAAGAGACGTGCTTGGGCCAAGAAACACAAGCAATGGACATTAGACTGGTGTAAATCTGTCCTTTGGTCTGATGAGTCCAAACTTGAGATTTTTGTTTCCAACCGCTGTGTCTTTGTGAGATGCAGAGTAGGTGAACGGATGATCTCCGCATGTGTGGTTCTCACCGTGAAGCATGGAGGAGGAGGTGTGATGGTGCTTTGCTGGTGACACTGTCATGATTTATTCAGAATTCAAGGCACACTTAACCAGCATGGCGACCACAGCATTCTGCAGCGATACGTCATCCCATCTGGTTTGCGCTTAGTTGGACTATCATTTGTTTTTCAACAGGACAATGACCCAACACACCTCCAGACTGTGTAAGAGCTATATGACCAAGAAGGAGACTGATGGAGTGCTGCATCAGATGACCTGGCCTCCACAATCACCCGACCTCAACCTAATTGAGATGGTTTGGGATGAGTTGGACCGCAGAGTGAAGGAAAAGCAGCCAACAAGTGCTCAGCATGTGTGGGAACTCCTTCAAGACTGTTGGAAAAGCATTCCAGGTGAAGCTGGTTGAGAGAATGCCAAGAGTTCAAATCTGTCAACAAGGCAAAGGGCGAGCTACTTTGAAGAGTCTCAGATATAAAATATATTTAGATTTGTTTAACACTTTTTTGGTTACTACATGATTTCTACAATGTAGAAAATAGTCAAAATAAAGAAAAAACATTAAATGAGTACTTTTCATTGGTACTGTATATAAAACACAGGCAAATCACGTTTTTGAATGCACTGGGCCTTAACAAAAAAAAAGGAAAGAATGAGAGCCAGTACTTTTTGGGCTCTTTCTCTGTAGGTAATTGAATATTGCTGCCCCTTTTGTACTGTGTGTGTGTTGTACTATGTATTTTCTCTTTCTATTCTGTTTTCTTCTGTTCTATTCTAGTCAATTTGATCATTGTTTCCTCTCCCCTGGGAAAAAAAGTACTACCTGAAATTACCTTGAAAACCTCAATCAAAAATGACAAAAACATTGAAAACAATAGTCTGTGTTGTGTTGACTCACCTGGTCGGCCAGTGCTGTCTGCGTCTCGTTCAGGCGGCCCTGCAGCTCCATGGAGTTGGTGCCCAGTCGGTCCAACTGGGCCTGTAGGCCATTGCTCTCTGACTGCAGCTGGGCGTTCTTGCTGCTTAGCTTCTCCGTGAAGCCCAGGAGCTCAGCCTCCCGCTCCCGGCTACCATGCACATCCAGCTGGAGGTCGCCGATCTGGGCGTTCACGCTGTCCACCTCCTCACGTAAACTGACCATCTCATGCTCGTCCCTGAGGAAGACACATTGCACACACAGCACAACACATTTAAAAAATGTTTTATCTAGCAGACAATTATTTGTAGCAATTTACAGTCACAGTGCATTCAACTAAGGTACAGTGAGGGAAAAAAGTATTTGATCCCCTGCTGATTTTGTATGTTTGCCCACTGACAAAGAAATGATCAGTCTATAATTTTAATGGTAGGTTTATTTGAACAGTGAGAGACAGAATAATAACAAAAAAATCCAGAAAAACGCATGTGAAAAATTTTATAAATTGATTTGCATTTTAATGAGGGAAATAAGTATTTGACCCCTCTGCAAAACATGACTTAGTAATTGGTGGCAAAACCCTTGTTGGCAATCACAGAGGTCAGACATTTCTTGTAGTTGGCCACCAGGTTTGCACACATCTCAGGAGGGATTTTGTCCCACTCCTCTTTTCAGATCTTCTCCAAGTCATTAAGGTTTTGAGGCTGACGTTCGGCAACTCAAACCTTCAGCTCCCTCCACAGATTTTCTATGGGATTAAGGTCTGGAGACTGGCTAGGCCACTCCAGGACCTTAATGTGCTTCTTCTTGAGCCACTCCTTTGTTGCCTTGGCCGTGTGTTTTGGGTCATTGTCATGCTGGAATACCCATCCACGACCCATTTTCAATGCCCTGGCTGAGGGAAGGAGGTTCTCACCCAAGATTTGACGGTACATGGCCCCGTCCATCGTCCCTTTGATGCGGTGAAGTTGTCCTGTCCCCTTAGCAGAAAAACACCCTCAAAGCATAATGTTTCCATCTCCATGTTTGGCGGTGGGGATGGTGTTCTTGGGGTCATAGGCAGCATTCCTCCTCCTCCAAACACGGCGAGTTGAGTTGATGCCAAAGAGCTCCATTTTGGTCTCATCTGACCACAACACTTTCACCCTGTTGTCCTCTGAATCATTCAGATGTTCATTGGCAAACTTCAGACGGGCATGTATATGTGCTTTCTTGAGCAGGGGGACCTTGCGGGCGCTGCAGGATTTCAGTCCTTCACGGCGTAGTGTGTTNTCTCATGATCATTGCAACTCCACGAGGTGAGATCTTGCATGGAGCCCCAGGCCGAGGGAGATTGACAGTTCTTTTGTGTTTCTTCCATTTGCGAATAATCGCACCAACTGTTGTCACCTTCTCACCAAGCTGCTTGGCGATGGTCTTGTAGCCCATTCCAGCCTTGTGTAGGCCTACAATCTTGTCCCTGACATCCTTGGAGAGCTCTTTGGTCTTGGCCATGGTGGAGAGTTTGGAATCTGATTGATTGATTGCTTCTGTGGACAGATGTATTTTATACAGGTAACAAACTGAGATTAGGAGCACTCCCTTTAAGAGTGTGCTCCTAATCTCAGCTCGTTACCTGTATAAAAGACACCTGGGAGCCAGAAATCTTTCTGATTGAGAGGGGGTCAAATACTTATTTCCCTCATTAAACTGCAAATCAATTTATAACATTTTTCACATGCGTTTTTCTGGATTTTTTTGTTGTTATTCTGTCTCTCTCTGTTCAAATAAACCTACCATTAAATTATAGACTGATCATTTCTTTGTCAGTGGGCAAACGTACAAAATCAGCAGGGGATCAAATACTTTTTTCCCTCACTGTAGGTGAGAAAACCACATTCCATACAAAATCACAGTCATTGAAAGTAAAGCTATCCTCAAAGCAGCTATCAGCAAAATCAGTGCTAGTAAGACACACACACACACCATAATTCAGTGTGCCCTCATAAGTGTACGTGTGGACAAGTGCACAGGGATGTCACCACGGACAGTGACAGCCATTTCTCTTAAGTTGCTCCCTTTCCTATGGCCCATTTATTTGTCCTCAGAATGCTTTGACAGGTGAAAAAAATGGGATGGAAATTCAACCTCTACTGTGTTGCATTTCCCTTTACAGTGCTGTCGAATCAATGAGGATTGGGATAGGACAGGATGCCACTTTGGAGAATTGGCATTCATTCACAAGGTCACACACTAGAATCAGCCAAACGGTGCAGAGGCAAGCAATACAAGAACAACCGACTAGTCTGTCTGTGTGTGTGTACGGAATGTGATAATGTGTGAGAGGGAAAACGAGTGTGACTGTCTTTGTTTGTCTGTGTGTGTGCACAAGTGTTGGCTCACCGTTGGTGCTGTTCCTCCAGTGTGTGTATCTCTCCCAGTTTGTCTCTCTGTCTCGCGATCTCAGCCTTCTGCCTGTTGATGATCTCTCTGTACTTGGAGAGCTCATCCTCCCAGCGAGGCCTCTCATCCTCCAGACACTTGACCTGGGACCCAGCACCGCGCATGCACAAGCGAGCGCGCGCACACACACACAAACACACACAGAGAGAGAGAGAGAGAGAATCCCCATTTATACCTGGTGTGTCCTTTGTCCTGATCTTGTCCACATTCTGTTTGTGTCCACATTTTTTGACATGTGTCAGTGTTTTCCCTACATGCATTTAGCAGCGGCACACCACCACTGCTAAATCGCAGCCGCCACTGCAATTTTAAAAAATAATAATACAAATACATTTATTTCAATAATTTTCGGGTGGTAAAACATTTTCAGTGTAAACTTAAACTAAAAAGTGATATAAAGCATGTAGAAAAGATAATGGAGCAATATATTTTGTAATAAGATCATCTTTGAGAAATCACCGCCCCAAAAAAATGGCGGTCAGGGAGAATCAAAAATTCCAGACATGTCATGGCATGGGGCCCCACATTGATTTTGTTATAATGTTTGAGTCACTCAGATAGCATAAGAACAAGGCATAAGCCATGGCAAAATGTGTATAATTGCAGGAAATTTGCTTTGAAACTGCAATTTTCTCTAATACCCATGACTAAATGTGTAGAATTACAGGAAATGATCTTTAAAACAGCAACATTTTGTCAGCAAAATGTTTTGTCTCCGGACGCAGTAATGCACGCATTGTATCTGGATATCTTACAGGTATAAACAGATCTGGATGGTGAAACCATTTTAATCATTACATTTACTCAAGGCATCAAATAGAAAATCATTATTTTGAAACAATATCAAATAAATGGGACCAGGAAATGTGGTAACAATGCTGACAGAGTGGATGGAAAACAGACACATTTCAATACCATGTGTAAACGTGACAGAACTTAATTAGATAGTGATTGGATCATCTTGATCGGATAATGAAAGCCACGTTAGTGCAAGGTGTAAATGAGGCTAGAGAGACAGACACACACACACACACACACACACACACACACACACACACACACAGAGACCAAGACACATACACACCTTTGCACGCAGGGTGGTCAGTTCATCCATCCCCTCATTGAATGTCCTCTTTAGGTCTTCTAGCTCCTTGGCCTTGGAACGGTGCATCTGTCAATCAAAGCAGAGCATTCGTTAGATTAGCTAACAGCCTGAAAAGCTAGTGTTTCAGATCCAACTGCCACCGATACGCATTGATGTTATGAAATGCTTTCTAGAATATGTACAGTAGTAAGAAGAATAGCTCATTTAGCATAATTTAAAGTTTTAATATTTTTATATTGTATTATTACTTATTATTATTGCATTGCCGAGAAGGAACCTGCAAGTAAGCATTTCATTGGACGGTGTATACCATGTGTATCCCGTACATTAGACTAACAAACTTGAAACTACTGATGCTTTCCTACAACATTTTAGAATGTTCATTCAGATCATCCACCTTTAACTGTTCAAAATGATTTAGCAGTGTTTTGGACACTGTCAAAGTTTGTTCATGTTAAAGCTTTCCTATTTCTCAGTAGCCTGAGGAGACTTCGGGAAATTACTCAAGCAATACGTGAATGGTTTGAATCTGGAAAGCATAGGTGAGGTGAATGCAAACCAGCAATAACACTTCCAGTAAAGCAACATTAATCAAATCGAAGCTAAAACATCCTCATAAAAACAAACCTCACAAAATACTATAAATGATCCCTTGAATTAAGTTGATTTCCATGGCAACGGGGCATTGCATAAATGAGAAACAGCAGTTATGAAGTGTTTTGAGTAGTTGTGACCAATTGCTTAAATATTGATAATTTCTCTGCAATTTCTCTTAAGTGTGAATCTTAAAAGAGGGCAGTGGAAATGGGGCAGTGTGTAAGTGTATGTCGGTGTGTGTGTGTTGTGTTGGACCTCCAGCTGGTCTGTCTGTTCCTGTTTGTGTTTCTCCAGTTCGCCTTTGGTCTCGCGCAGCTTGGCATCCAATTCGTTCGATTTGATCTCCTCTGACTCCTGAGAGAGTGCGAGGGGGTTAAAGAGAGAAAGCACAGAGAGGAACAGGGGGGGAAGGAGCAACAGATGGAGGAAGGAGTGAGAGGATGGAGAAAGAGAATTGAAAATTAAATAAGGATGTGGTAAGAGAAAGAGAGGAGGAAAGAAGGATGGAGAGAGATCATAAGAGAGGAAGGAAAGAAACAAGGAGTAAAGAGAAAAGAGATCGATTTAAGGGAAAGATCATGTCAGAATAACCAGTGATTTCCACAAGAACATAGAGTAGCCAGCCAAATAGAAAAAATAACCAGCCTAGCGATGCCAGGCCAGGGGGGGTCTGGCCGAACAAGCTCTATTTTGGTGGCTCTAATGCCTTGATTCCATCTGTAATAATTAAATACTTTATAGTTCATCTCCCAGATTGGAAAAATGTGTTGTGTTATTGTGTAGAAAGACATAACTGTACAATTAAAATGACAGAAAATGTATGAATTCAGTGAATTGTTAGTTGTTTTGGATATTGTCTTGGTCTAGGCCTACATGATCAGTAATATTTTCCAAGTACGATAACATCCTTTTTTAACATTTAACCTGTCTACTCTTGAGATTAAAGTCCATTTACAGTTTTACTGCCAAATATTATTTACTACAATGTTAGTTCTTCAAATAATGTATTTTCTTAAAACAACAGAAAAATGAAGTAAATACATTATCTTTAAAAGTAAAAGGTTTAGTTTTTCCACTACGCAAAACAAATTTCCACTGGATTTATGAAAATAATCATGATATCATTGCTAACGGCTGCACAAGTATTCACCCCCTTGGCATTTTTCCTATTTTGTTGCCTTACAACATGGAATTAAAATATATATTTTAAGTGTATCATTTGATTTTCCTACCACTTTGATGCAAAATATTTTTTATTGTGAAATAAAAAAGAAATAAGACAAAAAAAACTGAAAACTTGAGCGTGCATAACCCCCCCAAAGTCAATACTTTGTAGAACCACCTTTTGCAGCAATTACAGCTGCAAGTCTCTTGGGGTATGTCTCTATAAGCTTGGCACATCTAGCCACTGGGATTTTTGCCCATTCTTCAAGGTAAAACAGCTCCAGCTCCTTCAAGTTGGATGGGTTCCGCTGGTGTAGAGCAATTCTTAAGTCATACCACAGATTCTCAATTGGATTGAGGTCTGGCCTTTGACTAGGACATTCAAAGACATTTAAACGTTTCCCCTTAAACCACTCAAGTGTTACTTTAGCAGTATGCTTAGGGTCACTGTCCTGCTGGAAGGTGAACCTCCGTCCCAGTCTCGAATATCTGGAAGACTGAAACAGGTTTCCCTCAAGAATGGCCCTGTATTTAGCGCCATCCATCACTCCTTAAATTCTGACCAGTTTCCCAGGCCCTGCTGATGAAAAACATCCCCACAGCATGGGGATGGTGTTCTCGGGGTGATGGGAGGTGTTGGGTTTGCCCCAGACATAGCGTTTTCCTTGATGGCCAAAAAGCTACATTTTTGTCTCATCTGACCAGAGTACCTTCTTCCATATGTTTGGGGAGTCTCCCACATGCCTTTTGGCTAACACCAAATGTGTTTGCTTATTTTTTTCTTTTAGCAATGGCTTTTTTCTGGCCACTCTTCCGTAAAGCCCAGCTCTGTGGAGTGTACGGCTTAAAGTGGTCCTATGGACAGATATTCCAATCTCCGCTGTGGAGCTTTGCAGCTCCTTCAGGGTCATCTTTGGTCTCTTTGTTGCCTCTCTGAGTCATGTCCTCCTTGCCTGGTCCGTAAGTTTTGGTGGGTGGCACTCTCTTCGCAGGTTTGTTGTGGTGCCATACTCTTAATGGATTTAAATGGTGCTCCGTGGGATGTTAAAAGTTTTGGATATTTTTTATAACCCAACCCTGATTTGTACTTCTCCACAACTTTGTCCCTGACCTGTTTGGAGTGCACCTTGGTCTTCATGGTGCCGCTTGCTTGGTGGTGCCCCTTGCTTAGTGGTGTTGCAGAATCTGGGGCCTTTCAGAACAGGTGTATATATACTGAGATCATGTGACAGATCATGTGACACTTAGTTAAATAGAGTCCACCTGTTTGCAATCTAATTATGTGACTTCTGAAGGTAATTGGTTGCAACAGATCTTATTTAGGGGCTTCATAGCAGAGGGGGTGAATACATATGCACGCACCACTTTTCTGTTTTTTATATATATATATATATATATATATATATATATATATATATATATATATATATATTTGTTTGGAATCAAGTAATGTTTTTCATTTCACTTCACCAATTTGGACTATTTTGTGTAAGTCCATTACATGAAATCCAAATAAAAATCTATTTAAAAACACAGGTTGTAACAAAATTGGAAAGGGTGATGAATACTTTTGCAAAGCACTGTAACTACAAACAGTTGGCATGTCGGAGATTTTAGAGTCCCGACTAGCACGTGAGCGCGACATAATTCCAAAGTATGTATGACAGCTGAAAATCTTTGCATAAGTTATTGTAGCCTACTGACGACATTACAAGCGTAATTCAGAAATTAGGGAGAGGTTTAATTAAAGAAGGATAGACTTTTTCAAATGCTAGTTAAAGCTCATCACATTTCACATTGGATTTCTTAACAACAAAAAGGTAAGACATGTTTTTAATTGTAGCGGTGCACTGCACATACAAGCTTGTTAGCAAGCTAGCTAAAGTTTGCTCTGGTCCAACATTAAACCAACTCTGAAGTTCAAAGACATGAAACTTTCCTCCATAGAAGCCACTCATCTGTAGGTATAATTCTGTGGGCCTAATTCAGATAGTGCGTGTCTTAACAAGATGCCCAGCGCTTCAAAGCAAGCTTCCTCCATCCTCTCTCGCTGTCTCCTCACCCTCAATATTTCAGTTGCATCTCACACCCTACACTGTGACTGGCAGCACAGCGTGTTTGTGTTTGTATTTCACTATTCTTGAACCATTCTGTTAAGGCAAAATAAAATTAGCTCAACGAATTTCCTATACAGATTAAAATGCTTACCCGCTCCACAGCAAGCTACTTTATCCGCACTTAATTTTTGTATGTTTTCCTAAAGAATATACATTTTAAAAAGTATATTTCAGAGGTTTAAAAAGGAACAGAAAGGAATAATATAAACCGGTACTTTTTGGGGGTTTCGAACCAGTTCAGAACTTTGCTGGTCGGAGCAGTGGAATAGAACAAAAAGAATTATGGTTCTGTTCAGAACGAAACGGACTGGCGAATTGAAACTTTTAAATTAAAAGTAGCCTAGTTAATATGAAGTGGAAAATATAGCCTTCTCTAACTGAACGATTTGCCGACAGCCGGCGCTAATGTAAAACACTTTATAACCATAATCAATTCCAAAGCAAAGATCTGGGGCCATATGTATTAAGTGTCTCAGAGTAGGATTGCTGATCTAGGATCAGGTCCCCCCCATGGCCATGTAATCGTATTCATTGTGCTCGAAAAGGCAGAAATCTGCACTCCTACAGCATGTCGCTTGATACATAATACGGCACCAGATAGCATATGAAAGGACACAGCCCTCTACTGGCCCCTAGTGGACAGAAACTAGCCTGATTTCAGAATATAAGTCACATGATACTTTCTTGGATTTCTAATACAGCTCATCATCACAGGTTTTCCATCTTTGAAAACACACAGATGCACACCTGATATGTGCGGATCATGTCCTGGCAGTTCTTGCGGATCTGCTCCGTCTCCTCCTTGGCCTGGGTGAGTTTGGCCGTGGTCTCTCGTAGCTTAACTTTAGTCTCCTGTGGTGAGAAGAAACCAGTGAATGTTAGTTTTCGCAATCACGTACAAGCATTTTGTGAACAATGTCATACATTTTCAAAACACTGTACACACGACACAGAACTGTGGCCTTTTGCAAAACAGTAAATGTATTTTCAAAATGTATTTGCCATCAAAAATAAATGGTACCAAAAAAATTGCAAATACATTCCACAAAAGAACACGACTACCGACAAAAAGATGATCACAAATATACATACCACTTGAGTCAAGTTGACAAAACAAAGTAAGCTTGTCTTAATAAAAAAAATCCCATTTAAATCAATATTTCTTTGAGGTCAATCAAAAATGCAGTCACACAAATACAACCATCAAAATGTGCAGAATTATGGGTAATTTGGCTACTCTCCTTTTATCCATATTTCACCAAACAATTTAATACGCATCA
The DNA here is from genome assembly GCA_003317085.1 of Hucho hucho. Taxonomy (NCBI): domain Eukaryota; kingdom Metazoa; phylum Chordata; class Actinopteri; order Salmoniformes; family Salmonidae; genus Hucho; species Hucho hucho. The sequence continues at coordinate 191,708 of QNTS01001209.1, read as the reverse complement.
AATCAAAAATTGTTCCATCGGTATAATTACAAACCAATTACAATTACATTGCAGGGGTTGACATTAACGGTTGCCTGATGGCCCGGGGTAAGGCAAACTGAACAGTCAGGCAGGTGGAATCTGGCAGGTAAAATTTGGTCCGGAAGACAACCGTTATTTTGCGTTGACTATAGTGTTCCATTTGTTCATGTGCATCACACAACAGCAAAGAAACAAGGCAAAGTATAACACAATTCTTATCCCTACATTGTTTTCATAAAAACAAAGAGCTTATTTTCATCAGAATAATTTACTTTCATTTTTAACAAAAGCCTGACCACCTAGTTTAAGCTCACATATTAAACACAGGGGAAAAAATGTACCCCTGCCAAATGCGGGTAACTTGGTTAAAAGGGGAAGAATCTTTGCTGTCTAATGCTGTTATAACTGTATGTGTCAACTCCCAATATTAAGGGAATAACAACATGTTGAAACGGGAGTATGCGGTTTACAGTGAAAAAGACGCACTAGTTTCGGTAGCTCAAGTCACGGCTCAAATGGTGCTTGTAGTCTTCCATTTAGCAACTCTTTCTGAAACTCAAGCAAGTGTTTTTTCCAATTTAGACAGATAATATAAACATTTTGATTTAGCTGTCCAGTGCGCTAGCTGGCTCTAGTGTGCTAGCTAGCCAGTGTGTTTACAGTTTCATGAGCTTGCCATTTTTTTTCACTCACCAACTAACCCAACTTAATTCTCTGCATCTTTGCATGTCCGCAATGTTGTAAAATAATCATCAAAATTAGACACGCCCCCATTGACTAGATATTTTCCTATATTGTATCTGATTTACTAATGATGAATCCATTTACAATTTTTTGCAGTAGTACTACTGATTTCCGGAAACAGTTAACACATTTACAACCTTTTCTCTTCTGATGACAACAATATGTTGATATTCTTTGAACAAAACACTTTATGGTGAATTTTGTATGGCTTCAGAAAGTCTTCACACCCCTTGACTTTTTAGACATTTTGTTGCGTTACAGGCTAAATGTAAAACTGATTAAAACAGAATTTTTTTGGGTCACTGGCCTAATTTACAAATTAATAAAATATGAAAAGCTCAAATGTCTTGAGTCAATAAGTATTCAACCCCTTTACAATGGCAAGCCTAAATAAGTTCAGGAGTAAAAATGTGCTTAACAAGTCACATAATAAGTTGCACGGATAGTGTTTGATGTTGGCTGCGGCCTCAGGCCCTATGGTGCGAATCTTGGAAAAGTAATTCCAATTTCTTCTATTTCCTATATTAGTAATAGGGATAGACCAAATTATTCAGTTCTATGCAATATTATAGCCATATCAACTATATCAATATGTGATCTGTTTCAGGAAACTAGGCGTATGTTGCAGGTCACTACTTCACAAGAGAGTTGTTTGAAAGTAAACTTTTTTTTTTTTTTTTTTTTTTTATCATCAAAATGTTTTTTTGGGCAGAAATGCCTTCTTGAACATGTGAACTTGTATGCCATCTGTAAATACGAACACAATTGTTAAATTACGAGCCCAGTTGGTTAAGACACAGAAAAAGTCAGCAACCTTCCCGCTAGCCATGATTGGCTGAGATAATGAGTGGGCTGGACATGCCTAGAGATGAGTTTGAATTGGTCTTCCATATAGAAGGCTTCTGTCTATCTGAGCTGGTCAGTAGGTAATCCTGTCTAATAAGGGTTTCTTTTTTTTATGAATCGCGTATTAAAACTTAAAAGACTTGACTATTAGCGGTCGACCGATTAATCGGCATGGCCGATTAATTAGGTCCGATTTCAAGTTTTCATAACAATCGGTAATCGGCCTTTTTGGACGCCGATTATGGCCAATTACATTGCAATCCATGAGGAAACAATCCATGAGGAAACTGCGTGGCAGGCTGACCACCTGTTACGCGAGTCTGCGTCAAAAGGACCTTGTGCCTGCAATGAGCCAAGGTAAGTTTCTAGCTAGCATTAAAATTATCTTATAAAAAAACATCCTTATTCACATAATCACTAGTTAACTACACATGGTTGATGATATTACTAGGTTAACTAGCATGTCCTGTGTTGCAAATAATCAATGCGGTGCCTGTTAATTTATCATCGAATCACAGCCTACTTCAAATTCGCCAAACGGGTGATGATTTAACAATAGTGCATTCACGAAAAAAGCACATTTGTTGCACAAATGTACCTAACCATAAACATCAATGCAGTTCTGCATATTTAGATAAAATAAATGCATGTTAGCAGGCAATATTAACTAGGGAAATTGTGTCACTTCTCTTGCGTTCAGTGCAAGCAGAGTCAGGGTATATGCAACAGTTTGGGCCGCCTGGCTCGTTGCGAATTGTGTTTCTTCCTAACAAAGACATTTGTTAGGAATTTTACATATTTATGACATAACATTGAAGGTTGTGCAATGTAACAGTAATATAAACTCAGTTTTTCACAATTCCTGACATTTAACTTCTAAGGGAGTAGCGCACGAGGTGACCGTTTTGGAGAGCCTGGCGTGCCCAAAGTAAAATGCCTCCCATTCAGGCCCAGAAAATAGGATATGCACATATTTAGTACCATTGGATAGGAAACACTGAATTTTCTAAAAGTGTTAACATTTTGTCTGTGAGTATAACAGAATGGATATGGCAGGCGAAAACCCGAGGAATTTCTGTCCTGGAAAAAATGGTTTCGACAGAGTGCCTCATTTTGAACCCCTCCCTTATGAAAATGCCCATATAAGGGCATATGAATGCAGTACCTATCGCTTCCTCTGGATGTCAACAGTCTCGAGAAAGTGTTCTGATTCTTCTTAGCTGCTTTTAGAGCAGAGAAGAAGACGAATAAGGAAGTGTCCCCACAGATGTCCTTACAAGAAAATGCGCGCTCACGGCTGGCGCGCTCTGTGGTTTTTTCCTTTCTTATCGACTATGAAACACTTGTATATTGATGCATGTTTAATAATTCAACTTTTGGATTTTGAATTTGGCGCCTTGCATTTCACCTGGTAGTGTCGGGAGTGGGGCGCTAGCGCCCCAGCGCACCCTGCTGCTCCTTAAGAAGTTAATCAAAGTAAAAATTCCTTGTTTTAGGTCAGACAGGATCACCACTTTATTTTAAAAATGTGAAATGTCAGAATAATAGTAGAGAATGATTTATTTCAGCTTTTATTTCTTTCATCACATTCCCAGTGGGTCAGAAGTTTACATACACTCAATTAGTATTCGGTAGCATTGCCTTTAAATTGTTTAACTTGGGTCAAACGTTTTGGGTAGCCTTCCACAATAAGTTGGGTGAATTTTGGCTCATTCCTCCTGACAGAGCTGGTGTAACTGAGTTTGTAAGCCTCCTTGCTCGAACATGCTTTTTCAGTTCAGAGGTTTGGAAGGCTACTAATGACCATCAGCAGCATTATAGCTTGGAGAAGCCTAATTACCGTGACCAAACAGTCACCTGGAATTTGACTTCCATCATGGCACGTGCCCGCCTATAATATGGTCACTGTAACAGCCCTAGTAACAGCTTCTTTTTACGATGTACAATGTAAAAGAGAATGATATCAACCCACAAGGTGTGCTGTTTAATTATTAACATGAGCGCCAACGCTGATAAATATGCATAACACAAACTCATTACACTATTGTTGTTCTAAATGTAAATCAACCTCAACATCCAGTTAGGCCTAATTTACATTTGATTGTTAAGTAATTTGCACAATTATCGCACATTCCATTTGTCATTAATTCAGCGGGCTGGCATAGTTTGCATCGCTTGACAGAGTCAAGGATTGGTTTTGCATTATTCTAAAGGTCTACTGCAACATGATGAATGTTATCGTTTCCCTTACAAGACATTCGATTAATAATAGAGTTATAGTAAATAAAACAGTTCCAACAGCTTATTTTTACAAAGTAAAACGTAAAATAGAATGGTATCAACCCCCAAGGCACGCATCAAATGATTTGCTGCTGATATAGGCATAACAAACTCATCATTACACAATTGTCTTTCTAAATTAATTCAACCTCTTCACCCTCCTTATCATTCAGTTAAGCGTACATTTATTTCAACTGAAGTAGGTGCACAATTATTGCCCCTTCATCCATTTGTCATTCAGTGAGGAAAGAGAGACGCATTAGCGCCTACAGCACATTGTCTTGGCGGGTTAAGTTAGGAATAGGTTTGAAAAAAACGTTAAAAAGGCTCTAAATACTTTTCTATTTGTGATTTCAAAATTCTCACAAATGAGCAGTGTAAAATACCACCATATAGGAAAGTCAGGGAAAAAAGGTTGAATCCTTTGTCAAATGAAGATTAGTCTACTGCCACAGTTTTTCAAAGTTTAGGTCCAAACTCCCGTGATCGAATTCAACCTTTTTTCTCAAGGTAAAAATACAGCACATAGTTCACTTTGCAGAACACTACATAACGAGAGGCATATGCCTACAGGTCTAAAGGGAAGTACTTTAGAATGATGTCTCTGGTGCCATGATGTGTGATTGACAGGAAAAGATATAGTATTGAAATTAGATTATGGCTGAAAGTGGGTGCAGCAGACCACTAGTCTGAGAATCTCTCTCAGTTGATTTGAGGCTGGGAGAAGACAATTGCTACATTGAAATCCAGAGTGGGTGCTGAAATGTAGTTAAAAGGTAAGTTTACTTATTTTATTGTCAGCCTTGTACACCATTCAATCTATTGCTAAAATATTCCAAATTGTTTGTGAACCAAGTGCTTAACACTAGAACCGCTGGGCCTTGAGGGACCCCCCCTTCAATCTAATGAGCAGTCATTCTAACGGCAACAATCTAACAGTGTAATTAATACATTTCATATATGCTATAGCGAAAACAATTGTTTGGTTGGATTTATGAAGGTCTTAAGTAACATTAGAATGAGATTTTATTCTTCAAATAATACAATAGCATTTTCATAAGTTTGTTACTGTAGGCTATATGTGATTCAGTGTTCAATGTATTTTATTTTTGGAGCGCCATTGTTACAACTATGAAAGAGAAAGCATGTGTTGGAACACGGTAACAGCTTCTTTTTAGGACTACAACGCAATAACGGAATTATATGCCTTTGGAAAGTATTCAGATCCCTTGGCTTTTTCCAAATTCTGTTAAGTTACAGCCTTATTCTAAAATGTGTTAAATAGATTCCTCTCATCAATCTACACACAATACCCCATAATGACAAAGCAAAAACTGGTTTAATAAAAAATGAAATATCACATTTACATAAGTATTCAGACCCTTTACTCAGTACTTTGTTGAAGCACCATTGGCAGCGATTGCAGCATCAAGTCTTCTTGGGTATGATGATAGAAGCTTAGCACACATGTATTTGGGGAGTTTCTCCCAATTCTTCTCAGCAGATTTTCTTGATTTCTGTCAGGTTGGATGGGGAGCGTTGCGGCACAGCTATTTTCAGGTGTCTCCAGAGATGTTACATTGGTTTCAAGCCTGGGCTCTGGCTGGGCCACTCAAGGACATTCAGAGACTTGTCCGGAAGCCACTCCTGCGTTGTCTTGGCTGTGGGCTTAGGGTCGTTGTCCTGTCAACTGTGACAGGAGTATATAGACGGGTGTGTACCTTTCCAAACCATGTCCAATCAAATGAATTTACCACAGTTGGACTCCAATCAAGTTGTAGAAACATCTCAAGGATTATCAATGGAACAGGATGCACCTGGCTCAATTTCGGGTTTCATTGCAAAAGGGGCTGAATACTTATGTAAATAAGGTATTTCTGTTTTTTATTTTTAATAAAAACTGTTTTCACTTTGTCATTATGGGGTATTGGGCGTGGATTGCTGAGGATTTTTTATTTTATTTAATCCACTTTAGAATAAGGCTGTAATGTAACAAAATGTGGAAAAAGTAAAGGGGTCTGAATACTTTCCGAAGGCACTGTAAGTGTCGATATGACAGCAGTCAAAAGGTCAATTAGTTTTGTACGTCAATACCATGGCAAATGTGTGTTTCCAGGAGTCGTGTTCTCCCTTTGTCATCAAAACAGAGGTAAGGCATGATCTCTCTTAACTTCTTAGGGCTAGGGCCAGTATTTTGGAGTTCGGATGAAAAACGTGCCCAAAGTAAACTGCCTGTTACTCAGGCCCAGAAGCTAGGATATGCATATAATTAGTAGCTTTGGATAGAAAACACCAAACTTTACAGTTGGCACTATGCATTGGGGTAGGTAGCGTTCTACTGGCATCTGACAAACTCCGTCAGACTGCTAGTTGGGGAAGCCTGATTCATCACTCCAGAGAACGTGTTTCCACCGCTCCACAGTCCAATGTCGGCAAGCTTTACACCAATCCAGCTGACGCTTGGCATTGTGATCTTAGGCTTGTGTGCGGCTGCTCGGCCAAGGAAACCCATTTCATGAAGCTTCCAACGAAAAGCTTTTGTGCTGATGTTGCTTCCAGAGGCAGTTTGGAACTCGCTAGTGAGTGTTGCAACCGAGGAGAGACTATTTTTTCACGTGCTACGAGCTTCAGCACTCTGCAGTTCCGTTCTCTGAGCTTGTGTGGCCTACCACTTCGTGGCTTAGATCTTGTTGCTCCTAGACGTTTCGACTTCACAATAACAGCACTTACAGTTGCCCGGGGCAGCTCTTCCAGGGCAGAAATTTGAAGAACTGACTTGATGGCATCCTATGACTACACCACATTGAAAGTAACTCAGATCTTTAGTAAGGCCATTCTACTGCCAATGTTTGTCTATGGAGATTGCATAGCTGTGTGCTCGATTTTAGACACCTGACAGGTGTGGCTGAAAAAGAGAATCCACTAATTTGAAGGGGTGTCCACATACTTTTGTATTGTGCATTTCATCTGTTGTTATAGGTTCAGTTATTAGCTAACTACAGTAGCTACAGTGCAGCCTAACTCAAATGATCTGCTAATGTGGCTAGCTAGCTATCTAGCTAACTAGTTAAGTTAATTAAATATCACCAGCTACCCTAGAAGTGAGGACAGAGATAAGAGGAACATAACTCAGTGCTGTCTAATTTGAGTATAATGACAGTCTGTTTCTTGTGATGTTTTTTGTCCCAATGAAGAGCAGCGGTTCTCAATCCTGGTCCAGAAGACTCAAATGGGTGTAAATTTTTGTTTTTGCCTTAGCACTACACAGCTGATTCAAATGATCAACTCATCATAAACAATCAAATGTTATTTTTGTGTTAATTTATGATGCTATCTTTGATATGATCCTGCTAATGTCATATGCACGTGTGTGCACATGCATCTATCCATACAACATTATCATGATTTGTTATAATAGATATTATACTTTTGTAATCCACAATGACCTGGCAATGTAAAATTCTAATAGTGACATTGCCTTCCATATTCCTACAGATACCTTGCAACTGGAGATTCCTTCAAAATTATTGCCTACAGTTACCGTGTACAGTGGTTCCTCCTTTAAAAGTTGCGAGCTTGCACCGCGGCGGGACTTAGAGGTACCCAGCGTCACGGCTTCAATGCTCCAGACCACCACAAGGGGGAGTTAGAGCACTCATTATGCATTTGGGTCCCAAGGTAAATATATGACCAATCATATCGAGTGGTTCCAATGACAAATTTTGACGCGAGCCACCCGTCCCTGGGTGAAGATGGCTGACAAAATTTACAATTGAGAGGAATATGTTAGTTAATGTAGAGACAAACGTTTGTGCATATTTTTTTGTCATCAAGTTAATTTACGAAAATCGCTATTCAGCAAGTTATCTGACTAGCTAACATTAGCCAGCTAGCTTGTGTTGGGAGAATGAATTTGTAATTTGTGTTGTTTAATGTTTCTAATGAAGGATTTTCTGCTTTTGAAATGTGGCAATATTTTTACAATGTTGAACTAACTCCTAAATCTATTTTTCTTTTAGTCAAGATGATAAGATGAGCCAGTCAAACCAATCACCCCCACTGAGGTGGACAGAGATGGCAACCTCTTCCTTACCAGCTGGATGGACACTACAGTTCTACTCCGCGCACCACAAGACTAAGAGATGGCACAGGACCCTGTTTTACCATCTTATTGACATTGCTGTGACTAACTGCTTCATCATGTACAAGGAACTCTGCCTAAAAACAGTCATTAGCTTGAGCTTTCCCGTGGGTGCAATATTCATGAAGGCCAGAAGATGGGGACCTAGTCCCACTAATGAGTGTGAAGGGATGGCTTTCACCTGTGGCAGAGCATGTGAGGGACAGACAATTGTGTGATAGGGCTTTTTGTTTTGCTGAACATTTGATGTGGACAGTAGTCCAAAAAATGTATATAGTCGTTGGTCTGATTGATATTTGTGACTCGTTTCAGGAAACTTGGTGTATGTCGTTTGTCACAACTTCACATGAGCGCCATTTGAACATACATTTTAGTTGGTTTAGCCACAGAAAAAGACAGCAACCTTTTGGCAAGTCATGAGATAATGAGTGGGCTGGACATGCAGAGAGATGAGTTCGGATTGGTCTGCCATGCAGCAAGCTTTTTTGAAAGATATCACGTAGTAGAACAGCATAAGTGTTGCTATCCACTTTCTGGATGAACCGAATTTTGAAATGAGTGGAATTAGAGTATGAGAGCTAAGGAGATGGAGAAAATTATGGCATTTGATTGCAAATATGCAGACGGAGTACACACAGACGGCTGTTGTTTAAAACACCTGTCTCCGGATTACATCTTCAAACTAAGGGCAACCATGGCATCCGTGACAGAGAGGGAGCAAAGTCCATCGATGTTTACAGGTAAGAGAGTCTAGCTAACTACTTTTTCAGATATCACACATTTCTAATTTTGTCAGAAAGATGTTTTCATTTCAAGTTAAAGTGTACTGTTAGCTAGCTAATAGATGGCACAGGACCCTAGCTAAAAAGTGTATTTTACTCTGTCAGTCACTCTGACAGAGTAAAGGGTACTCTGTCAGAGTGACCATCGTGTTCTTGGTCACCTCCCTGACCAAGGCCTTTCTCCCTCATAGCTCAGTTTGGCCGAGCGGCCAGCTCTAGGAAGAGACTTGGTAGTTCCAAACTTCTTCTATTTAAGAATTATGGAGGCTACTGTGTTCTTGGGGACCTTCAATGCTGCAGACATTTTTTTCTACCCTTCACCAGATCTGTGCTTAGACACAATCCTGCCTCGGAGCTCTACGGACAATTCCTTTGACCTCACGGCTTGGTCTTTGCTCTGACATGCACTGTCAATGATGTGACCTTATATAGACAGTTGATTGCCTTTCCAAATCATGTCCAATCAACTGAATTTACCACAGGTGGACTCCAATCAAGTTGTAGAACCATCTCAAGGATGATCAATGGAAACAGGATACACCTGAGCTCAATATCGAGTCTCATAGCAAAGGGTCTGAATATTTATTTAAATAAGGTATTAAATGTTTTACATTTTTAATACATATGCAAACATTTCTAAAAACCTGTCATAACCTGAGGATTTTTACTGATTTAATCCATTTTAGAATAAGGCTGTAACGTAACAAAATGTGGGAATAGTGAAGATAATACTTTCCGAATGCACTGTATCTCATTGTTACCATACACCTGCAACAAGAGAGCTCAGATATGAGATTGCCTTTTTGAATTTTAAACGTGGAAATGATAAGTATATGGTAGAAGCTCTGTACAACAATGTGGAAGAATAAAAGTATCCAAAACACGTAAAAACCACACAACCAACCTTTTTTTTCTTAGCCCTTTTTCTCCCCAATTTCGTGGTATCCAATTGGTAGTTACAGTCTTGTCCCATCGCTGCAACTCCCGTACGGACTCGGGAGAGGCGAAGGTCAGGAGCCATGCGTCCTCCGAAACAAAAACCCATCCAAGCCGCACTGCTTCTTGACACAATGCCCGCTTAACCCGGAAGCCAGCAGCACCAATGTGTCGGAGGAAACACTGTGCACCTGGCGACCGTGTCAGCTCGCATTTCGCCCGGTCCGCCACAGGAGTCGCTAGTGCGCAATGGGACAAGAACATCCCTGCCGGCCAAACCCTCCCCTAACCCGGACGACGCTGGGCAAATTGTACGCCGCCCCATGGGTCTCCAGGTTGCGGCCGGCTGCGACAGAAACTGGACTTGAACCAGGATCTCTAGTGGCACAGCTAGCACTGCGATGCAGTGCCTTAGACCACTCCACCACTCGGGAGGCCCACGACCGACCTTGATTCTCGGGAAGAAGAAGGGCGGGGGTGTCTGTTTCATGATTAACGACTCATGGTGTGATTTTGATAACATACAGGAACTCAAGTCCTTTTGTTCACCCGACCGAGAATACCTCACAATCAAATGCCGTCCATATTATCTCCCAAAATAATTATCTTCCGTTAGTCACAGCAGTGTAAACCCCACCCCCAACCCCCTCAAGCCGATACCACAACGGCCCTCAAAAGAGCTTCGCTGGACTTTATGCAAACTGGAAACCACATATCCAGAGGCCGCATTTATTGTAGCTGGGAATTTTAATAAAGCAAATTTGAGAAAAAGCCTGCCGAAGTTGCATCAACACATTGACTGTAGCACTCACGCTGCTAAATAACTTGACCACTGCTACTCCAACTTCCGGGATGCCTACAAGGCCCTCCCCCACCCTGATCACGACTCCAAATTGCTCCTCCCTTCCTATAGGCAGAAACTCAAAACAGGAAGTACCCGTGCTAAGGACTATTCAACACTGGTCTGACCAATCGGAATCCACGCTTTAAGATTATTTTGATCACGCGGACTGGGATATGTTTCCGGGTAGCCTCTGATAATAACATCGCCGAATACACGGATTCACTGACTGAGTTTATCAGGAAGTGTATAGGAGATTATTAAAACCTACCCTAACCAGAAACTGTGGATAGATGGCAGCATTCGCGCAAAACTGAAAGCGCGACCCATAGCATTTAACCATGGCAAGGTGACTGGGAATATGGCCGAATGCAAACAGTGTAGTTATTACCTCCGTAAGGCAATCAAACAGGCAAAACGTCAGTATAGAGACAAAGTAGAGTCGCAATTCAACGGCTCAGACACGAGACGTATGTGGCAGGGTCTACAGACAATCACGAACTACATAGGGAAAACCAGCCATGTTGCGGACACCGACGTCTTGCTTCCGGACAAGCTAAACATCTTCTTCACCCGCTACCAAGGACTGTTGGCTCTCCTTCTCCGTGGCTGACGCGAGTAAGACATTTAAGCGCGTTAACCTTCGCAAGGCTGCCGGCCCAGAGCATGCGCAGACCAGCTGGCTGGAGTGTTTACAGACATATTCAATCTCTCACTATCCCAGTCTGTCCCCACATGCTTCAAGATGTACACCATTGTTCCTGTACCGAAGAAAGAAAAGGTAACTGAACTAAATGACTATTTCCCCGTAGCACTCACTTCTGTCATCATGAAGTCTTTGCTAGGTAAAGCCCCGCCTTATCTCAGCTCACTAGTCACCATAGCAACACCCACCCGTAGCACGCGCTCCAGCAGGTATATTTCACTGGTCATCCCCAAAGCCAACCCTTCCTTTGGCCGCCTTTCCTTCCAGTTCTCTGCTGTCAATGACTGGAATGAATTGCAAAAATCACTGAAGCTGGAGTCTTATATCTCCCTCTCTAACTTTAAACATCAGTTATCTGAGCAGCTAACCGATCGCTGCAGCTGTACATAACCCATCTGTAAATAGCCCACCCAATCTAACTACCTTTTTATTTACTTTTCTGCTCTTTTGCACACCAGTACCTCTACTTGCACATCATCATCTGCTAAATTGTAATTTACATCGCTACTATAGCCTATTTATTGCCTACCGCCTCACGCCATTTGCACACTGTATATAGACTTAATTTTTTTTCTATTGTGTTATTGACTGTACACTTGTTTATTCCATGTGTAACTCTGTGTTGTTGTTTGTGTCGCACTGCTTTGCTTTATCTTGGCCAGGTCGCAGTTGTAAATGAGAACTTGTTCTCAACTAGCTTACCTGGTTAAATAAAGGTGAAATAAAAAATAAATAAAAAAGGCTACCCAAAACGTTTGAGCCAAGTTAAACAATTTAAAGGCAATGCTCCCAAATACTAATTGAGTGTATGTAAACTTCTGACCCACTGGGAATGTGATGAAAGAAATAAAAGCTGAAATAAATCACTCTACTATTATTCTGGCATTTCACATTCTTAAAATAAACTGGTGATCCTAACTGACCAAAGACAGGGAAGTTTTACTAGGATTAAATGTCAGGAATTGTGAAAAACTGAGTTTAAATGTATTTGGCTAAGGTGTATGTAAACTTCCGACTTCAACTGTTCTCTATACTATTCTACTGTATCGGAGTCTATGCCGCTCTGACATTGCTCGCCCAAATATTTATATGTTCTTAATTCCATTCCTTTACTTTAGATATGTGTGTATTGTTGTGAAATTGATAGGTATTACTATTAGATATTACTGCACTGTTAGAACTAGAAACACAAGCATTTCGCTACACCCGCAATAACATCTGCTAAACACATGTATGTGACAAATACAATTTGATTTGATTAAAATCTTGAATGTTAGAATATGTTTTTAAATCTCCATTATACAAATAGTGCAAATTCAGATAATGACCTTGAAAAGCATAAACTAAGTCACACACAATCATACTGTATTTGGGCGTATAATAGTGTAGACTATTTTTATTCTGCCACTTCCAACCTGTTTCTTCCTGTCTTTTAACTTTTGTTCTGATGCGATTAATATTCAGGCTATGGCCACAGCGATTCTGTGTCTGAAAATCACAGATTGAGCCAATGGTTTTACAATGGGAGTCATCCGTTGATCATCAACGGAGATGATTGTTTGTCAAAAAACGCAATGTCTGCTTTTTTACTTGTCCAAAAATTAACTTAAGCTGAACTTTTGACTGACAGAAATAGCAAATTGAAGAACGCATATAGGATTTCATCCATGTTCATTCTTTGTGGCTGTAGCCTTACTATTCAACAGTGTAAGAAATGCAGTTGGTCTTACCTTATGGGCGTCGGTCTCACTATTCAGCTTGTTCTGGGCCCATTTGACCTTGATGAGGTGAGAGTTGATCCCCTCCTTGACGTTCTCCAACTCCCGACTCAGCCTGCTCACCTCTCCCTCCTGAGGACAACAAGAGATGGATTCCATTAGGATGTAACAGGCACTGTATGCCATTTCATTAGTAATTCATGTTAAAGGACCACTTTACTCAAAAAACATTAGTCCACTGTTACGGTCAGCAGTAAAGTTTCAGTAAAAAGCTAAAGTTGTGATGATGCTAAACGCAGCAGGTACAAAGAAAAACATTCCACCACCATAATGTTCATCATCATCAAAAGCCTTCGAGCAGACTCTTTCCAATCTTTAAATAAATATAAAAGACTCATGGCAAAATAGTTTTGCCAGTGCAAATAAAGCAGCAGTGTCAGAAAGTCCATTTAATATTGCGCCAGCGCCACCTTAGCAGCTGAACATGTGGAACTTTGTTGCTTTAACATTACCCCTGCGTTACCTTGGCGTCGTGGAGCTGCTGCAGCCGGCCTTTCTCCTGGGCCAACTGGTTTCCCCTTAGGGCCTGGCGGTCCACCTCCTTGGTGGCCTCCCTCAGCCTCCTTTCCAGCCCCTCCTTGTCCCTGCGCAAGTCCAGAGCCTCCTTCTCCCCGCGCACATACTTCATCACCATGGCCTCCTTCTCCTGACGCGCCTCCTCACACTTCTTCCCCGCCTGGGAGGGACACATGAATTAGTAGCTGTTACATTGATTATATCATGTAGTTCGCATCAGTATAGGCTGGTGAGGGGAGGACAGCTCATAGTAATGGTGGATGGAATAGAATCGATTGAATGGTATCAAACACATGTTCCATTAATTTCGTTCGAGGCATTAGTCCTACTATGAGCCTGTCCTCCGATGTAAAGTGCAACCAGCCACCACAGGTTAGTATGCAGTTATGTCAACAGGTAGACACAGACATGAACAGACAAACATGCAGACACACATTCACTGATCTACACAGAAACACAGGTGCATGCATTATGCAAGTTTACACACAGACATGCAGAAAAATAGACACAGAAATTATGCACGCTCAAGTGCACACTCATTCATGCTTAATTAAAACTCTTGTATTATATCTGGGGGCGTAGTGACGGTCTCCCTGATTGCATGTTGTAAGTGGATAGTGCTGCAATTGAATGTGGCAGTTTGGTTGAGGTTTCAATACAAAAATCCACAATGAGTATGTGTGAGATCTAAACTAGAGCCATACAAATGGTAGGGCAGTGCATTGATAGGTCAGCTTGTAATCTGCCAGTTAGGAAAATCCTCAGTCATTGGTCAGGGTAAAAAATGCCAGCTGGCCCAAGGACAGTTGGGTGCTCTCACACAGGTGTGTTAATTTCTCATGAGAATGCTTTCCCCTCGATCTGTCAGACAACAAATGGCAAAACGTTACCATCCTCATCCTCAATTGACGTCTCCATCAACACAAACACAAGGGAAACTATGTGCGAGGGAAGGTGAGAAAGAGTGTATGAGAAATAGAAAGAGAGAGAGGTGGTATATTGCAGTATTGTTGATGTCTGTATGGCAGAAATTGTTTGAAATCTTTTAGAGATTTAGTGAGGGTAGAATGTAGGCGTCATCTTGAGATATGGAGTAATATTTAGATGTCGTGAAAAAGCTAATATATTGTTCAGCGAACAGTGAAATGGAATGTGTTACCCTTCCAAAGCTACCAGACAGTCACAGCCAGTTCATTTTAGCCAAAAACCTGGTCGCCTCTGACAGCAGGCTGAAACTTGGCTGCAAGTGGATCTTCTAGCATGACAATAACCAAAAGCACACATCAAAATCCACAAAGAAATGGTTAATTGACCACAAAATAAAAAATGTTAAAATGGCCTTCTCAGTCTCCAGTTGAACCCCATTGAAAACTGTGGTTTGAATAGAAGAGGGCAGTCCATAAACGCAGATGAAGGACGTCAAGGATCTGAAAATATTCTGTATGGAGGAATGGTCTAAGATCCCTCCAAATGTGTTCTCCAATCTCATAAAACATTTTAGAAAAAGGCTCAGTGTCATTATCCTCACAAGGGGAGGGTGCTGGAGTATTGAAGAGGGGTTCCAATAATTTTGATCCCTATCTTTGAGAAGAAAAATGTATTACTTGTAGAACAAAATCTCTTTCTCTGAGCAATTGCATTAGTATAAAATTATATTTTTTTGCATACAATATAGCTCAGAAAAGTATTATTTATTTTATAGAGTATTTGTTGCTCAACTTTATCAAGAGATTCAATCATTTTGGAACCCACTGTATAGGAATTGAATCGCCTTTTTGACTGCACCCCTTCGATTAGAAGAAAACCCTTCCATACACGTTTGCCCATGGTAGAAGTGGTCAGGAAGATACTTTTTGGACCTGAATGCAAAAACATTCAGGCGATAGAGGTTCTCAAAGTTTACCCATTTTGCATACAACACGCTACCATTTGACTTCATCGCTGAAAAAGGTAAAACCGTTGAGAATTATATCAGTTGAAGGCTTACAAAGAGGGTTGTCAAATAATGTGTCATGTCTTAAAAACAAAATGTTTTTAACTAACGTCAACTATATAAAAAACACAAACGCCACACAAAACAAAATAATCTGAGGTGTTTGTGTTGTGCTCACCATCGGTAGAGACCCAGCATACTCTTTTTTTTTTTTTACCTTTATTTAATTAGGCAAGTCAGTTAAGAACAAATTCTTATTTTCAATGACGGCCTAGGAACAGTGGGTTAACTGCCTTGTTCAGGGGCAGAACGACCGATTTTTACCTTGTCAGCTCGGGGATTCGATCTTGCAACCTTTCTGTTACTAGTCGAACACTCTAACCACTAGGCTACCTGCCGCCCCGAGTGTCATTTCAATCATAGAAAATCCCTTCAGACCACCGTAAACTAGCTGGAACACAACTGACATTTTAATTGAATTGTCCACACACAGTCAAATATCAACTTGAATGGGAATGTCCATTCTATTATCTGAGTTTCTATGATTTCAATTAAGTTAACTATGGAAGACTGACAATATAATTTAAAACAATGTTTATTCCCATTCAAGTCAACAGTTTATAATGGGTTGGACCTGCAACCATCTTGTGGTACCATTTTAAAGTAGAAATTTCAACTATATTCACATTTTAGCACATTTATAAGCCAAACATGGCACCCACCCTGCATTCAAGAATATGCTTAGTCTCAACCGATGGCGGGCAAAACACATACACCTCAGATGATATGGAAATAAGTGGTGAACTAAAACATTTGCGAAGATGACATCGGAGTTTACGCGTTTTTAGATAATTGACTTCAAAATACAATTGAGGGCTCATTCAGGTCCAATATTCACATTCTGACCTTTTCTTTCATGGGCAAATATCTATGTACAGTTTGTTCAAATCAAACAGGGTGCGGTCAAAATTCCACTTTTTGATTGGTTTCATGTGGAACGACGTAAGGCGAAATCAGCCAGTTCAGCTACTCTAAATTGGGTGGGACTGTGTATTCAATGCAGGGCTTGACATTAACCTTCTAATTTTTACTTGTCCGAAAGCTCAAATCACCCAAACATTTTCTGTAACATCATCGTCATTATTACCATACAGAAGATCAGACAACAACGTAGGATAAACTCTGCCTATTGGCATCTTTGTATATTCAAGCTTTCTCAAAATACAACACTGCTAAAGTAACAGTTAATGTAATAACACTGGTTATTGTAATAATAAAATGTAATAGTGTAACTTACAAATGTTTTATTTAATAAAACCTGTTAATGTAATACCTTGCCGGACAACATAATAGGTAAGGGATAAACGCTGACGTTGTGTACATTATCTGGAAGTAATGGATGACGTGGTAGGGACAACGCACAGTGGAGTCCCTCCGTGGAGTTCATTAGTTCCAGAAAATGTACAGAGAGGAGGCGTTTATGCCGCTTATACCAAGGTTGCCAAAGAAAACAATACTAAATCACACATTCAACAATAGAAATTGAATGTTTTCATGGATATTTAAATTTTGATGAGTAAAGTCCTACTATGTCATTCTTTCACTAAACCTGGTCGTTAATTCTATCGGTTATTTAGCGCTATACATCATTCCTTCAATTCTGACCAGTTTCCCAGGCCCTGCCGATGAAAAACATCCCACAGCATGATGCTGCCACCACCATGCTTCACTGTGGGGATGGTGTTCTCGGGGTGATGGGAGGTGTTGGGTTTGCGTCAGACATTATCCTTGATGGCCAAAAAGCTAAATTTTTGTCTCATCTGACTAGAGTACCTTCTTCCATATGTTCTGGAAGTCTCCCACATGCCTTTGGGCGAACACCAAACGTGGTTTATTATAAAAAAAATTCAGCAATGTCTTTTTTCTGGGCCAGTCTTCCGTAAAGCCCAGCTCTGTGGAGTGTACGGCTTAAAGTGGTCCTATGGACAGATACTCCTATCTCCACTGTGGAGCTTTGCAGCTCCTTCAGGCGTATCTTTGGTCTCTTTGTTGCCACTCTGATTAATGTCCTTCTTGCCTGGTTCGTGAGTTTTGGTGGGCGGCCCTCTCTTGGCAGGTTTGTTGTGGTGCCATATTCTTTCCATTTTTTAATAACGGATTTAATGGTGCTCCGTGGGATGTTCAAAGTTTCAGATATTTTTTTTATAACCCAATCCTGATCTGTACTTCTCCACAACTTTGTTCCTGAGCTGTTTGGAGAGCTCCGTGGTCTTCATGGTGCCGCTTGCTTGGTGGTGCCCCTTGCTAAGTGGTGTTGCAGACTCTGGGGCCTTTCAGAACAGGTGTATAAATACTGAGATCATGTGACACTTAAATAAAGTCCACCTGTGTGCAATCTAACTAATTATGTGACTTCTGAAGGTAATTGTTTGCACCAGATCTTATTTAGGGACTTCATAGCAAATGTTTTGAAAAAAAATTTTTTTTTTTCATTTCACTTCACCAATTTGGACTATTTTGTGTATGCCAATTACATGAAATCAAAATAAAAATCTATTTAAATTACAGGTTGTAATGCAACAAAATAAGAAAAACACCAAGGGGGATGAATACTTTTGCAAGGCACTGTATGTCCCTCTAATTGCCCTGAATGCCTCTGCTGATCCTACAGCTATTGCATGCAGTAATCATGTGCCTATGAACCAGATTAATACTGTTAGCACTGAGGCGGTGTGCCCTAGGAGGAAGTCCACTGTGAGCAGCTCACCGTGCACTAACATGAATAATCTACTTCTGCTAAGCTTCCCAGTAAAGAAATGAAAACAAGTAAGAATCCCAGAAGAAAAGTGCTCAAAATAACCCACGTTAACATACAGTTGAAGTCGGAAGTTTACATACACTTAGGTTGGAGTCATTAAAACTCGTTTTTCAACCACTCCACAAATTTCTTGTTAACAAACTATAGTTTTGGCAAGTCGGTTAGGACTTCTACTTTGTGCATGACAAGTCACTTTTCCAACAATTGTTTACAAACAGATTATTTCACTTATAATTTACTGTATCACAATTCCAGTGGGTCAGAAGTTTACATACACTAAGTTGACTGTGACTTTAAACAGCTTGGAAAATGATGTCATGGCTTTAGAAGCTTCTGATAGGCTAATTGACATCATTTGAGTCAATTGGAGGTGTACCTGTGGATGTATTTCAAGGCCTACCTTCAAACTCAGTGCCTCTTTGCTTGACATCATGGGAAAATCAAAAGAAATCAGCCAAGACCTCAGAGAAAAAATTGTAGACCTCCACAAGTCTGGTTCATCCTCGGGAGCAATTTCCAAACGCCTGAAGGTACCACATTCATCTGTACAAGCAATAGTACGCAAGTATAAACGCCACGGGACCACGCAGCCGGCATACCGCTCAGGAAGGAGATGCGTTCCGTCTCCTAGAGATGAACGTACTTTGGTGTGAAAAGTGCAAATCAATCCCAGAACAAGAGCAAAAGACCTTGTGAAGATGCTGGAGGAAACAGGTAGTAAAGTATCTATATCCACAGTAAAACGAGAACTATAATCAACAACCTGAAAGGCCACTCAGCAAGGAAGAAGCCACTGCTCCAAAACCGCCATAAAAAAGCCAGACTATGGTTTGCAACTGCACATGGAGACAAAGATCGTACTTTTTGGAGAAATGTCTTCTGGTCTGATGAAACAAAAATAGAACTGTTTAGCCATAATGACCATCGTTATGTTTGGAGGATAAAGAGGGAGGTTCGCAAGCCAAAGAACACCATCCCAACTGTGAAGCACGGGGGTGGCAGCATCATGTTGTGGGGGTGCTTTGCTGCAGGAGGGACTGGTGGTGCACTTCACAAAATAGATCGCATCATGAGGAAAGGAAAGTTATGTGGATATATTGAAGCAACATCTCAAGACATCAGTCAGGAAGTTAAAGCTTGGTCGCAAATGGGCCTTCCAAATGGACAATGACCCCAAGCATACTTCCAAAGTTGTGGCAAAATGGCTTAAGGACAACAAAGTAAAGGTATTGGAGTGGCCATCACAAACCCCTGACCTCAATCCCATAGAAAATGTGTGGGCAGAACTGAAAAGGCGTGTGAGAGCAAGGAGGCCTACAAAGCTGACTCAGTTACACCAGCTCTGTCAGGAGGAATGGGCCAAAACTTATTGTGGGAAGCTTGTGGAAGGCTACCTGAAACATTTGACCCAAGTTAAACAATTTAAAGGCAATGCTACCAAATACTAATTGAGTGTATGTAAACTTCTGACCCACTGGGAATGTGATGAAAGAAATAAAAGCTGAAATAAATCATTCTCTCTACTATTATTCTGACATTTCACATTCACAAAATAAAGTGGTGATCCTAACGGACTTAAGACAGGGAATTTTTACTAGGATTAAATGTCAGGAATTGTGAAAACTGAGTTTAAATGTATTTGGCTAAGGTGTATGTAAACTTCCGACTTCAACTGTATACAGCTAAAGAAACAAGGTCCATGAAATCAATAATTTGCTAGTAACAGATGACATTCATATTTTGACTATCTCTGAAACTCACTTAGAGAATACCTTTGATGATACAGTGGAAACAATATAAGCTTATAACATTTACAGAAAATATAGAAATTCCAGTGGTGGAGGTGTTGCTGTTTATATTCAGAACCACATTCCTGTCAATATTACAGAGGATCTCATGTTAAATACTGATGAAGTAATATGGCTATAGGTTAATCTGCCTGATTTGATTTGACCTAAAGCCCATTCTGGTGGGAAGATTCTATAGACCACCAAGTGCTAACAGTAAGTATCTGGAAAACATTTGTGAAATGCTTGATAATGTATGTGACACCAACAGAGAGGTAAATTTTTTGGGTGATTTAAAAATTGACTGGCTTTCATCAAGCTGCCCACTCAAGAAAAAGCTTCAAACTGTAACCAGTGCCTGCAACCTGGTTCAGGATATCAGTCAACCAACCAGGGTAGTTACAAACAGCACAGGAATGAAATCATCAAAATGTATTGATCACATCTTTACTAATGCTGAAGAAATTATCTTGAAATCAGTATCCAGATCCATCGGATGTAGTGATCAGAGTATAGTAGGCATATCTAGGAAAACCAAAGTTAGGCTGGGCCTAATATAGCGTATAAGAAGTAATACAATACGTTTTGTAGTGATTCCTATGTTGTTGATGTAAAGAATATTTGTTGGTCAGTGGTGTGTAATGAGGAGCAAACATACGCTGCACTTGACACATTTATATGATTGCTTATTCCAGTTACTAGTAAGCATGCAACCATTAAGAAAATGACTTAAAAACTGTTAAATCCCCTTGGGTTGATGAGGAAATGAATAATGTTATGGTTGAGAGGGATGAGGCAAAAGGAATGGCAAAAAAGATTGGCAGCCAGACTTTTGCAAATTGAGAAATCAAGTGACGAAACTGATTAAAAAGAAGAAACTATACTATGAAACAAAGATAAATGACAAAGAATGATAGTAAAAAAGCTTTGGAGCCCCTTAAATTACATTTTGGGAAAAAAGGCAAACTCAGCTCCATTCATTCATTCATTACAAAACCAACTGATATTGCCAATCACTTAAAACATTTAAAAAAATATTGGCAAGATTAGCAAATTTAGGCATGACATGCCAGCAATAAACACTGACACTGCACATCCAAATTATGAAAGACAAGCGTTGTAATTTTGAATTCCGTAAAGTGAGTGTGGAAGAGGTGAAACAATTCATGTTGCCTATCAACAATGACTAGCCACTGGGGTCTGACAACTTGGATGGAAAGTTACTGAGGATAATAGCGGACGATATTGCCACTCCTATTTGCCATATTTTCAATTTCAGCCTATTAGAAAGTGTGTGCCCTCAGGCCTGAAGGGAAGCAAAAGTCATTCCGCTACCCAAGAACAGTAAAGCACC
Source organism: Hucho hucho (assembly GCA_003317085.1). NCBI lineage: Eukaryota > Metazoa > Chordata > Actinopteri > Salmoniformes > Salmonidae > Hucho > Hucho hucho. Next base: position 170,225 of record QNTS01001209.1, on the reverse strand, counting down.
CTTCACTGGCTCAAATAGCCGACCAATCAGCCTGTTACCAACCCTTAGTAAACTTTTGGAAAAAATTGTGTTTGACCACATACAATGCTATTTTACAGTAAACAAATTGACAACAAACTTTCAGCACGCTTATATGGAAGGACATTCAAATGACTGATGATTGCCGGAGAGAAATTGTTGATAAAAAGCTGCTGGGGGCTGTTTTGTTAGACTTGTTTTATTATCGATCATAGTCTGCTGCTGGAAAAATGTATGTGTTATGGCTTTACACACCCTGCTATATTGTGGATAAATAGTTACCTGTCTAACAGAATACAGAGGGTGTTCTTCAATGGAAGCCTCTCCAACATAATCCAGGCCCCTTACTTTTTCCTGTCTTTACTAACGACATGCCACTGGCTGGAATAAGTTAGTCCTAAAATGTCTAAAACTAAAAGCATTGTATTTGGGACAAATCATTCACTAAACCCTAAACCTCAACTAAATATTGCAATAAATCATGTGGAAATTGAGCAAGTTGAGGTGACTAAACTGCTGGTAGTAACCCTGGATTGTAAACTGCCATGGTCAAAACATATTGATACAACAGTAGCTAAGATGGGGAGAAGTCTGTCCATAATAAAGCGCTGCTCTACCTTCTTAACAGCACTATCAACAAGGCAGGTCCTACAGGCCCTAGTTTTGTTGCACCTGGACTACTGTTTAGTCATGTGGTCAGGTGCCACAAAAAAGGATTTAGAAAAACTGCAATTGGGTCAGAACAGGGCAGCACGGCTGGCCCTTGCGATGTACACAGAGAGCTAATATTAATAATATCCATGTCAATCTCTCCTGGCTCAAAGTGGAGGAGAGATTGACTTCATCACTACTTTGGTATTGACATGTTGAATGCACCGAGATGTTGGTTTCAACTACTGGCTCACAGTTCGGACACCAATGTATACCCCAAAAGACACGCCACAAGAGGTGTCTTCACTGTCCCCAAGTCAAGAACAGACTATGGGAGGTGCACAGTACTACATAGAGCCATAACTACATGGAACTCTATTCCACATCAAGTAATTGATGCAAGCAGTAAAATTTGATTTTAAAAACAGATCAAAATACACCTTATGGAACAGCGGGGACTGTGAAGAAACACAAACATAGGCACAGACAAAATGCATACACACACTGTGACGGCCCTGAATTTGTCTGAACCGTCTCAATGCTTCTCCTTCCCATAGAGCGCTTCCCCTTTAATTCCCAATTAAATAGCTAGCATCAGCTGCGCAAAAGTGGGGTTGTGATGGAGACGCGAATGAGGATGTGTTCAACACTCAGTTACGAAGCTTCTGTCTTCTGTTTGTTTTGTTGCATTTAAAAGTGTACTTTTGTAGCCTAATAGCAAGTTTACCCAGGATCGGATCCACTCGTTGCGTCCGTTGGACTACACAGGTCCGTTGTTCTTCGTGGCCTTTCTCTGAAGATCTGTTGGCGGATTGGATTGTCTAACTGACTGACCGACTGACTACCACCTTTTTGTATACGGTATTTCATTTGTTTTGGTGTGATGTATACCGTGATGATTTATGTGGTCAGTTGTAATTGAGGACTTATTAAGATTTGATACGCTTTATGGTTGTGGTGAAATAATTGTTATTTTGATTGTAGAAAATGTGCTCATCCATATCCTACCTGTCAATGGGAATACACAGGGTGATTCTGTCCATCGAGTTGACAGTACAAATCATAATGTGAATGGAGATAATGGAGCTGATTTGGGCCAGAGTCCTGGGAATTTGAATGCTCGGTCTGGACCTAAGGCCATAGGAAGTCTAACTAGTTACTCACTTATTGACATGGACCTGTGTGGAAGTACTGAGCTAGCCCTCTCTCTGACACCCAACCTTCCTCCATTGTCTGGTTTATCTCCAGAGGTTGTAGTCTTACAACTTCAAGGTGACATCCTTGATATTCGTCGGACTCAACAGCATCTCCAAACTCTAATCCACCATAAATTCAAATGTCTGAGTGAAGAGCAATAACAGAGTGCAATGGAATTCAGAGACTCACTGAGTACTCTCACTGAGCTCAGTGAGAGTGGAAGACGGGAAATTACTGGTGCCATGGACAGGCAGTTTGACTACCAACGAAATCAACTCACTGCCACTCTCCAGTGGCGCCTGCAACATCACCACACTGAGGTCCTCAAGGACGTTAATTCTGTTTTTTCTCCTCTGGTTAACAATGTAGACCACTTGCAGACCGAGCTCTCTAAATGTGGTAAAATGTTGGATGACGTATCTGTTGACATGGCCTCCATTAGGCACAACTCCTTGCACAGAGCTTCTCTGGTGTCCACATCTGTTGAGACCACTGGGGTCCAAGCTGGCACCTCAGAACAGCAAAGACAAGGCCATGCTGCAGCCACCCCTTGCAGGATGCAATCCACCATGCATCCTGGTGTTCATTTTCATGGTCTGATAACTCCCTCACCCTCTACTTCCTCAATTCCTCCTAGCTCTTTTGTTCATGGTGATTTGAGTAGACGTCATGTGGGGGCGATGCCCATTAAATTGCAATTTCCCACCTTTGGGAAAAAGGATGACAGTCCTGATCCGCTAATGTATCTGGAAAGATGTCGTGACTTTCTTGCCCTCAATCCCCTGGCTGACAAAGAACTCCTTGCCACATTAAGGAATGTGTTGCATGGGACAGCTCGAGACTGGTGGGATGTGGCACGTCTCACCACTACCTCCTGGGCTGACTTTGAGAACAAGTTTTCCTCTGCATTTCTGTCTCAGGACTACACAGATGAGCTGGCAGACAGAGTCAGGAATCGAGTGCAAAGAGAGAAAGAGAGTATCCGTGACTTTGCATAAGGTTACCACTCCCTGTGCAGAAGGTGGAAACCTGGCATTGAAGAGGAAGAGGTCATTAAGTTGATCTTGAAGAACATCAACCCTATACTAGCCAGTCAACTCCGAGAAAGAGTCACCACTGTCGATGGACTGGTTCGACTGGGACAGCAGTTCGAGAAGGACAGAGAATGCCAACAGCAATATGAACAGAGAAAGAAACAGACACCCAAACAGTTACCCAAGCCAGACCATCAACAGCCTGAGTCTCCAGCCAAGACCCCTCCCATGTTCTGTTGGAGATGTAGCCAAAAGGGACATTCTTCAGCTACATGTCCAAGTCCATATCAAGTAAATCCTTCCAGAAACCACAAATCACAACAGGCCAACACACCTAACTCCCTTCGCAGGAAAGACCATCCTACTCTGGGTGCTTTGACCAAAGCTGAAACCCCAAGAGTCACTGCCTACGCCACCCCGTCGACATCCCCTTCCTTTCAGTTAATACCGCACCAACTGGTGTTACCCCTATCCATAGGCCCGTGGACAGGAAGAGCTATCCTGGATGACAAACTGTGGAAGGAGGTTAAAGGTCCACAATACAACTTGAAGCCGTGGACAGAAGGTCCTCTATATCTGGCTAATGGTGAGGCTAAACAACCACTTGGATGGAGTGTGGTAGTGGTTCCGCCTGTGTAACCGCTCCTATATGATTCCTTCTGTTATTCTACCTTGCTTTTCCTGTCGTGTTGGGAATTGATTTCATGTACTTCAGTGGTGTCCAGATTGATATCGCACACAATTGCTACTGGTTTCCACACAATCAGAGCGAAAAGCATTTCTTCCTATCAGAAGCTACGAAGTTACATGATTGGGGTCCAAATGTGGCAGTCTTCTCTGCCGTTGCTTCGGTACCACTAACCCTTGGTAAACCTTCAGATGATCTCCTTTTACAGGCTGTAAGAAGAGCTCAGCTGGAACAGACCAAGGAGTCAAGGCTGTGGGAACAGCTGCAGAATAACTCTGATGTATGTACTTCAAAGCTGGGACGCACGGGGCTCCTGAATCACAAAATATCCCTTACACAGGAAATGCCGATCAAGCAGAAGCCAGATCGTTTGTCCCCAGCAAAGCTAATCATCCAAAAGGGACTCATTAATGATATGCTGACACAAGATATAATTGAACGTTCCTCCTCTGCTCCTGTTGTCCTCATCCCAAAAAAGACTGGTGGTCTTAGATTTTGTGTGGACTATAGGAAGACCAACAATGTTTCCCAGACTGATGCCTATCCTCTTCCCACCATCCAAGAGATCCTGGAGTCATTGTCTGGCGCTGTAGTGTTCACTACCCTTGACCTCAATAGTGGCTATTGGCAGGTTGAGATGGACCAGGAAAGCAAGGACAAGACTGCATTTGTCTGTGCTGAGGGCTTGTTTTCCTTTAAGGTGATGCCTTTTGGATTAAAGAATGCACCTGCCACTTTCCAAAGACTCATGGAGATTGCGTTAGGTGAGCTAAAAGGGAAGATCTGTTTCGTCTACCTAGACGATATAATTATTTACTCCCAGACCAGAGAACAACACTTTCAAGATCTTCAAGCAGTGTTGGACAAGCTAAGAGAAGCTGGTCTGACATTGAACATGAAGAAGAGCAACTTCTGCCAAACCTCCCTGAAGTTCCTTGGCCATATTGTGTCTTTGAACGGCATTCATGTGGATCCTGAAAAGACCAAGGCTGTACAAGAATTCCCTGTCCCGACCACACTCAAGGCCCTTCAACGGTTCCTTGGGATGGCTGGATGGTACCATCGGTTTGTGTCGAACTTCTCCCAGGTGGCAGAACCACAACGCGTTGAAGCGGAAAGGAGCGACCTCCTTTGAAACGACACCTTGTAACACCTCCCATTTTGGGTCATCCAAACTTTGACTGCCCTTTTGTTGTTTACACTGATGCAAGTGATGTTGGACTTGGTGCTGTCCTAGTCCAACAGACTGGACTTGGCACTGAAGAAGTGCTAGCGTTCACCAGTCGGACATTGAATGGAGCAGAACGGAACTACTCCACAACCGAGCAAGAGTGCCTTGCAGTTGTCTGGGCTTTGGAAAAGTGGAGATACTACCTGGAGGGAAGACACTTCACGGTGGTCACTGACAATTCCTCCCTTGTGTGGGTGTTCAAGACCAACAAACCAAGTACCAGACTTATCAGATGGGCTCTACGGTTGCAAGAGTTCACCTTTGCAGTAGAACACAGGAAAGGAAAATACAACACTGTTCCAGATGCCTTATCCAGAGCTCCTGCTGGTGGTAATGATGGCCCTCATCTTACATGTGCTACTGTCCTGTCTAGCAGTCGAGACTCACCCAAAACTGACTTTCCCATCTCTGATGAGGCCATATGGAAAGCCCAACAGAATGATCCAGAAGTACAGGCTTTGTACCAAACTATCCTGGAAGATGGAGAAACGATGGTCAATCCTACCACCAAGCTGACCATCATTGAAGACAAAGTCTACCGAGTGGTACAACTAGCTCACAGAACACTCTACCAAATGTACATACCTGAACCTCTACGCCTTCAACTGCTGCAACATTTCCATGAAGACCCGTTAGCTGGTCATTTGGGTTATTTTGATTGTATGATTGATACCGGGTTTACGCTACACTTTTATGAATGGACAAACATTGCGTGACTAAGGTCACTTGAGTTCCCTGAACTCCTTTACCGGGCTGGACTCTTTTAGGCCCGAGGTACAGGACTTTTCTGGAGGATCCAGAGCTCATTATTTGTTATTATTATTATTATTATTATTATTATTATTATTATTATTATTATTATTATGTGTGTGTGATCATTTATGTTGGTAATACAACCCACGCAAAAGAATACCGTTGTTTTGAAGTTATTTCCAATGTTTTAAGGGTTTATGAAAAGTGTATGTTCATCCTGACTTTTACATGAGTCCTTTGTATTGGTGTAGACTTGACGGACCAGACGGGACTCATTCCCTCCCAAACCAAAAGGAGAAACCAATATTTTCTCTGGTAGGCACAACCTACCTGGTACCCCTACAAACAATAACCTCAAGTCAAAACCGTTACAACACAATAACATACGCACTATACACACACGTACATATTGTTAAGTGGAAGTGGTGGAGTAGGGGCCTGAGGGCACACAGTGTGTTGTGAAATCTCTGAATGTGCTGTAATGTATTCAAAAATATATATAATCTGCTTTCATTTTACTGGACCCCAGGAAGAGGATCGATAATACATACAAATACAGTATCTCTCCGCATTCAAATTGCCATCTATAAAATGCAATTGTGTTCATTCTTCAAAGCTTAAGCCTGCCCATACCATAACCCCACATCCACCATGGGGCACTCTGTTCACAACGTTGACATCAGCAAACTGCTCGCCACACACGTGGTGTGCCATTGTGAGGCCGGTAGAACGTACTGCCAAATGAATTAAAACGATGTTGGAGGCTTAAGGTGAACATAAAATTCTCTGGCAACAGCTCTGGTGTACATTCAGCATACCAATTGCACACTCCCTCAAAACTTGAGACATCTGTGGAACTGTGTTGTGTGGAAAAATTGCACATTTTAGAGTGGCTTTTTATTGTCCCCAGCACAAGGTGCACCTGGGTAATGATCGTGCCGTTTAATCAGCTTCTTGATATGCCACACCTGTCAGGTGGATGGATTATCTTGGCAAAGGAGAAATGCTCACTAACAGGGATAACATTTTTTGAAAGAAATAAGCTTTTTGTGTGTATGGAAAATATCTGGGATTTTTTATTTCAGCTTATGAAACATGGGACCAACTCTTTACATGTTGCTGCATATTTTTGTTAGCTTTGAAAGTTGATTAACTTGTAAACTCACTTTTGAGAAAATGGCATTTGAATGTTTTGGTAGTACTATTGGAGAACACTTCTTTGTCTACACCCATTCAGCATCGTTCACACCCTCTTTACCCATCTCTTTAAGGGTTGATCCGAATGTACTAAGAGCAGTCAAGCACCCAAGCTTACTTGCTAGCTAATTCCAGACATCTAAGTGAGAGAGAACAGCTCACTGAACATTACTCATCCTAGCAGAGCTGGTTAGGCTGTTGTTATCCAGGGGGTTGGTGACTGCAACTGTGCGGTCAGATTGTCCGTTCGTAAATTCAGAGCGTTTCGCGTTCAGAGCGCACACCGGACGCTCAGGCCGATGAGTAGGGTTGATCTGAACGGTCTGACCTCACAACGACAGTCAAGAACCAAAGCTAACTGGCTAACATTGGCTAGCTACTTCCAAATAATGAGAGAACAGCCCACTCTGACCATTTTACTCCCCCTAGCAGAGCTGGTTAGGCTGTTTTCATGTTATCCAGAGCGTTGGTGACTGTAACTGCGCTGCTGGCAACATTTTAATTTGCTTTTTTGCCAGCGTTTACTGACACCAGCCATGTTCAACGTGTGTTGAGCGTTCGTAAATTCAGCAGTTATTCTGCACTCTCTGGCACACTCAGACGAGAGTGCTCTGAAATCGGAGTAGATGGCCAGACTGAATTCACGAACGCACTCAAAATGACTACTTGCATAGTCTTTTGTTAAGACATGTAGCTATCTAGGTAAACAATGAACCATAATCCCAACTCATGATGTTACTACCCTGCATGAACCTGCAGGTAGCTAACCAACCAGGTTCAATGTTAGCTAGCTAACATTAGGCTACAGCTAGCTAAGCAAATGCTTCTGAGATACGAATAAGGTCATACACTTAACATTAGCTAGCGAGCCAGCCAGCTAACAGCTAAACAATGAACCATAATCCCAACTCATGACGTTAGCTGGCTGGGTACTACCCTGCAGGTAGCTAACCAACCAGGTTTAACACTGGGCTACAGATAGCCAAGCAAATGGCTCTTTCTGTCAAAATTAGAAACGTGTAATATCTGAAAATGTAGCTAGCTAGACTTTCTTACCCCTATACATAATTAATGGTTGGACGCGTCTCCTGTCGGATGCCATGGTTGCCCTTAGTTTGAAGATTTAAATCGGGAGACAGGTGTTTTCTCCATCTCCTTAGCTATCATACTCGAATTCCACTGATTTCAAAACTCAGTCCTCCAGAAAGTGGAGAGCAACACTTACACAGTTTTAATACACGATACATAAAAAAAGCAGTGTTAGACAGGATTACCTAGACATACTGACCAGCTCAAATAGACACAAGCGTGTCTCTCAGCATGACCAGCCCACTCATTATCTGAGCCAAATCATGGCTAGTGGGAAGGTTGCTCACTTTTTCTGTGGCTAAACCAACTAGGCTCGTCATTTAACAATTGTATTCGTATTTACAGATGGTATACAAGTTTGTTATTAAGGCACATGAAAGTTCACATGTTCGAGAAGGCATTTCTGGCCAAAAAAAACATTTTGATAGAAATGTTAAGTTTACGTTCAAACGGCTCTCCTGTGAAGTAGTGACCAGCGACATACGCCTAGTTTCCTGAGACGGGTGACATATTTCCATAGTGATAGGTGTAATGGAAGGGCAGAGATGGGGAGTTGACAGTGTGAAACTCATCGCATGCTGAAGACACATTGAGCTAATTTAAATCTATTATACTGCTTTGTACGACAATCTGTCTCGGACTGTCGTGCACTGCTATGCAAGGGTCTTGAGATACTCTTTCTCCGGGAGCTTACCTGCTCAAGCCGGTAGGCAGTCTCTCTGTGCATCTGCTGCAGGGCGTTCTTCGCAGCGCCATCCTGGCAAACCAGTTTGTCCCTGGACTCCTTCAGCTCCCTCAGCAGCTCCTCCACCCGGCCCTCCAACTGGGAGAGACACAAAAGACATTGTAGGGTGAAGTTGCCCCTAGACACTGATCTTGGGACTGTTTTGCATTTCCCCCACTAATTGCTAAGGTTTGGAGGGGAAACTGATCCTAGATCTGTAACTAGGAGAAACATCACCCAGGAGCAACAAAGAGTAGAGGACAGGTCCGTCAGGTTAGACAGGGACAGACCTGGTTTAACCTGCCTGACTGACAAGCATGCAAACATACATAACAGTGCCTTCAGAAAGTATTCTCAACCCTTCACTCTATCCACATTTTGCTGTATTACAGCCTGAACTTAAAATGTATTAAAATGTAGATTATTTTGTTACTGGCCTACACACAATACCCCATAATGTCAAAGTGTAATTACGTTTTTCGAAATGTTTACAAATTGTTGTAAAATTAAAAACTTAAATATTTTTTGTCAATTAGTATTCAACCTCCTTATTTACTCTTGTAATAGCAAATTCTGGAGCAGAAATCACTCTGTGACTACCTCATCTCGATGGGTAGTTGAGAAGACTTGGTCTATCTAAAATGCACACGCACAGACAACAAACTGAAGGACGGACAAACAGCAATACGTCTCTTGTCAATGCTCTGATAAGCGTGGGTGCCTTTTGACGCACGTGACAGTTTCCTGCCTCTAGTTGTGCACATGGCGACAGCAGGTTGTTGTCCAGGCAGTCTGCTTTGTTTGGTAGTGTTATTACCGCTTTGACAGGGCCCCCGCATTTTGATCAAATTAAATGGTCATCTCGCTGTAACCATCTGTTCTCTAACAAAACACCACCTCTCTTATAATGATTTGAATTATAGATTACACAGAGATTGGAAATTAATGTCCCAGTTGGGCTATAAAGGTTCCCTGGTTTCCATTCAAGCTGACCCATGTTTAAAAAGCAGTCAAGACAAAAAATCATATCACCTATTTGGGCATTCACTAATGAAGAGTCAAGGTGTACTGAAAATCACCAATCACAACTCAAGAATCACTGGAATCTGGTGCAGTATAAAAGCTAATCTACATTATTTATGTATTTAACCTTTAACTAGTCAAGTCAATTAATAACAAATTCTTATTTACAATGACGGCCTAACCCTAACCCGGACGACGCTGGGCCAATTGTGCGCCACTCGGAAGCAACATTAACAACTACAAGACATTAGTTGGAATACAATTTTTGTGCATTCTGGATACACCGATTCTGCTAATATTATCAGATCTTTACACTGAAGCATATAATCTGCAGAGATCGTCACTGAATTTGAGCATCTAGAATGCACTCTTTGTTTAGTCCTGGCCCTGCTATGACTTTGCCTACTAAGTTAACTCCCCCTGGCCTTAAGTCAACTGGTCATATCATATGAGGTCTGAACTTCTACGAGGGCCCATGTTCATAAAGCCTCTCAGAGTAGAAGGGCTGATCTAGGATCAGGTCACCCGTGTCCATAGAATTATGATCTAAAGAGCAAAATGTATCCTAGATCAGCGCTCCAATTCTGAGATGCTTTGAAAATATGGGCCCTGGATAGGGCTGTTACGGCGACCGTTTTAGAGCCACACCAGCAGTCACAAATCATGACCGCAGTCAAATTCCACGTGACCGTTGAGTCACAGTAACTAGGCTTCTTCAAAACTGCGCTCTGATGCCGTCGATGGTCATTAGTAGCCTACCAAATCAAACACTTCATGACAGCCCTGGCATTCAGAGTTTGAGCGGAATAGGATCACGCTGCACAGCGAGAGCAAACTTCTCATAGCTGGCTGAGGCATGGAATTAAATAAGTGTTCCTATAAGCCCATGTTGCGCAACATTTCTATAGGCTATGCAATTGAGTGAGAAAACAGAGTTTTGATGGCCTCTATTAAAAATCGGAGGACCCCATCAAGATTCTATAGGCTAGACCTACTATATTTATTCATAAAATTATGCACATTGCATCGTTTTACAACCGGAGTAGCCTACCTGGCTAGCATGAAAATGAGCCACGGTTAACCTGTTAGGGAGCGGCGGCAGTGTTCGGAGGTTTGGAGAGTCTGGCGTGCCCAAAGTAAATTGCCTGTTACTCAGGCCCAGAAATAGGATATGCACATAAATATTAATATTGGATAGAAAACACCCTGAAGTTTCAAAAACGGTTAAAATAATGTTTGTGAGTATAACAAAACTGATTTGGCAGGCGAAAAACCTGAGAAAATCCTTCTGGAAAATGTGATTCTGTGAAGTGACACTTTTCCCATTGACATGCTATAGAAAGGAGGGGATCCAGCTCCCAGATTGCAGTACCTATGGCTTCCACTAGATGTCAACAGTCTTTAGACAAGGTTTCAGTCTTTCATCTTGAATAACCAATGAGTAATAGCTGTTCTTCCTGAGGTCTAGTAAAGTGTCCTGTCATGGTTTACGCGCGTGACAGTGAGCGCGCTCTTAGCTATTTTTCTTTTCTATTCAATAGGCTATATTCCGTCTGAAATATTATCGTTTATATTCATATTAGGGTATCTGAGTATTGATTAGAAACGCTGTTTGACTTGTTTCGACGAACTTTACCGGTACTTTTGGGATATTGTTTGTCTGCATGGATGAACGCCTTTGAGCAGGTGGATTACTGAACAAAACGCGCCAACCAAATGGAGCTTTATGGATATAAAGAGGGACTTTATCGAACAAAAGGACCATTTATTATGTAGCTGGGACCCTTGGGATTGCCATAAGATGAAGATCTTCAAAGGTAAGCAATTTATTTTATCGCTATTTCTGAGTTTGAGTAGATTTGCTACAAATTGAGATATTTATTTAAATAGTGATCCATTCTGACTACAAAAACCAGCAAAATTAGGAAACATCCCTTTTTCAGGACCCTGTCTTTCAAAGATAATTCGTAAAAATCCAAATAACTTCACAGATCTTCATTGTAAAGGGTTTAAACACTGTTTCCCATGCTTGTTCAATGAACCATAAACAATTAATGAACACGTACCTGTGGAACAGTCGTTAAGACACTAACAGCTTACAGACGGTAGGCAATTAAGGTCACAGTTATGAAAACATAGGACACTAAAGAGGCCTTTCTACGGACTCTGAAAAACACCAAAAGAAAGATGCCCAGGCATGAACTGCAGATGTGGCCAGGGCAATAAATTGCAATGTCCGTACTGTGAGACGCCTAAGACAGCGCTACAGGGAGACAGGACGGACAGCTGATAGTCCTCACAGTGGCAGGCCACGTGTAACAACTGCCCGAGTTACATCAGGAACTCACAATCCCTCCATCAGTGCTCAGACTGTCCATAATAGGCTGAGAGAGGCTGGACTGTGGGCTGGGGCGGTGTGTCACCGCATCATCGGACGGAGCTTGTTGTCATTGCAGGCAATCTCAACACTGTGCGTTACAGGGAAGACATCCTCCTCCCTCATGTGGTACCCTTGCATGACCCTCCTGACATGACCCTCCAGCATGACAATGCCACCAGCCATACTGCTCATTCTGTGCGTGATTTCCTGCAAGACAGGAATGTCAGTGTTCTGCCATGGCCAGCGAAGCACCCGGATCTCAATCCCATTGAGCACATCTGGGACCGGTTGGATCGGAGGGTGAGGGCTTGGGGCAATTCCCCCAAAAAAATGTCCGGGAACTTGCAGGTGCCTTGGTGGAAGAGTGGGGTAACATCTCACATCAAGAGCTGGCAAATCTGGTGCAGTCCATGAGGAGGAGATGCACTGCAGTACTTAATGCAGCTGGTGGCCACACGAGATACTGACTGTTACTTTTGATTTTGACACCCCCCCTCCTTTGTTCAGGGACACATTATTCAAAATCTGTTTTTTGCTGAGTTTACATTTTTCACACAGGACCACGTGCTGACACAGACCAATCATGGGCTAAGAGGAGGCTCACTCTTCGCACATGCACCTAAGGGGGTGTGGTGTGCTATCCAGATGAGAGTGTGGAGTCAACAAGACAAGTGGAGATGTAGGGGCTGACCAATGTCTATGAGGCTGACAGAGGATGAAAGAGTGGGGGGAAAAAAAAAAAGAGTATGGAGATGGAGGATTGCGCTCACACGACATTTGAAATATCAACTTAGTAAGCAATTATAATTGAATAAATGTTGAAATCCATGATGTTGAAATCGTATGTCTGAAGTAATTTTTTATGACGACAAAATTATACAGTTGCACAAATGATGAAGATAGTCTACAACCATATAAAAGTACAGAATCGAGATAATGATTTCATAATTTATATATAATCCACTTTTTTGTCATGGGGTAATCCAATCTAGCCTAACCGAGTTGTGATCGGTTGTTGTGATGGTAGCCCATAAACTCTTTATTTTCAGGTGGAAGGATCAAGGTCATATGATACCTAGACTAGATAGGGCACTCACGCACACTTAACTTTGCACCAATTTGAGTTTGATTTTACAAAGAGAGTCACCATGCTGGGCATTTTATGTGTTTAACAGTCCTAATCATCACTCGAAAGAGTCTAAATTCAGATTGGCTAGGTTCTTCTGCTGCAAAGATTACAGTAGGCTTGCATCAGGTTCATAGACATTTTAAAAAATTTAAATGGTTGACTCCCTCAGACAGGATGAAAACTACATCGAACATGATCCTTTGCTAGTTACGGCTACTTTCACCATGAACCTTAGCGATGCAATTCGGCCCCATTCAAGCAATATGGCGCGCTTCAAATGCAAATATTTCTGGCTTCATACACCATCGTGAGTTTTCCATAAGAGTGTGCGGCTGACGTCAGCACTATCCCTAGTGCAGAAAATGCTATTATTCCCATGCATCAAGCCCTGGTTGAAAATGGGGCTTTGATCCCATGCCCAAATGATCCCTATAACACCCTTATTTTATCTGTTAGAAGGCCATCTGGTGAATATCGTTTTGTGCAAGATCTTAGAATAGATAATGATGCTGTTCACGCAAGAGCACCCCTGGTGCAGAACACAGTTACTATTCTTTCCCAAGAGCTGTTGTTTCTTGGTTATAGATTTGGCGAAAGAAAATGTCACCTCATAAATATAAGACATATCCCCAAAGAAAGAAATCTCACTCCAATAAATTTTTATAGAAAGTTGGCAAAAATAGATAAGATCTTGCTACCATGGAAAGGAAAATACCTGTATTTGAGTAAAAATCACCCTGGTTAACTCTTTAGTTACATCACTGTTTACCCATTTGCTTATGGTTTTGCCTACACCTAGCGACCATTTTTTTGTAATTATATGAGCCAAAAATATTCCATTTTATTTGGAATGGCAAGGGCCTATTTATATAATGAATATGAATTTGAAGGGCAGAAATGATTAAATATTAAAGTATTAGACCTCTCATTAGACCATGTTCAAGAATGGCCTTTTTCCCTTAATTCAGATTACAACCACTCATTTTTGGTTATTTGAAAACGAAATCTCCAAAACATCTAAATTTTTTAAACAATCCATAGAAAGTTGGTTGCAATTTCAGTTTAATCCACCAGAAAAGACAGAACAAATAATACAACAAATATTGTGGTTAAACTAAAACATACTAATTGACAAAATAAAAGAGTGGGAGGCCCCGGTGCACAACTGAGCAAGAGGACAAGTACATTAGAGTGTCTAGTTTGAGAAACAGATGCCTCACAAGTCCTTAACTTGCCGCTTCATTAAATAGTACCCGCAAAACACCAGTCTCAACGTCAACAGTGAAGACTCAAAACCATAAGAAACAAGATTCTCTGGTCTGATTAACACTTTGGTTCACCTTTCAACAAGACAACGACCCTAAGCACACAGCAAAGACAATGCAGGAGTGGCTTTGGGACAAGTCTCTGAATGTACTTGAGTGGCTCAGCCAGAGCCCAGACTTGAACCCGATCGAACATCTCTGGAGAGACCTGAAAATGTGGCAGTGGACCTCCCCATACAACCTGACAGAGCTTGAGAGGATCTGCAGAGAAGAATGGGAGAAACTCCCCAAATACAGATGTGCCAAGCTTGTAGCATCATACCCAAGAAGACTCGAGGATGTAATCGCTGCCAAAGGTGCTTCAAAGTACCGAGTAAAGGGTCTGAATACTTATGGTAATGTATTTAAATACAAATTACATTACCCCCAAAAAATGTAACCGGTTTTTGCTTTGTCATTACGGGGTATTATGTGTAGATTGATGAGGGGAAAAACTACTTAATCCATTTTAGAATAAGGCTGTAACATAACAAAATGTGTAAAAAGTCCAGGGGTCTGAATACTTTCCAAATGCATTGTATATGAGGTTTCAAGTTATCAACTTTAAATGCTCAATACAGAATAGCCGTGTGGACGCAGTCCCTCAGAAATCGGTCGGGAGCAATATAATTTGAATTTTATTCAGCTATGTTCAATTGTATTCTTCTTACTACAAAATAATGCACATTATAATTATAAGCACATCTTTCTGCTATCTGGCATTGCCAGATCAAGGCCTAACATAAGGACGACTCGGTTCTTCTGAAATAGGCTACATTTTCTTCATATCATGTTTCTTTAGACCTGCCTAAAATAAATACGATTTATTGTGATGGTGCAGGCTATATTAAATAGATTTATTAGACATTTTAAAATGTAGATGTTCCAAAAGGTCTGCATCAGTGGCTTTTAGGCTATGCATAGAAGCCCGGAGATGCTAAAAGTGTTTATTAACAGTCGATTACCATTACCGACACAGCCCTAGCCAGACAAAAGAGGATGGGCTCCACCTCAAGAGTAAGATTTCTCAACAGTCGGTTTTCCCTTGCCACCATGGTTTGACTTTTGAAGGTTCACCTGGGTTTTCATTAGTACTGTAGGTTGAAATGCATTTGTGGGGGGGGAAAAACAGTATTATTGTATCATCAGTATCATTATTCACAATTGAGTGAACTTGTAGCATCTCCGTAAACTACTGATATTAGATGATTCAAATGGGAAACTCAGGTGAGAAGAGAGCTCTTCACTGATGTCTAAATGGAAACCGTTAGAGTAAGAAGTAAGCCAGCCTTGTCCGAGCCAGACAGCCCATAAGGCAGCAGCCATGAGGCAGCTTGATGTACAAGTACACCCCCTGGACGTGACACCAGTCTGGAGTTGGAGTGCTTACCTTCTTCACGGTGCCCATGTGCTTTTTCTCCGTCTCCACCCTCCTTTTCAGTTCTTCCCTCATGATGTCCTTCTCTGAGCAGATACCCAGGACCAGCTCCTGGTGCTTATTGTTTTCATCCAGTAGCCTATAAGGTCAACAGTCCAAGCGTAAGGGTACAGCCACACAGACGCATGAACAGAGATGGAAATTGTATATGAAGTATGTTTTTGTCCTTCAAAAGTACAAGATCTCTATTAAAAAGCATAACTTTTCAAATAGACAAGAGGGCATTTTCTACAGAACAAGTTGGGGATATTTCAGCTTGTGATTGCAGAACGTGCATAAAAATAAGAGATACGAGAATTCATCTATCCACAAAAAAGGATAGATATAATTTAAAAGAACCAAATCAGGTTAGAATTAGTGCATGCAATGAGTGATACGTATCTGTGATGTATAAGGTTCGAGACCTACACTGGTATCATGTGAATGTTTACTTTGCACACAATATACCAAATTATAGCGACATACAACTTGTACGAATATTTTGAAGACAAATACACCACGCAGAGTACTAAAGGTCAAGAGGGAATTAACGATCAATGGAAATAGTGTTTCTTCTGTAATAGGGAATGAATGATCAATGGGTCATAAACATGGGAGGAATTTGTCTAGGCATTGGGCCTGAAACAGGATACTTGTTATCTTGCCATTGGCCAAGTTTTATTGCAAGGAATTCTAATTGGTCAACCACAGGCTAGGGTTGGGTTATAAAACTACATCCTGTCCCTTTGTTCTGTAGAGAATCACTGAGGACAGGGGAGAATGAACATTACCTCTCAGCGTAACATCTATGATTTGTCCTCTTTGAATAAACCTATTGTTCTCCCCCTGATTTGCATTGGGGTCTGTGTTATTGAAGAGTAACATCAACTGCTAACAATCTTCATGACTCTGTTACACATCACCATGGTATTTATTACCTTTTGATAGCCTTTTCCTGCTGCACATACTTGTACTGGATGCACTTCTCAAAAACCATTGTGGAGCCATCCTGGTCAGCCTGCATGCCATTTACATGGGGTCCACCCTTGCGCCCCCCTCCCCCTCTCTCGGGCAACTGGCAGGAGAGCAGCTCCTGCTCCAGCTCATCCAATAGGGACTCCTGGGAGACCGACCGCTGGATCTGAGTCATGAGCTTGCGGCTGCAGTCCGTGTCGTAGGGGCTGGGCGAAGAGTTGGTGTTCGTGGGGGCCATCGTTTGTGGACTGGAAATTCCAGGGTCTGCAAAGTCAGAGCTGGGTGTGGAGGGCGTGGCTTGGCTATTGGTTACTGAATCTTGAATGACGTTTTCCTTTGTAGGGGGGGGTTCCACGGAGCATTTGAGGGGGCCATCGACAACAGCTGGTTGAGATTCTGCGTCTCTGTTCGGAATAGAGGTTGAGCAGTCACCCACTCCAACTTGAGTAGCGGGTGGAGATTCCACTGTCTTGCCCAGAAGCGACGACAAGCTTTCTATTGTCACCTCCAAAACTGAGTTGCTGCTTTCCATTACCTCATCCAAGACCGAGAGTGGACGTTCAGTTGTCCCATCTACAAGAGTTCTTGCGTCTTCCATTGAGGCTGTCCCAATGTCACAGCTAATGTCCACATTGGCAGACTCCTCTCCACCCTCTTGCTGGCACTTTTTCTTCTTCTTGTGTTGTATCCCATCTCCCTCCAGACTCTCACATTCGACGTCATTCCCCCTTTCTGTACAGACCTCGTTTTCCTCCATCGTTGTGTCACTCCTGTTGCTCTTGTTGACCCCTGTTGACCCCTTCGGCAAGGAGTTGACCTCTGACCCCTGGGTCAGGTCTGAGGCAGAGGCTGGGTCAGACTGCTCCATGGTTTTCCTCAGCTTCACACCTGACACACAGAGAGAGAGAGAGAGAGAGAGAGAGAGAGAGAGAGAGAGAGAGAGAGAGAGAGAGAGAGAGAGAGATGTGGTGTAGAGAGAGAGAGAGAGAGAGAGAGAGATGAATGGGAATGAAAGTCTGACATCACTAACTACGTAATATGAAACACTTCCAGCATAAATTGCACATATAGCCTAGGCCTAGAGGATACCCTTTGGAATTTGACAGGGCAGGACTATTGCTTTAAATGGGACTAACACCACTTCCTTTTACAGTAACATACAGCGATAATGATGCCACTTTAATTTCCTTTTCCTTATTACCGTTAACCCAGCTGGGCAAATCAGGGGTTCTACACTAACTTTTTACACACATGATTTGGTCACACCATTTAAAAAATAAATACAAATATTATTAATAATGACCTGGCCTGTGTCCCATAATGTGGCTGCATTCCATACAAAACCTGTTTTGCCTGCCTTCCATACAGAACCTGATGTGCCTGCATTCCATACATAGCTAGCTAGCTAACATCAAACAGGTTAATGTCAACACACCATAGCCATGGGTCTGCAAAATCAAATCGAATGGTACTCTACTCATGACAAAAAATCTGATTTGACATTGTAGTGGCTATCGCGGTTTTGGTTTTTGTTTTTTTGTTTAGTGACATTGCGAATATAATATTTTTGGTATTGCCACAACAATGCCACAGTGCTGGGAGCTAACCAACCATGTTCAATGTTAGCTAGCTACCATTAGGATCTAACTAGAACAGCAAACGGCTCTGGGAAACAAATAATGTCAGCTAGGGAGCCAGGCAGCTAACGTTAGCTAGCTAGTTAACAGTACACTTTAGCTTGAAATGAAACCACTTTCTGTCAAAATTAGAAAATGTGTAATATCTGAAAATGTAGCTAGCTAACGCTAGACTATCATCATGCTTGATGGACATGTCTCCCTGTCACGGATGCCATGCCACGGTCGCTCTTAGTTTGAAGATGGAGAAAACACCTGTCTCCGTATTACATCTCTTTAGCCATCAAACTCTAATTCCACTGATTTCAAAACTTGATCCCCCAGAAAGTGGAGAGCAATACTTACGCAGCTCCACTACACAATGAAATAAAAATAAAAGCCGCGTTCGACAGGATTACCAGCTCAAATAGACAGAAGCCATCTACAGCAGACCAATCCGAACTCCTCTCTCGGCATGTCCAGCCCACTCATTATCTCAGCCAATCATGGCTAGTGGGAAGGTTGCTGACTTTTTCTGTGGCTAAACCAACAAGGCTCATAATTTATCAATTTTATTCATATTTACAGATGGCATACAAGTTTGTTATTAAGGCACATGAAAGTTCACATGTTCCAGAAGGCATTTCTGCCAAAAAAAAGCATTTTGATTTAAAAAAATGTTTTTACGTTCAAACGGCTCTCTATGGAAGTCGTGACTTGCGACATACGCCTAGTTTCCTGAATCGGGTCACATATAGGCCCTACACGCACCGCACACAGCAGGGCTTGACATTCAAGTAAATGTGCCAGTGGCACACCGGGCCAGTGCCAACAGAAAGCTACTGGCACAAATGACAAAAAAATACTGACAAGGGTCAAGATCTGTCAGGAAAGCCAATAATGTGTGCATCATTTCATTAGCAGGTGATTTTGTCTTTCATTTGAGGGCTGAGAAAGTAGCCTATACAGGGTTCATACAGACATTTGCAAGTCAAATTAAAGCACTTACAATATATTTTTCAAGCACTTAACCTTACAACCGCTGGGCGTCAAACTAATGAGCAGTCATTCTGACTGCAACATTATAACAGTGTAATTAATATATTTCAAATATTCTATAGCAAAAACAATAATTTGGTTGCGTTTAACAGAATACGATTTGTATTTTATTTCCAATACCACAACAGCATTTATTAGTTTGTTACTGTAGGCTTTATGAAGAAAAATAATAATGTTAAATCAATGTTATTATTCATGAACTGCCTTTGTTACAACTATGAAACAGAAAGCATATGCGTTGAAAGATGGTAACAACTTCTTTTTATAACGACAAAATAAAATAAAAATACCCCAACCACGGTCAAAATTCGGGCACACTTCTGTCTATTTGAGCTGGTCAGTACGTGTAATTAATCCGGTCGAACGCAGCTTTTTTTTTTTTAAATGCATCACGTATTAAAAAAATTACAAAAAAAGACTCCACTATGCAAGTATCCATTTCAATAGAATGTCACTGCAACAACTGTTTCAGAGCACTCTCGTCTGAGTTTCCAGAGTACAGAACAAGTTAGGAATTTAGGAACACTCAACACAGGTTGAATATTGTCTGTGTCAGTAAACGTCGGCAAAAAAGCGTAATAAAATTGTTGCCGGGAATGTTAGCTAGCTAACATTGAACCTATTTGGTTAACTTTAGCTAGCTATGACAATCGGATTGTATTGCTAGTACTCTATGGATTAGGATTATGGTTCATTGTTTAGCTAGCATGTCTAAACAAAAGACTCCACTTCGCCAGATGATTACATGACCCATCAAGTTAGCCAGGTGTGTCTGAATGTGATTACAGCGACATTTGTATCTGGAATTTGTATTTCAGCATCCGTAGAACACGCCAGACTCTCCTTCACTAATCATACAAGGAGAATTTGCCTCCCAACTAAACTAAGCAAAAAAAAGAAACGTCCCTTTTTTAGGACCCTGTCTTTCAAAGATAATTCGTAAAAATCCAAATAACTTCACAAATCATTTTAAAGGGTTCAAACACTGTCTCCCATGCTTGTTCAATGAACCATAAACAATTAATGAACATGCACCTGTGGAACGGTCGTTAAGACACTAACAGCTTACAGACAGTAGGAAATTAAGGTCACAGTTGTGAAAACTTAGGACACTAAAGAGGCCTTTCTCCTGACTCTGAAAAACACCAAAAGAAAGATGCCCAGGGTCCCTGCTCATCTGCGTGAACGTGCCTTAGGCATGCTGCAAGGAGGCATGAGGACTGCAGATGTGGCCAAAAGTGCACTTTACTGACGAGTCGCAGTTTTATCTCACCAGGGGTGATGGTCTGATTCGTGTTTATCGTTAAAGGAATGAGCGTTACACCAAGGCCTGTACTCTGGAGCGGGATCGATTTGGAGGTGGAGGGTCCATCATGGTCTGGGGCGGTGTGTCACAGCATCATCGGACTGAGCTTGTTGTCATTGCAGGCAATCTCAACACTGTGCGTTACAGGGAAGACATCCTCCTCCCTCATGTGGTACCCTTCCTGCAGGCTCATCCTGACATGACCCTCCAGCATGACAATGCCACCAGCCATACTGCTCATTCTGTGCGTGATTTCCTGCAAGACAGGAATGTCAGTGTTCTGCCATGGCAAGCAAAGAGCCCAGATCTCAATCCCATTGAGCACGTCTGGGACCTGTTGGATCGGAGGGTGAGGGCTAGGGACATGCCCCCCCAGAAATGTCTGGGAACTTGCAGGTGCCTTGGTGGAAGAGTGGGGTAACATCTCACAGCAAGAACTGGCAAATCTGGTGCAGTCCATGAGAAGGAGATGCACTGCAGTACTTAATGCAGATGGTGGCCACACCAGATACTGACTCTTACTTTTGATTTTGACCACCCCTTTGTTCAGGGACACATTCAATTTCTGTTAGTCACATGTCTGTGGAACTTGTTCCGTTTATGTCTCAGTGGTTGAATCTTGTTATGTTCATACAAATATTTACACGTTAAGTTTGCTGAAAATAAACGCAGTTGACAGTGAGAGGACATTTCTTTTTTTGCTGAGTTTATATAGAAGATAATGCAATAATGTTACCAGGACGCCACCCAGGACAAACACTTTGGTGGAAAGATGCTGCCATCCCATGTGACAAAAGCAGCAGTGTGGCGTCTCTACAAGGAATCGATAACAACTAGGGTTGCAAAGGGTCAGAAACTTTCCGGTAATTTTTCTCAATTTTTCCGTAAATGTTCAGAATTCTTTCCCGTACATTTTCCATGGGGAAGTTAACCATGGGAATTTGGGGAATTTTACTTAAATTCATCAAAAAAGTTAGCTTACAACAGTGAACCTTTGTTGTGGAATACACCAATTCTAGGTCTTGTGGCATATATTGGTTAAACTATCCCCTATTCAATGGAATTGCAATCCTCTGCATGCACAGTGCATTCTTCCATCACATGTACAGCTGATTCTCAAGATCTTGCCCACTAATGAGATGCTATTGAGCCCAGACTACTACACTGTCTGAGCCAAGGACTACATGCTTTCTGGTAAGTTTTGATTACAATACTGGGTGGGGTAAATATATTTCACATGACATACATGATTTTCTTGTTAACTATTAAATAGTAGTCTACATCAAAGTGTGTTTAAAGCATTTCTAACTTGTTAACAATTTCTGCTAGTTAGATGTTTCTACAATGTGGGTTTTAGCTTGCTTGAGCCTGCTAACTGAGGAGTGTTAATTCACCTGTTTTTATCTTCCAAAAGAGTTTTATTCTAACTGCTTAACTATTTATCTGTACATGGAATTGTATGTTGTTTTTTTATATTTTTTTTTATATTTTATCATCTTTACAGGAAAATGCCACGGGCACTATCTGATGTGTGGAGACATTTCACTGCAGCTAATGTAGAAGGAAAAGCTGTGTACATTTGCAAATACTGTGCCAAATCATATGTGAAGAATGCAACAAAGATGCAGAATCATCTGGCCAAGTGCATAAAGTTCCCTCAGCACTCACAACAAGCAACCTCCAACAAAAGTCCCTCTACTTCTATTCGAGGTGAAAATGATTAATCAGACACCTCATCGATAGCAACAGCTCATGGTCCACCTGGAATCAATGGTCCTCCTGGAAGTTTTTTTGACTCAATGGTGGAACGTAGTCAGAGAAATTCTGATGAATGTCTTGCTCGAGCTGTGTATGCAACTGGTTCACCTCTGATGCTCACAGGCAATGTGTATTGGAAGAGATTTCTGAATGTTCTTCTCCCAGCATACACCCCTCCAACCAGACATGCTTTATCTACTCATTTGCTGGATGCAGAGTTCAACAGAGTTCAAGTGAAGGTCAAGCAAATCATAGAGAAAGCAGACTGCATTGCAATCAATCTCTGATGGGTGGTCGAATGTTAGTGGGCAAGGAATAATTAACTACATCATCTCCACCCCTCAACCAGTATTCTACAAGAGCACAGACACAAGGGACAACAGACACAGCGGTCTCTACATGGAAGATGAGCTGAAGGCAGTCATCGATGACCTTGGACCACAGAAGGTATTTGCACTGGTGACAGACAATGCCGCAAACATGAAGGCTGCTTGGTCTAAAGTGGAGGAGTCCTACCCTCACGTCACACCAATTGGTAGTGCTGCTCATGCATTGAATCTGCTCCTCAAGGACATCATGGCACTGAAAACAATGGAAACACTACAAGAGAGCCAAGGAAATGGTTAGGTATGTCAAGTAATAGCAGCAATCTACCTCACCAAGCAAAGTGAGATGAATAAGAGCACCACATTGAAGCTGCCCAGCAACACCCGTTGGGGTGGTGTGTCATCATGTTTGACAATCTCCTTGAGGGGAAGGAGTCTCTCCAAGAAATGGCCATATCACAGTCTGCCGATATGGACAGCCCCATCAAGAGGATCCTCCTGGATGATGTATTTTGGGAGTGAGTGGTAAGCAGCCTGAAACTCCTGAAACATATAGCAGTAGCCATTGCACGGATTAAGGGAGACAATACCATCCTGTCTGATGTTCAGACTCTGCTTGAGGATGTAAGAGAATAAATCCTTACTGCCCTGCCCACTTCACTGTTGAGCCAAGCAGAGGCAACTGCAGTTCTGAAATACATAAAAAAGCACTGCAGCGTACATGTTGGACCCCAAGTATGCTGGCAAGAGCATCCTGTCTGGTGCAGAGATCAACAAGGCCTGTGGTGTCATCACTACCGTGTCTCGCCACCTTGGCCTGGATGAAGGTAAGGGTCTTGGCAATCTGGCGAAGTACACTTCCAAGCAAGGTCTTTGGGATGGAGATGCAATATGGCAGTCGTGCCAACATATCTCATCAGCCACCTGGTGGAAGGGACTTTGTGGATGTGAGGCTCTTTATCCTGTTGCCTCAATCATCCTCCAAATCCCACCAACATCAGCCACCTCAGAGCGCAACTGGTCCTTGTTTGGGAACACACACACACAAAAGCACGCAACAGGCTGACCAATACAAGGCTTGATAAATTGGTGGCCATCCGGGCAAATTTGAGGCTTTTTGAGCCTGACAACGAGCCATCCTCAACAAGGTTGGAAAGTGATGATAGGTTTGGATATATGAACTTTACATCCTTATTAATCATTAGTTATAATAGAGACCTGAGAGGTGACGTAGCCGAGAATATCCGCGACAATCCTCCACATTTGAGTCTAGAATAATCAGTCATGCGTAGATGCATTTCATGGAGAACCTATATCCGACTTGAATTTCTGTTAATGTGCAAATACCCTACTACATTTGACTGGGTGGTGCAACCGCACAAGTTCCAACTAACACGTTTAGTTGCTGCCCTGCCTAGCCTATTTGGCAATGCCATTGATAAGAGTAAGGCTATTCAAAACCATTGAAAACCTCTGCAAGAGGGACAGGGAGTTTGGGAGGGGATGGGGAAGAAAACAAAATATCAAAACGTTTATTGAGCAGAAATAATATGTACAATAAGACCCCAGTGCTGGCCTCTCCCCGAACGAGAGGCTACACTAACCTTTAGTACACACTTATTTCATGACTTGACCTGTTGGGTGAGGATTATAGGCGCCAGATTTTCCTCCCCCCTCTCCCCCACCAGTTTTATGACCGGTCGTAAAAACTCAGTATTGAGAGTGGAATGTGTGACTGTGGAACACACAGAGAGACTTGGCCAAAGTTTAACATAAAAAGGTTGAATAATGAAAAAGTATTTCTGTATTCCAACCAGTTGGAAGGGTCCGTGGGACTTAAAGAACAATCCTGTTGAATTTGTTAATAATTTGCAATGTAACTAAGGACAGTAGAAGAACATAACTGTATCTCAGAATGTGTATAATTCTCAGTGATCAAATTCACATCCAAATGTTGGGGAACTGATATGATTAAATATGAAACTATTTGTGAGAAGACGTAATGTGATGTTAAACTTCTAAATGAGAGAACTGTTTTTCATATGAAGTCTTAACAGAGTCAGTGGCCACGCCCACTTGAGCACAGACATTACAACAAAACGAGAGAACGCCCCTTTTGTCGAGTGCTTAAATAGCACTCGTGACAAAATGTACATTTAGTCAAGAAAACGCAGGGACGGGAGTCCCCACGTTGAAATGGCTACTACTCTACAGACCAGAGAGCATGGAGCTGTAGCTACATGTTGAAACGGTTAGCAATTTAAATACAGACCAGGGGACGTGAGGACGCAGTCCACACACATGAAATGGTTAAGAAAACTATGAGACCACACATTCACAGTCTGCAGCTGTATATGTAAAATAGTCTAGTAAACTCAACCGAAGACGAGAGAACACTTCCCTATCAAATGACCAAATTGTACTCTGAAAGATCCATTCTGGAGAACATGTCCCTATCGAACGACCATTGGTATGTCAGACGTATCCATTATAACAGAGCTACAACTATGCAAGACTGATCTCTGGTGGACAAACCAGAGACTTTGTCGACTGACTCTCCAGCAGACAGACCGGCGATATCAACAGAGAGACAACAAGACATACAGAAGTAAATATATAAATTGCAATTCCTTTCGAATGAGTGGCTGTTCATGAGCAAAGCATTAGCATTTCAATGAGCCTAGTTATCAACTGTGTGTAGTGGGTCCCATTCTGTCTTTCCCGCTCTTTATCTGTCCCCACCCCCTTTCCACTGTCTACCAAGCAGTCACATCGGTTTAGTCCACTAGGGATCTTTCAATGCATTGCGTTAGTAACCAATAACCAACTGTTTGTGTGTTTATGTAATTCTGTGTGATTATTTAGTTAGTTAGTGAATAAATAAGCCAATTTGTATATTGCTTATTCATCATTTATGCTAGGGTTCGTGCAGATCTCCAAGGATTTTGCGACATTCAGAATGAGATTGATAGAAGGTAAACAATTAATTAATGACTGATTGATTGATGACTGAAATTTAAAATACCTATAAGAGTTCATTCGGAAAACGAGAACTTGTTAAATAAACTTTTTCGGTGGTGCCCCAAGATTACTACTTAATTACTACTTAGAGCTAAAAAATATCACTTACCTTTCGAAGAACTTCTGCTGAAGGCTTCCCAAGTGTCCAACGAAGACATCCAATTGTTCTTTTGTTAGAAAAAGTTATTATATCCATAAATCTCAGTTTGGTTGGCGTGTTATGATCATAAAATCCACCGTTGAGTCGCCCATTGAACCGTGAAGAGAACACGTTCAAATTATACCTATAAACTTTCTACAAACAAATCAAACATTTTTAATGTATCCTTAGGTATCCTTTTATGTATATTTACTGTAATATTTCAACTGGACGATAATGTTGATATGTTCTGGTGAAGCTCAGTTTCTCTAGTTAATCTGTTTTCGGTGTGCGGTGTAAGTGTCGTGTCTTTGGACTAGCATTAATGTTATGACGATTGTTTTGTCAAATCAATTAACTTCTTAGGGAGTGGCAGCAGAGGTGACTGTTTTGGAGAGTCTGGTGTGCGCTAAGTAAAATGCCTGCCACTCAGGCCCAGAAAATAGGATATGCACATAATTAGTACTATTGGATAGGAAACACTCTGAAGATTCTAAAAGTGTTAAAATAATGTATGTGAGTATACCGGGTAGTGTCCCGGATTTCACCGGGTAGTGTCGGGACTCCTTAAGTAGTTAAACATGACACTGACAACAAATGTTTAACATTTTACTTAAAAACCAAATGTAATTGATCTCATTACCGCAACATAACATTTGTGACCAATTTCAGGAAACTAAGCGCATGTCGCAAGTCACGACTTCACATTTTATCAAAATGTGTTTTTTGGCAGAAATGCCTTCTGGAACATGTGAACTTTCATGTGCCTTAATAATAAACTTGTATGCCATTTGTAAATATGAATAAAAGTGTTAAATTACGAGGCTTATTGGTTAAGCCACAGAAAAAGTAATCAACCTTCCCAATAGCCATGATTGGCTGAGATAATGTGCGGGCTGGACATCCCAAAAGATGAGTTTGGATTGGTCTGCCATATAGAAGGCTTCCGTCTATTTGAGCTGGTCAGTCTTTTTTTTTTTATGTATCGTGCATAAGTGTTGCTCTCCACTTTCTGGAGGATAAAGTTTTGAAATCAATGGAATTAGAGTATGATAGCTAAAGAGACGGAGAAAACACCTATCTCTGGATTTCATCTTTAAACTAAGGGCAACCGTGGCATTGCATCCGTGACAGGGAGACGCGTCCATCATGCATGATGATGCATACGGTTAAGAAGGTAGCTAGCTAGACTTTTTCAGATATTACATGTTTCAAATTTTGACAGAAACGTTACGTGTATGACGTTATTATTCGTATCCAAGAAACGTTTGCTTTGCTAGTTAGAGCCTAATGTTAGCTAGCTAACATTGAACCTGGTTGGTTAGCTCCCAGAAGATTTATGCAGGGTAGTAAACAGCATGATTTGGCACTATGTTCACTGTTGTTTAACTAGCTAACGTTAGCTGGCTGGCTTGTTAACTAACGTTACGTGTGTGATCTTACACGTTGTTTACCTAGCTAGGTTCATTGTATACAACACCCGTTGAATATGGCCGGTGTCAGTAAACGTCGGCAAAAAAGCAAAATGAAATTGTTGCCAGTAGAGCTGGTTAGGCCGAGAGCGAAACGAGATGGGTGGGAATAAAGCTTAAGAAGGTGTGAACGATGCTGAATGTGTGTAGACAAAGAAGAGCTTTCATTAGATATCAAAACATTCAAAGGCCATTTTCTCAAAAGTGAGTTTACAAGTTGATCAAAGCAGAATTACTTTCCCATCGTTCCTCAAAAATGCAGTGTATGATTTTGTAGCTCTGAGTCTCTACTTTTATCCAATGTAAAAAACATTATTTCAAATTTTGCTACATAAGACAAAATCCAGATGGTTAGTCTCATTTTGTGAATCTTGCTTTTAGTCATTACTACTTGTGTATACATGTCATTTTTATGTAAACGTATTTGGATAAAGAACAAAAAGCACACTATGAGATTAAGTACACATTTTATTTTCCCAAATATTTCCTTAATATTGGTGAAGTACGGTAATGATAAGCAGGTTCCGAGATGAGAATGCATGTTTTGGGTAATGAGTGTTTTAATCGTGTCATTGAAAAACTGCACTGAGCTCTATTTAGAGACTCAGAAATCCAATACATCAAACAGTCATCAAAACTGTCATTTGTTAATCCTTAATGACCTTTATAAAATTAAAATGTAATCGACTAACATACCGATTATTTTAGCATTAGTATAAGTACTGTAATCAGGGGTGCAGCTTTGGTTTTAGAAGTGGGGACAACAACAATGAAATACAATTTTTTTTTAAGTATATATTAAAGGGGGTAGATAGATCACCTTTAATATTGCAGATAGATTGTGGTTTCCATAAATGTAATTGTCTGCATCATTTCCAAACCCCCATATATTTTCCTTTATTATTTTCCCCTAACCTTACCACCACTCCCCTAATTAGAGTAAACTAATGGACAACAGCACTTAGGCTTCTACTTCCAGCTTATACATGTTCCTAAACAGTATATTTTACAATAGTGATATTTTGTATGTCCCGTCCTTCAGCCCCACTCAACCCCTCCCACCATCCATTTTTTATTTCTAACTGTGCTGTGATGTTTCCCAAATTATTTTGCTAAAAGTATTATTATATTATTGATCGATTGACTATAGCTGCGTGCGAATACTCAAACTAACCATACTAACCGTACTATTTGTGACGTGAATTTAGTATATAGTACGCTTATTGGTCATAGTATGAATATAGTTAGTATGCCAAAAGTTCCCGGATATCGTACAGAATTCACCAAAATACATGCAAAGAACACTTTGTGCTTTTAGGGCCCATAATGGAATTCTTCAGGCAATGGGCGTAGCTTCACAACGTTTTAAGATTTGAAGAAAACGGCAGACAATATGCAGCCGAAGTACAACGAGAGCGGATACAAATTGCATTGCTTCAACCTATTATAACAAAAGCGAAGAAAATGTTGAGCAATGTAATAAAGTAATGACTTTTCAAATAAGTTACCTTACACGTTATGTTGGCTGACAATTTGTTAGCTACGCTGTCCTCAGGAACAACATAGCATATCATTACAGCAGTATGTACCAGTATGTTAGCTAGCTACCTAATGTTTGATGGCTACTTATACATTAAACTTGCCAATATATTAACTATAGGCTAACTACCCAACGTTTATTGACTTGATTACTCCCATCATTCTTAGCTTAGCTAAATGGTATAGTTGTTGTGCGTTCTCAAAAGACATTCGGGTGCTTTCGTAAATTCGCTCTGGCTATCTACTCCGATTTCAGAGTACTCTCGTCAGTGTACCAGAGTGCAGAATAATTAATTTACGAGCGCTCAACACCCGTTGAATATGACCGGTGTCAGTAAACATCGGCAAAAAAGAGTAATTAAATTGTTGCCAGCAGCACAGTTAGTCACCAACACTCTGGATAACATTAACTGCCTAACCAGCTCTGCTAGGGCGAGTAAAATGGTCAGAGTGGACTCAATTGTGTCTGGATTGGGTGCTTGACTGCCGTTGTAAGGTCAGAACGCTCAAATCAACTCTACTCCTCGGCCCAAGCATTCAGTGTGCGCTCCGAGAGCGAAACGCTCTGAAACTACAAACAGACAATTTGACAATGCTCTGAATTTACAAGCGCACTCTGGCACTCCAGATTGAATAAGAACACACCCGAAGTCTTATAATGTCTAACTAGTAATTTGTTATGCTAACTAGATAGCAAGAGGTTGCATAGCAACAGCATCAACTTCCGGTAGACAGGCAAAGCGCTAGTATGCTCAACTGAAAGGATAGTGTTAATTTACAGTATACTAAATTGAACTAATAGTATATAGTTGGTAGTATATACTCATTAAGCATGTAGTATACAGTATGTTAGTATGGGTATTCGAACACACCTCATGACTTTTTAAAATCACCCAGCAGTGCTATTTGCAGAAGGGGACATAACCTGGCAGGGGGTCCTCCCATTTTTGCCGGCATCTAAAGCACATTTCCTGCATTTCTACACCATCTAAATATGACCCATGGCCCTTCTAGCCGTCTCTATCTAGAACAACAAAAAGTCTGCAAAAATGCACAGTCATCAAGCTCAGTAAGAGATTATTAAATATGTTTAAGTGATTGATAAGACTGAACTAGATCCATGCTAATTCAATAATCAATATAGTGTTGCACCTTTAACCAATAGCCTAACAAATGAACAACTCTTACAAATAAAGTACAAAGACTACTTTTGATCATCTTAAATATCACATTTCAGCCAGACCGCCAAACCAACCCGAGCCGCTTACACGCCTGACCCCACCCAGTCTAGTCAATAACTCAACTCTCTCCCCAACACAACTTTCTTCCCATTTTTTTTTTGTCTCTCAATGGAAACGTTTGGAAAACTAAAGTAGAATGAACACACACATACAGTGAGGGAAAAAAGTATTTGATCCCCTGCTGATTTTGTACGTTTGCCCACTGACAAAGAAATTATCAGTCTATAATTTTAATGGTAGGTTTATTTGAACAGTGAGACAGAATAACAACAACAAAAATCCAGAAAAACGCATGTGAAAAATGTTATAAATTGATATGCATTTTAATGAGGGAAATAAGTATTTGACCCCCTCTCAATCAGAAAGATTTCTGGCTCCCAGGTGTCTTTTATACAGGTAACGAGCTGAGATTAGGAGCACACTCTTAAAGGGAGTGCTCCTAATCTCAGTTTGTTACCTGTATAAAAGACACCTGTCCACAGAAGCAATCAATCAATCAGATTCCAAACTCTCCACCATGGCCAAGACCAAAGAGCTCTCCAAGGATGTCAGGGACAAGATTGTAGGCCTACACAAGGCTGGAATGGGCTACAAGACCATCGCCAAGCAGCTTGGTGAGAAGGTGACAACAGTTGGTGCTATANGAACTACACGGGAGGATCTTGTCAATGATCTCAAGGCAGCTGGGACCATAGTCACCAAGAAAACAATTGGTAACACACTACGCCGTGAAGGACTGAAATCCTGCAGCGCCCGCAAGGTCCCCCTGCTCAAGAAAGCACATATACATGCCCGTCTGAAGTTTGCCAATGAACATCTGAATGATTCAGAGGACAACTGGGTGAAAGTGTTGTGGTCAGATGAGACCAAAATGGAGCTCTTTGGCATCAACTCAACTCGCCGTGTTTGGGGGAGGAGGAATGCTGCCTATGACCCCAAGAACACCATCCCCACCGTCAAACATGGATGTGGAAACATTATGCTTTGGGGGTGTTTTTCTGCTAAGGGGACAGGACAACTTCACCGCATCAAAGGGATGATGGACGGGGCCATGTACCGTCAAATCTTGGATGAGAACCTCCTTCCCTCAGCCAGGGTATTGAAACCTTAATGACTTGGAGAAGATCTGCAATGAGGAGTGGGACAAAATCCCTCCTGAGATGTGTGCAAACCTGGTGGCCAACTACAAGAAACGTCTGACCTCTGTGATTGCCAACAAGGGTTTTGCCACCAAGTACTAAGTCATGTTTTGCAGAGGGGTCAAATACTTATTTCCCTCAATAAAATGCAAATCAATTTATAACTTTTTTCACATGCGTTTTTCTGGATTTTTTTTTGTTATTCTGTCTTTCACTGTTCAAATAAACCTACCATTAAAATTAGACTGATCATTTCTCTGTCAGTGGGCAAACGTACAAAATCAGCAGGAGATCAAATACTTTTTTCCCCTCACTGTACACCTACACATTAACACACAGAAACAGTACACCCGCCATATAATTCATATCATAGGCCTAATAGTACTTTAGAGCTCTTTTTACTTGCACACAATATAGCTGGGTCACCACGTCCTGCCCCTAGGGGTCCACAGTCGTGTAGCGCCCCAACCCAACACACCCCACTCAGCTTTAGGATCTTAGTGAAATATTCATCATTTCAGGTGTGTTAGGCTAAGGCCAGAGTGACAACATTACAGCAGATCCCCAGGGCCTGGACTGTGCAGTCCAGAAGCAATGGATTGCCATGTTTTCAATACAGACTCCTTTTGTCGTACAGTATTCCATATAAGGCATCCAGCCAGACCTTATAAAAGTTGCACAGTATACCATTAATCTTAAAACAAATCTAGTGATACTGTACATAACTTGACATTTCCTCCATACATTATGGGAGGATAAATGCTAGGTTACACAGTTTCTTCTGACAATTGTGCGGTCTCCATTTTTTATGCTGCAGGCGGGAGCGGACTGTCATATAAACAACCTGGGTCTGAAAATATTTTTGGTGTCCCACAGAATATTTTTAAATGGTCCTTTCTGCTTTGTATGCATTAGCCTACCAGCATCAACATTTCCAAGCAAACAAAAACAGGGAGAAGGGAAAATCTGTAGACATTAGAGGTCGACCGATTATGATTTTTCAATGCTGATACCGATAACGATTATTGGAGGACCAAAAAAAGCTGATAACGATTAAATCGGCTGATTATTTATTTTTATATTTCATATTTGAAATAATGACAATTACGACAATACTGAATGAACAATGACAACTTTTATCAATAAAATCCATTTAGTCTCAAATAAATAATGAAACATCTTCAATTTGGTTTATATAAACGCAAAAACACAGTGTTGGAGAAAAAGGTAAAAGTGCAATATGTGCCATGTAAAAAAGCTAACGTTTAAGTTCCTTGCTCAGAACATATGAAAGCTGGTGGTTCAATATTCCCAGATCTTCAATATTCCCAGTTAAGAAGTTTTAGGTTGTAGTTATTATAGAAATTATGACGCATTGACTATTTCTCTCTATACCATTTGTATTTCATATACCTTTGACTATTGGATGTTCTAATAGGCACTTTAGTATTGCCAGCCTAATCTCAGGAGTTGATAGGCTTGAAGTCATAAACAGCGCTGTGATCAAGAATTGCTAAGAGCTGCTGGCAAAAGCAGTAAAGTTTGAATGAATGCTTACAAGCCTGCTGCTGCCTACCACCGCTCAGTCAGACTGCTCTATCAAATATCAAAATCGTAGACTTAATTATAATATAATAAACACAGAAATACGAGCCTTTGGTCATTAATATGGTAAAATGCGGAAACTATCATTTTGAAAACAACACGTTTATTCTTTCAGTGAAATACGAAACCATTAGGTATTTTATTGAACGGGTGGCAAAACTAAATCTAAATATTGATGTTACATTGCACAACCTTCAATGTTATGTCATAATTATGTAAAGTTCAGGCAAATTAGTTTGCAACGAGCCAGGCGGCTCAAACTGTTGCATATACCCTGACTCTGCGTGCAATGAAAGCAAGAGAAGTGACACAATTTCCCTAGTTAATATTGCCTGCTAACATGAATTTCTTTTAACTAATATTCAGGTTTAAAAAAATATACTTCTGTGTATTGATTTTAAGAAAGGCAAAAGGGGTTTATGGTTAGGTACATTCGTGCAACGGTTGTGCTTTTTTTCGCGAATGCGGCATTGTTAAATCATCATCCCTGCTAGGTAAAGCCCCGCCTTATCTCAGCTCGCTGGTAACCATAGCAGCACCCACCCATAGCACGCGCTCCAGCAGGTATATCTCACTGGTCACCCCCAAAGCAAATTCCTCCTTTGGCCTCCTTTCTTTCCAGTTCTCTGCTGCCAATGACTGGAACGAACTACAAAACTCACTGAAACTGGAGACACTTATCTCCCTCACCAGCTTGAAGCACCAGCTGTCAGAGCAGCTCACAGATCACTGCACCTGTACATAGCCCATCTGTTAACTTCTTAGGGCTAGGGGGAAGTACTTTGAAGTTTGGATGAAAAACGTGCCCAAAGTAAACTACCTGTTACTCAGGCCCAGAAGCTAGGATATGCATATAATTAGTAGCTTTGGATAGAAAACACTGTTAAAATAATGTCTGTGAGTATTTCAAAGCCTCATAGTTTAACCCCCAGATTGCAGTTCCTATGG
Organism: Hucho hucho; assembly: GCA_003317085.1. Lineage (NCBI taxonomy): Eukaryota > Metazoa > Chordata > Actinopteri > Salmoniformes > Salmonidae > Hucho > Hucho hucho. The sequence goes on along the minus strand of QNTS01001209.1, from coordinate 136,246 downwards.
CTTCCACTAGATGTCAACAGTCTTTAGAAAAATGTTGGAAGCTTCAATCATGAAAATCAAGAGAGTAAGACCACTTGTTCCTGAGTTTACGTTAGGTGTCCTGTTTTGGATTTTGCGCCTAACAGGGAATGCGCGCTCAGTTATTTTTCTCTTCTATTCAGCAGGTTATATTCTGTCTGAAATACATTTGGGATATCGTTTGTCTGCATGGATGAACGCCTTTGGGAAGGTGGATTTCTGAACAAAACGCGCCAACCAAACGGAGCTATATGGATATAAAGAGGAACTTTATCGAACAAAAATACCTTTTATTGTGTAACCTGGACGCTTTGATATGCCATCAGAGGAAGATCAAAGGTAAGCGATTTATTTGATGTATTTTTGAGTTGTGACACCTCTGCTGGTTATGTTATTATGCTAATTGAGTTTGAGTGGGGCGCTGTCCTCAGACAATCAAATGTTCTGCTTTAGCCGTAAAGCCTTTTTGAAATCTGACATTGCTGTTAGATTAACAAGAGTCTAAGCTTTTGAAGGGTGTGCAGCATTTGTATTTTCATGAATGTTTGAAATGAGTATTTTTGTAATTTGAATTTGGCGCTCTGCATTTCACCGGATATTGTTAAAATCGATCCCGTTCACGGGATTGGATCCGTAACAGGTTAATAGCCCAACCAACTACCTCATCCCCTACCGTATTCATTTATTTATCTTGCTCCTTTGCACCCCAGTATTTCTACATTGCACATTCATCTACTGCACATCTACCATTCCAGTGTTAAATTGCTATATTGTAATTACCTCGCCACCATTGCCTATTTATTGCCTTACGTTCCTTATCATACCTCATTTGCACACATTGTATATAGATTTGTTTTTCTACTGTATGTTTGTTTACTCCATGTGTAACTCTGTGTTGTTGTATGTGTCGAACTGCTTTACTTTATCTTGGCCAGGTCGCAGTTGTAAATGAGAACTTGTTCTCAACTTGCCTACCTGGTTAAATAAAGCTGACATTTTTTTTTTTTTATAAAACCCGTTAGGCGAAGTTGGCTGTGATTCGATGATAAATTAACAGGCACCACATTGATTATTTGCAACACAGGACAAGCTAGTTAACCTAGTAATATCATCAACTATGTGTAGTTAACTAGTGATTATATTATGTTTTTTTATAACATAATGTTAATGCTAGCTAGCAACTTACCTTGGCTCCTTGCTGCACTCGCGTAACAGGTGGTAAGCCTGCCACACAGTTTCCTTGTGGAATGCAATGTAATCGGCCATAATCGGCGTTAAAAAAATGCAGATTACTGATTGTTATGAAAACTTGAAAATTGGCCCTAATTAATGGGCCAATGCCGATTAATCGGTCGACCTCTAGTAGACATGCTGAGATAAAGTAATATGCTCTTTGCCAGAATTCAGCCAGCCTTCACAAGGCCACAACATATTCAAAATATGTCCCCATTTGTGCTTTACACCTTCAAAATAATAATTCAATTTCTGAGTGCATGATATTCAGTTTCACTGGCATATAGTACGTTCACGGACGGTCTTAAACTGCAGTAATTTATGTCTGAGATTATATGAACATGACTGGGCCTTCTAACATATCTGTATCCATTAATCATCATCAATAGCATCTGGCTTGTCCAGTGTTTGCTGGACAGAGAGAATAAAGTGTTGTATCTGCAAAAATTCACCTCACCTCTGTCACAGACTGGTCTTCCCTGGCTGCCTGACTCTGCTGAGACCCCTGTCACCATCTGATCCTCCTAAAATGAGGCATGACAAAGAAGTACCTTGGTGTACATTTATACATTATATTATCCAAGAATACAATGGTTAAATAATTGAAATTACCATTATTCCCAGATTCCAGACTGTAGCTTTAAACTTAAGCTGCTGTCCTGTAGCTACTGTAGTTCTACCCATCAATTCAAGATGGAACATTATATCATTCACTGAATATACTTCAAAATTCCCCTGATATCCGTAGACAGGTCTTCCCTGGCTGTCTGACCCTGCTGGGACCCCTGTCACCATCTGATCCTGCTAAGACATGATGAGCATAGAGTTGTGTACTGACTGCACTAGAGGGCCGCCAGATGCCTGCGGGACCTGCGGGTCCCGACAGAGATCAATGCGGCGCAGTCGGCATATTTCATGCTGCAGGTGGGAGAGGACGGTCAGACAGACGACAATGGGATGAATATATTTTTGTTGTTCCACATAATATTTTTAAACGGTGCTTTCTGCATTGTATGCGTTAGCCTACCTATTGTAATAAAAGCATATATTTTTGTATTCACACACAGAATTCGCTGCTTCAACTTCAGTAGCCTTCCTCTCCTAGTTGGGTTTGAGAGTTCAAGTGTGCCTAGTATGTGTGGTCTAAAATGAAATAAGAGTACTGTCGTGGCCAAAGGTTTTGAGAATGACACAAATATTAATTTCCACAAAGTTTGCTGCTTCAGTGTCTTTAGATATTTTTGTCAGATGTGGAATACTGAAGTATAATTACAAGCATTTCATAAGGTGTCAAAGGCTTGTATTGACAATTAAATGAAGTTGATGCAAAGAGTAAATATTGTTGACCCTTCTTTTTCAAGACCTCTGCAATCCGCCTTGGCATGCTGTCATTTAACTTCTGGGCCACATCCTGACTGATGGCAGCCCATTCTTGCATAATCAACGCTTGGAGTTTGTCAGAATTTGTGAGTTTTTGTTTGTCCACCCGCCTCTTGAGGATTGACCACAAGTTCTCAATGGGATTAAGGTCTGGGGAGTTTCCTGGCCACGGACCCAAAATATTTTTGTTTTCTTCCCCGAGCCACTTAGTTATCACTTTTGCCTTATGGCAAGGTGCTCCATCATGCTGGAAAAGGCATTGTTCGTCACCAAACTGTTCCTGGATGGTTGGGAGAAGTTGCTCTCGGAGGATGTGCTGGTACCCTTCTTTATTCATGGCTGTGTTCTTAGGCAAAATTGTGAGTGAGCCGACTCACTTGGCTGAGAAGCAACCCCACACATGAATGGTCTCAGGATGCTTTACTGTTGGCATGACACAGGACTGATGGTAGCGTTCACCTTCTCTTCTCCGGACAAGCTTTTTTCCGGATGCCCCAAACAATCGGATAACCACATCAGAGAAAATGACTTTATCCCAGTCCTCAGCAGTCCAATCCCTGTACCTTTTGCAGAATATCAGTCTGTCCCTTATGTTTTTCCTGGAGAGAAGTGGCTTCTTTGCTGCCCTTCTTGACACCAGGCCATCCTCCAAAAGTCTTCGCCTCACTGTGCGTGCAGATGCACTCACACCTGCCTGCTGCCATTCCTGAGAAAGCTCTGTACTGGTGGTGCACCGATCCCGCCGCTGAATCAACTTTAGGAGATGGTCCTGGCGCTTGCTGGACTTTCTTGGGTGCCCTGAAGCCTTCTTCACAACAATTGAACCACTCTCCTTGAAGTTCTTGATGATCCGATAAATGGTTGATTTAGGTGCAATCTTACTGGCAGCAATATCCTTGCCTGTGAAGCCCTTTTTGTGCAAACCAATGATGACGGCACGTGTTTCTTTGCAGGTAACCATGGCTGACAGAGGAAGAACAATGATTCCAAGCACCACCCTCCTTTCGAAGCTTCCAGTCTGTTATTCAAACTCAATCAGCATGACAGAGTGATCTCCAGCCTTGTCCTCATCAACACTCACACCTGTGTTAACGAGAGAATCACTGACATGATGTCAGCTGGTCCTTTTGTGGCAAGGCTGAAATGCAGTGGAAATGTTTTTGGGGGATTCAGTTCATTTGCATGACAAAGAGGGACTTTGCAATTAATTGCAGTTCACCTGATCACTCTTCATGACATTCTGGAGTATATGCAAATTGCCATCATACAAACTGAGGCAGCAGACTTTGTGAAAATGTACAGTGGGGCAAAAAAGTATTTAGTCAGCCACCAATTGTGCAAGTTCTCCAACTTAAAAAGATGAGAGAGGCCTGTAATTTTCATCATAGGTACACTTCAACTATGACAGACGAAATGAGAAAAAGAAATCCAGAAAATCACATTGTAGGATTTTTAATTTATTTATTTGCAAATTATGGTGGAAAATAAGTAACTGACTAAATACTTTTTTGCCCCACTGTATATTTGTGTCATTCTCAAATCTTCTGGCCACTACTGTAGGCTGCCTGCATGAGCGGAGAATCACGTGGCAGTTACCTTGAATATGAAATTAACTTAAATATGATTTGACTGTAGTTTACTACAGTGTCTGTAAATAAATACTGATAATGAAAAGAAGTGGAGGGTGCCCAACTAACGTGAGTCGAAGTGCAATCTAAATGTTTTATCATAATTGAAAAGGAAAAGGCACAACACGCACATAGATTAGGGTACTATGGTGGGCAAGCGTTGTGATTGGATTACCCATTTATTTGTCTCTGCCTGCAAATAGTCCTCCTAAAAGGTAGGCTATATCCTATAGGTCTATGCAAAACGTAGCAAGTGTCACTGTCATCATTCTTGCTGCTTCCAGTTCAGTAGCCATACTTCCGAGATTAGGTGCGCATGTTGTCTCAATTAAATAGAATAGGCTATAGCCTAAGTATACGTGGGCGGAGAAGCACAGGGCAGTTCTTTCCAAAGAAATGTACTTCCTATATAGGCCTATGATTAGGCTATAGTTTACGACATTGCCTGGAAATAGGCCTAAATATTGATCACTCATATTTCTCCATGGGTGATCAAGACACTTCTAAAAGGAAGGCTATAAAAATAGCTCAAGAGAAAGTGCAATTCTCTCCAACTGCTCTCTTCAAACTTCATCCAGCAGATTGGCTGATATAGCCCAGTAATACAATGTAAGGGCCATATGAGAATCTCTGGTAATTTAACCTATTCCTTAAGTTATTTTTGCACATTTGATAGTGCCTATAGGGCGAAAAATTACTGGGACCATGGCTGGCAAGTGAGCTGCGTCACATTCGCCTAAAATAACATTGCAGGACTAAGTTTGAGCTTAGGACCAGTTTGAGCTTAGGACCAGTTCTTGCGGTATCGGGTGGGAGTTGGACAAAAAGCCAGCAAGTGCGGCCGGGAGCAGGATGACAGTGAAGCCTGTAACGTTATAGCTGTTTATTACTGTGTCAGTGTGAAAAGTAGGGAATTAGCTAGGGAAACTGACAGATCAATAACGTTACATTGACATACAACTCACAATACAACTCATACCACACAGAAAAAATATTTGCCCAATGGTTTCATCATTTGATTCAGGTCTAGTTTGATTGAGGCAAAAATAATAGCTAACGTAAGCCAACTTTTGGCCAGCTCTCTCTCTAACAGTACATCAACTGGTGAAAGCTTGCTAAGATCATTTACTTCTGAAACGTGACAAAACAAAGACTACAAAACATGTCCATACAAACAACTGCTGTTAGATAATAATAATAGCCACCTCATATCGCTATCTGACAATATAACTAGAGGCTAGAGCTGACCTGGCTGTAGTAGCTAAAGTACGATAACCACATTCCGTACAAATGTTGGCAACCGCGAACGAGTCTGCAAAGAAAACTAATGGGACTGTAGCGACTGTGTTGACATCAAAATCTGGGGTGTGAACTACGTTTCTATTCAAGCATTGATTGACATGGTAATGGCTCTATAGTATTGGAGAAAAGTTGAAAAGAACGGACCCCTCCGACGCTGTACATTACATCGTGACGTGTCATGGCGTAACGTACAGCACGCATAAAGCAACTAATTCTGTCTTACAGCCTCTCTCCACCGGGTGTAGCACTCTCACCATTTAAAAACAAGAAAGGGACAGGGACAGGGTAAGGGGGGATACCTAGTCATTTTTTGCGTCATCACTGCAAGCTCTCACGACTCTCAAAAGCCGCTGTTAACTTCTGAAGATCACTTTAGCACCGCCCTAAAAATCCGATTCAAATTCGACACAAATCTTCAAATAGGTATTTAATGACACATTATATAAACACTTTATGGTGTTTTATTTACATTTTAGAGGCGATAAGGTGATAAGTTGGACAGAACGAGTGAAAAAAGCCGTTTCCCCACATGTAATTTCTCCAAGGTCTTTACAGGTTATATATATATATTAGTATATTAGGACAGAGATGTGTGTGGTTCGAAGGTATTTTATATGTATTTCTACATTGAATGGGATCCTATGGGCAAATGGCATAACATGATATGCCTATAAAGTATCTAAATATGTGGGATATTGACCTAAAACTTTCTTGGGATATCAAACAACAGTATAGGTAAGGGCTAAAACAGGTGCACATGTCAAAATGTGGAAAATACTACTTCAAGTGGCGGTTGCTCTTTACTGAAAAAACTCCAGATTGTGTCTTTAAGTAAACTAAACAGGGTTTATAAACTCATTTCTATGAACCCCAACTTCCTCAAATTGTTTACAAAAAAATATATAATAAATCGATACAATAATTGTAAGCAGTGGACCTAGTAAAAAATTAAAGTTACCAGCACAGCACACCCATCAACTAAACATTAGAATGAGCTAATTATCAATACTGAAGCTGACCTAAAAATTATGTGGTCATTAGAAATGTGTTTTTCAGTAATGAGATGCCCTTAGCTCCATCGACAAATAATAGGAGACAGCCATTATGAACCAGCAAACAATTGACCACATGACTAAAAGCCCATTCATTCCTCCATGTTGGTGAGGTAATGGTTTTTCCCCATTTTCGTTTTTTGGAAAGGGAAGGTTAAGTGTTTTAAAATGGGGTGTTTGAGAAGAAGATCCTTATTCTGAAGAAATAGAAGTGAAGAAATTAAATGAACTTGTGCTCATCTAAGAACTGCTCCTCTAGATGATGTATCATGGGTGAATATTTATTTATTTTTTTAAATGATTGTTGGAGTTTCAACAGCAACTTGAAAAAGTGTTATGGTAAATGAAAAACATGTCCACAGACACCATTTTTACATAATAAATATTATAGTTCAATCTAAACTTCAACTAGTATACCATTTATGTTATTTATGGACAAACTACAGCAACATAGTTAGGTTTTTCTCAAGTAAGAATTTAACCCGGAAGCATTTCGGTAAAGAGAATTTGGGGTGAAAATGTACAGAATTTCATCATGGTTTTCTTACTCAATTTGGCACTGCCATAGTTATAGTGTTAATTTCGTCAGACGAGACGAGACGAAATATGTTCGTCAACAACCTTTTTTTCCATGACTAAGACGAGACGATGACGAGACTGCACCACTGTTCAAAAACGCTGACTAAGACTAAATTAACATGCGTTATTGTTGACGAAAAAAGACGAGACGAAAATGTTTTGCATAAAATAAAAACTAAGATAAAATCTCTCTTCATTTTCGTCTACAATCGTCTCTGCTTTTTCATCAGCTGTTACGCCTTTAAAATATTCCGAATGAGTTTGCGCTGTTGCTCAAGTACAGGTTTCATACTCCTGTTGCTGCCAGCCTGTGGCTGCAACACGAAACTGCAGAACACAGCACCCACAGCGAACACGAGTGACAAGCGACGACGACATGCTAGGTCGAAGGAAGAGGCTCGATATTTGGTCGCATTTTAAGTACAATGATACTGACAAAAAGTCAGAATGTGTCATCATAACTGACGGGAAACACTGCGGACAAAAAATATCAGGGAAAAACACCACCAACCTTAAACGACATCTAAAGGCTAACCACGCACACATTCAGGTAAGTTAACCTAAATTAACGGCTCATAAGTTAATGCTGATTTTAGGCATCTACGCTGTAAATCAACAAGTTAGCTATGGTGTTTTGGCACATAAAATATATATAACCTGCATAATGTATGTTATTTTGCCACATGCATGTGTGGGTCTTCACATCACACGGGCGCGGAAAGTGCTGTAAATGCATGTTTGTTCATTAACATTTATTCATTTATTTGTAATAAACACTTTGAGTTGGCTATTTCAAAAGTTTTATTTTTATGTTAAATTATGTAAGGGATAATGTAGAGCGAGGCGGTTGTTATAGCGAATACAACCCCGACAGGCTGATTAGGACCCCGACGCGAAGCGGATCCCGCTTATTACATGGCTACCTACCAAATAAATCAATCATTTGAAAAAAAAATAGTGCGCTCCGACTCTACGGTTAGAATCCTGTGTGTCCATGGCAACGCTCTGTTTTTCATGGCAACGGTGTGTTATACTTAGCAGCGGTCTGTTATCAAGAAATACAAATCCACCAGACTATGAATAACTTGATATGCATTGTAACATATCCACTACATTTCTATCATGACGTTAAGTTGGTAAGAAATCAGACCTGTCGGAGTTGTACTGTACTCACCAGCATATGTTGCTAGGAATGCTTATATATATATATATATATATAT